>RSDY01000011.1:552134-656044 GCA_010758995.1 Sporobolomyces pararoseus
AGCTAAACACGTCTCTTTCCTCTCGAATCAGTCAACTCGAATCGATCACCTCTCTCGACTCCCGAACGAGCTCTTGGAAGACATCTTTGACTACGCCTACTATACCTCTCCTCCTCCTCCCATGCCCATCTCAAAACGTCTTCTCTTCTTCCATCAGAAACATCTCTATCGCCAAGTCGCCCTCTCTTCCTCTTCCCGCGTCAAGAAGTTCCTCACATCAGTCTCGAAGGACAAAGAGAAAGGAAAAATAGTCAAGTCGCTCGAGTTGAAACGAAAGAAGAGCTTCAAGATCAAATCTACTGAGGCACTCGAAAAACTCTTCCCTCTCCTACCAAATCTTGAGCACCTCGGTTTTTGCTCGAAAGCAATTCCAAATAGCAAGCTTTCAAAGGTCCTCTTCCTTCCACTTTCGAAGGTCACATCGGTTACCTTCGAAATCAAGACCGTGCTCGACTACGACTATTTGGACCTGGGATCTTTCGCGTTTCTCACAGCTTTTCCGTCACTCGCCATTTTAAAGCTTTCCGACTGGCCGATAGTAGGAGACACAGTATTTGAGGAGGAGAAGGACATGTTCGAGCTGGAGTGTGTCACGACTTTAGTTGTAGCAGGTCGAGGAGCTGAAGATGCATCTGTCGCAGAATTCGTCAAGCGGTGTCCGGCAGTCCTTCATCTCGTTCTCCTCACTACCTTCGATGACGATTACACCTCATTTCTATACTGTCTACCCAATCTGCCGACAACCCTCGAATTTCTCAAACTCGATTCAACCGCTCAATGGTCGAACCTCACTTCGTACGATCACCTCCTCCTTCGTTTCACCAACCTCCGTTCTCTCGACCTGGGCGACGGTCTCTACTCGAAAACGATCCACAAGACGCTTCAGAGACTTCCACTACTCGAGAAGATTCGTCTCGGAGGAGGACCGATTTCGCCTCTCGATTTCATCCCTCTCCTCTCCGGAAAAACCCGTCTCGTCAACCTCGAATTTATCACTCTCGACTTTGGCGTCGGTGCGAGAGGATCTCAAGTCGCTGAACTATCTTCTCTCGAGTTGCTGCCCGATATTGGCATGGACGATTGGAGATTACCTCTAGCTTCACCAAGAATAGAAACACTGCAAGCAGGGGATGAAGAGAACGAGGAGGTGGCAGAGTATCTCAATTTTGCAGAACTGAAGCAACTCGTGGAAGTAGCAGAGGAGTACGGGGTCCAGATAGGTGGTTCGGTTCACGAAGCGTTGAAGAATTTGGAAGATTATTGGATCGAAAAGAGCAACAGAGCAATTCTCTTCGCTTACAACAGCTACGACACTGAATTCGAGTGGCTACGAAAAGTTAGAGCTGATGCTGCTGCCGCTGGAGTCACCCTTCCTTATCTCAATGTCGACGCTCTCGTTTTGAAACGTATGGAACTCGTCAAAATTGATCAAGCCGAGCGAGATTGGTTCATCTTCAGTTTGAGGAACAGGGAAGACAAGGAGTGAAAAGGAGAGGAAGTTGTAGTAGGGGAAAGTTCAACCTTTGAAGAGTCGATAGCAGGAAAAGGGAAAAAAAGAAATTTCATCATTTTGATTTTTTCTTTCTGGCCGATTTGATCTTTTTGTTTTTCTGTTTACGTTTGTTCAAAAACTTTTTCTCTTTCCTCGTCAAGTGTTGGACATCCGAGAGACAGTTTACGTTCACAAAAGTTCTCGCGAGACGGACTCTCTCCGCCGCTGCCGACAAACCAGAAGGACGGGGTCAGATACTGTCATTCGATTTCAGTTCTCCACATCTTTCTGGAATAATCGAGACGAGAGAAAGAAGTTGATGAAGAAGGAGGGGGGAGAGTGCACTATCCGATTTTGAATCATTCAGATTTTCTATGGGCGAATCTAACTCCTGGGATCGCTAGTGCTCAAAATCAGTCTGCTAATTCGAATCAGATCCATCAGTCCACCTGATAAAGTATGTAGAGAGCAAGGTGAAAACTTACAACTACTCGATACTACCCCTTCAAACGCTACCTCTCCTAACTCCTCTAATTTTCATAAGTCTCTCCAAAATCCCTCTATCAATCTTCGTAACCATGTCTCCACCTCCTTCTCTCAAAGTTTTCTCATCCATAGCGACGGCTTCCCTCCAACTCATCAATTCGAAAGAAGTTTCAACTTCCAAAGCTCTAGCAACGTTTGAAATGTAATCTAAATCTGAAACCAATTGAGATGAACCATGTTTAGACAACCTTGTCAAGGAAGGTAATACGGTAGTAGTCAAGTGAGAAAGGATTGAAAGGGTTAAAGAAGTTAACCAAGTTAAAATGACGGTTTCTGCTGTCAAAGGAGGTAATGGAATATTCTGATTGTTGTCATCAGAACGAGAGAGAGTATTGGTGGTAGTGGTAGTAGTAGTAGTAGGTGCTTCAGAGTTGTCGTCGTCATTGTTGGTGTATTGTCTCAATTGATCCAAATCGATAAAAGGTAAAGTTTCAATCGAATAACTTAAACTATCATCTTGAGCGTAAACTTCAAACAACCTAGGTAGATTGAACAAACCTTCTCCAACTCTTGAAATCGTTTCCGTAGGGGATAATGAAAAAGTTGGAATCGATAAATCGAAAGCACCTTTACCTCCTGGTACTCTATCGGTTGAAGTCGTCCAACAAGGTAGGGAAGAGTATTCACTCAAATGAAGTTGTAGAGGTGACAAGATTGTTTCGTGTAGGAATAATTGAGTACTTTTAGTAAATTCGATAGAAGCTCCTTTACTTTTAGGTAACAAGAACCTACTACTACTACCTCCTCCTTCCAATCCTTCCAACATTTGGTTCAATTCTACAGAGTTTAAACTAGATTGTCTCAACAACAAGATTTCACCTCTAGTAGTTCCAGGAATTGCAGTAAAACTTGATAATGATGATCCTCCTCCTCCTTCCCTAGCAAGTTTTAAACTCTTTGCTAAAACGATCATCCTGTTCCTCAATTTACTTTCAAACGAGTTCAATTTCTCTTCGATCCGTTTACAAGTGTCTAAAAGTTTCAAACCGAATTGAAAAATTTCCCAATCTTGATTAGAATACTCTAAACCTTCCAACACTAACTCTTCTTCTTCTTCTTCTTCATCTTCTCGATCTACTGCTTCTCCTCCTTGTATCGTATGACTACTAGCCTCTCTTTGTCGTCTTTGTTGTCGTTGTTTCTTTTTCTTGTCCAATTTCTCTAAACTTCTATATTTTAAAACTCTACCTAATTCATCTTTTCTCTGATCCAAAAAATTCACTAAACATAGATCTAAAACTTCTAGTAAATTTTTAGAACCGTAACCATGAGTCAAAGCTAAATTCCTTTGAATACTAGATTCAAAAAGTTGGAAAAGTTTGTTTACTTTTTCTAATAATTTATCAGTTCCACTTTTATTACTACTACTGGGACCTCGTCTAGTAACAGTAATTCCTCCTGAAGAGTAAGAGTCTTGAGCAAGAGCAAGAGGTTCAATAAATTCTAACCAATCACCACCACGAGAACCACCACTTGCCTCCTGATCGAATTTGTGATTGATCTCGGATTCCAAGAATTGTTTCTCCAACCTAGGGTAATCAGTTTGGAAATCCAAAAAAGGTTCAAACAATGCAGTTTCCCATTCTCTAACCGTTAGTTCTTCTTGACCTCCTCCTCTTTCACTAATAAATTCCTCTTGATCGTGATCACCATTTTCGTCCTGTTGTTGATGAAGGAAAGGGGAAGATCCAACTGCGAAAGAGATCGAACGAGATGAGGAAAGTCTCTTGGAAGTTGATTTGCGACGATTTCTGTTTGAAATTGAATGATTTCGAGATCTTAAAGGTGTCGAGAGAGTCGGTTGAGTAGTATTAGAGGTAGAGGTAGAGACTGAAGGTGAACGGGGAGAATGAGTTGAATCACTAGTAGTAGTAGTAGTAGTTGAAGGAAGTTGTTGTTGTTGTTGTTGTTGTAATTTTTGAAAAACCCTTTCAACTTGTAATGAAAACTCTTCAGTAACTTTGAAAATTTGAATCAATTCCAACAAGAAAGTTTCTTGATAAGTTTGTTGAATAGAATTCAACCTGGTAGAGAATGAAGGATTCAAACTCTCTAATGTCGTGGTTAAAAAATTTGATAAAATTCGAAAAGGGTTCGAAGTAAAAATCGCAGGTAAATAAGTACGTTCTTCAGTTAACAAGGTTAAGAATTCTGAATAGAACACGTTCAAGAATTGAGAGAATTTTAAAGGATCTGGTGAAGAAAGTTTTGAAGAAGTAACTACTAATGTCGTTGTTTCAAGTGACGATGATGGTTCGTTTTGACAGTCTAGTAACTTGGCTTGTGACCAACTAGTAACCAAAGTACTCCTCCTAGAACCAAAGTAATAGTTTACAAACTCTTGTTCCCTCTCTATCATTCCGAAAATCTTGTAAAACAGTTTACATCCTTTGATATCTCTCTCAGTAATCGATTTGACTAAACCCGAAGACAAAGAAGCTTCCAACTGGTTTTGTAAACTAATCATTAGAGACCTCCTCTGTTCGTATTCTTTAGTGTTTTGAAAAACTACCATTGACCTAGCAGCTTCTTGTAACCTTTCACTCGCTTTCAAATATTGTCCCTCTTGAACCAATCCAGAAACTTCAGGTTCCAATGAACTCCAACTCTCTGCTTCCCTCAAAACGTCTCTAGAACTTTCCATCCTCTGTTTGATCAAATCTAAAACTCTAATTTTTTCAATCACTTTACCAACTGGAGAACTCTGATCAAACCCGGTACCTCTTTTACGGATCCCTTCCAAAGTGAATTTCAACAACAATGCGTTCTCTCTCATGAGTTGTAAATCGAATGATAACCTAGGAACTGTAGAAGAGATTTCAGTAATTGAACGATCTACTAAACTTGAAGTATCTTGTAAACTAGATTCTAAATCATGTACTATAGATTCTAAATTAGAGCCACCATCATCATTGGGGAGGATAATAGAATTCAACCAATCTGCTTCGTTCGTAAACTCTGGACAAGTGAGGAAAGAGTAATCGATTGAATAAAGTGGGGGCTTGTTGTTACTGGCTACTGTATTCCTACTAGGTGTTGGTGGTGAACTCATCCTTCTCCTCTCTTGTAACGGGTGGTTTGTATGATCTAACAAAAGAGTTGTTCCGCTGACACACGTTGAATCATTCACACTCTCTCTAAATAGAAGGGGAGATTGAATGCTTACCCGAAAGCTTTTACCCGCTCTCTATAATCACTCTCTCAAATCTAGCTTTGTTGTATTGTATCGGTAATTGAGGCAGGGGGTCCGAAAGTGGTCGCAAAAAGTAGTGAGGTGGAGAAGACAAAACAGCTCAACGCGTTTCAATTTCTCTCTCATCATAATTGTGCTCTTTATTTCTGATTGTACGTCTGACTTACATGATTTACACAACACATCCACAAATGAGAGTACAGAGTAGAATGGGAATTTATTTTTATTCTCTAAACAAAATCGAACCTCTATGTCTAACTCCTGCAAAACTCGTTAAACTAACTTCTTGATCAATAGTTCTACCGTACGAAACAAAAGTCTCACCATCAGTCAAAACTGAACACGAGAGAGAGAGAGAGAGAGACAGAGAGAGCAAGCTAACCTTTTAGACATTTCGTTGGCCCACGTCACTCCTTTCAATCGAGGTGCACTTGACAAGATACCAATGTTGAGGAGAATGAATGATGAAACCGCTTGTAGGATCACCTACGCTCGAGAGAGAGAGAGAGAGGTGAGTTCAAATGGGATGTGATTCAACAACCCCTCCTCAGACTTATCCGAGAGAGAGAGAGAGAGAGGAAGGGAACTTACAGGTAACGGAGCTGGACTACCATAAGTGAAAGATGGTGCTTGATTAGAATGAAGAGCTATACTACGAGCTGTCGTATGTCACGCAAAAAGTTGAATCAGATTGTCGAGGGAGGACGGCGAGACGGGGGAGAGGAGGGGAGGGAAAGAGGGACAATCTTACCTAACCATGCTAGGTACCCTGAATATAAAAGAGAAATACTAGATGCGAAGATCAACAATTTCGCAAACATTTTCTTCGGGTTGAAAGAGTGATTCGGAAGGAATAGAAAGTACTAGTTTTCCCTTTCGTTTTCCGCTCTCGAGAGCATTTCTTCTTGCTGTTTTCTTCTTTCTCGGCTTGAGTCAGAGAAGAGAAAAAGGTTGGTCGAACAATAGAAATAGACCTTCGCGTGCAGAATATTTGACAGAAAACCGCGTAGAGTGATTCTTCGTTGCGAATGAAAACTCCTTTTTTCTTTTTCTTTTCTCTTTTCAACTTTACTTCTCTCAGTTTCTGAATGCGATATCTAACATTGCTCCGAAGTACACTCTCTGCGAATCAAGTACACCTACTCTTCCTTCCCTTTCCCTCTTCGGTCTCTGAATCTCAAAGCCAACGTTTTCAATTCTTTTCGTTTCGATACAGCTCTATCAGCCAGCAAGTTGTTCAGGGGTTAGTAAACCCGCTTTTCAGGATCACGGGAAGAGTAAAGAAACTCACATCACTCCCAAGCAACTCAATCCAACCAATGCACCAATTCCGAAATGAATTGTTAAACTTTTCAACACCAACGCTTTACTGACTTCTTCTACCTGTAACAGTTGTCGACGTTCCAACCATCTCTCTTCACTTATCTTACAAATCTTGCCTCCTAGGTAAAAAGTCAAGATTGTAAATCCCGAAGGCATCCAATTCCGGATTCCAATTTCTCTCGAAATTTTCTTCTTTCCTCTCTCAACCGTTTCTTTCACCTCCTCCTCCTCCTCCTCAGTCGTCGTTTCATCATTTTCAATCTCTTGAATCTTTTCCTTCAGGAAGTTTCTCAAGAAATATCCAGAGAATAAAATCCTCATTCCCATGTTTACACAATTCCCTAAAATTAATCCTTTACTAGCCCATCCTTCATCATCATCATCACCAAGAAGCAGCTCATTTTCTTTTCCTCTTCTTCCCATAGTCCAATAAACTGTACTCGCAAAACCCAAAGTACAAAATCCTAACCAATAACTACCTCGTTTCAACCATCGTTCGTTTGCAAAACTTTGAAATCCAGATTCCAACAATCCATTGAAAGCTAAGAATGGTAAAAGGTTCAAATAAGTTTTCAGGGTTGGTGAAGCAGTTTTAGACCAAGAGTAACCTAGTAAAGTTTGTAAAATTGGTGAAACGTAAGGTGGAACTAGGAAGATTAGGATTAGAGAGAAATGAGTATAAAAAGTTAGGATGTTTCCTAGGTGGAGAGAAATTTTGTGTAGAGATTCTAGTCGAGTGAGAGCGGCGGAAGGTTTGGATGAGGAAGGCGTAGAGGATGAGGAAGAGGAGGAAAGGGAAAATGAAGAGTAATAAAGTCTAGAAGATTCTTCTAGAGGTTGAAAAATTATTCTAGCTACCAAAGAACCTGGTTTTGCGATTCAAGAATGCGGCTCAGTCCATCGGTTTGCAAGAGAAAAACACTTTCGCTTGAAAACATGAAGAAGACTGACCGTAATTGAGTGCAACTGCATAAGTACCTAAATCTTTTGAATTTCCAAATTTACTAACTGCCAATTTGTCCCCTTCTGTTAAAACTTGTTTAACTATACTTTGTTTAGTCAATGCCCAACCAACTGTTTTGATTTCTTGATCGAAGTAAGTCCTCTTATTCTCGCTGCCTTTAGAACTGAAATTCCAATTCTTTTCACCACCGACAGCACTTCTTCTTCGAGTTGAATATTCTAACCCTAACAACAGTGTTAAGGAATAGACCAATTGTCCCCATCCATAAGCTTCCAAAGCTTTACTCTGATCTACCACCAGCAAATTGAGAGCTACCAAAGTGGTTAAAGCTTTCGTAACTACCGCTAATCCTTCGATTCTAACTCTAGTCGAAGTTAAAGTTTCCCATGAACTCAAAGTAGTCAAGTAAGCTGGTTCACTCAAGAGTTCGATTATGGTGGAAAGCGCGTAGAGAATGAGAGTGAAGGTGTAGGAACGAGAAGAGGAGGAAGAAGAAGAGGAAGAAGTGAGGAAATAGAAAGAATAGAAGATTGGTAAAACCAGAGGACTGAGTAGTACTGGGATCAACCTTGATTGTTTCTGTAACTCTGTGGGAGTAGAATTTGATCTCGTACGCTGGGTATTGATAATTGAGAGTTAGCTCGCGAAGGAATCAACCTTGAGAGGGAGAGACTTACCACGACAGCTCCCCGGATCCCTTCTCTCAATAAGAATAACACTGTATCCCTCAGAGTATCGAATTGGATTGTAGCGACTCCGAACGCGGCCGGAGTAGTAGACCTGACGAGAAGTTGATTCAATCCGAAAGAGAACAACCTCGAACCGAGTTGTAAAGCGACGAGAGATAGTGTAGTCGATAGTAGTACATTCTTGGTCATCTCTCGTTGTAGTTCATGGGAAGGCGATTCGGTAAGAGGTCGAAAGGAGGTGAGGGGACGGTTTCATCTCTTGTGGACTTTCGCGTCACTCTCCATCAGCAATACAGCTCTACGCTGCCTTTGATATACTTCAAGGTATTCTTACCGAGTCGAGATATGGACCTCAAGTGTTAAACGACGTGGCAAGTCTGTCCCCGCTCCTACAAGGTCAGTGACATCTCTTCGACTCGACGTGATGGAGCACAATCATTTGTTTGGCGCAGAGACAAGCTTAGTTCGAGAGACACAGGTAAGTTGGGTCTATGCTCAGGAGAACGGGAGCATTCTTTCGTTGACCTTCTCAGAAGCTGTTCCAAATCTCTCAGAAGCGTAAATCACTCGGTTCTCCTTCTCTAGCTTCCGCCATCCGGTCTCGAATCGTCCTTTAGAACAAAGTCTCGCTACTCGGTGTCTCGATGACTGCGAACAACAGCTCCCATCTCCCTCGAGAATCACTCAACTTTTCTTCTCCCTCCCTTCACGCTCTCTTCCCAGCCGACTAACACTTCCTCAACGTATCACACACATCTCTCTACGTCCCGACGACCTCGATCAGCCTCAGTCGAACTTTCGCTTCAACAGCTCTGTAACTTTCAAACGTCAATCTTCGACGACATTCATCTGGCTCTCTAAGCCGTGAAAGATGGATTCGATGACTAGACCGACAGGAGAGGATGAGACAGCTTGGCTCGAGGTTTTGCATCGGTAAGCTCATTCTTCTTTTTCCCCATGATTGCTCGGAAATTCCAAGCTCTCACTGATGCTTGACCCACTTCACTCTGCAGTCTGCTCGATTTCCCCCCAGATCTCAACTTGTTGTACTGGAGAGCCGATCATTCTTTCGCTATTCGAGCAACAGCAGAGGTTCCGTCTGAAGAGCTTCGTCAGCTGGGGATCGTCAGAATGAGTACCCTGCTCGTAAGTTCTCCTCTATCGCTCTCAGGACCCTCGAGAGCTGTAACTCATCCTTTGCTCCCTCGACTCGTAGCGCAAGCTCGAAGAGTACGGGTTCCAACGAGTGAACGACGAGAAACTATTTCAGGACGAGCGAGAACATTTCCATTGTTTCATGTGAGTCGATTCTGTTCTACTCCAAGTTCACTTTCCCGGAATACTCACGCCAATTTGATTCGCTTAGCGATTACTCGGGTGCTTTCGTACCATTCGATTCGAGGGCTGTTCGATTCATGAAACCTGAGAAGACTCGAAGGCAACTGAGCTCGGAAGATCCTTCACCAACTGGATCAATCATTGATCACGGAGAAGCTGCTGAATCGACTCCTTCAAAACAACAAACGACGCCTAGCAATAGTCGGGCTCAAGCTCAAGTCGGACTAGATTCATCGACATCGAGATCAGAGATACGTCGTCGACTCGAAGAACATCAACAAGCTTTACTTCCCACCCTACCATTCCCAGCTCAAGTACAGACTCTACAAACCGTTCCTCTACTCGACCCTCGTCTTCCACTTCCTCCGATTCCTTCTTTCGCCGCAATGTCGAGATACCGCGACGAGCTCTACGCCAGCACGTCAAGTCCACCTTCGACTCGAACTCCAGCACTCTCTCGCTCAACATCGTCAGACTGCAGTCTCTCGCCCTTCCCTCAGTTCTCCTCTGAATCTTCTCCCTGGACTCCTTGGATCCACGAATTCGATTCCTCAAGCTTCCCTACTCTCAGCATTGTTGAAGAGCAGCCGCTCTTCGCAACACCAGAATTCAAACCACCTCCCTCTCAGCCTTGGCCCTCACTTCCGAACCTCGAGCCTCCATTTCCTCTTTTCCCTTCTTTACCTGTTCCTCCTCCGAAATTCGCCAGCTTTGGTCCTCCTCTTCCCTCAATTCCTCAATCAACTAACACCTCTCACTTCTCGTATCAGACGGAACCGAGCTCGCTCAGAGGATCATTGTACGATTCAGTAAGGAGTTCGAACCAATCCCGTCGCCCTCTCAACCCCTCTGCTGGAGTTCCTCATTTCCACGATTCAGCTTCTTCCCTTTCAAATCACTTTCCTCCTCTCGACAGTCACTCTACTCGCATTTGTAACAACCAGCCAATTCACGGTTCATTCCAAGTTCTCGAGTCGACTGAAGTTCCGACTTACTTTCCGAATCAAGGAGTAACAACGCCCCTTCCCCTCGATCCCACCACGTATCCGTACCACCACGGGAATGAGGCAGATTCGAAATCTAGAGGAGGAACCGATAGTCAGCAGCCTCGGTCTTTCAACAATCCTCGAAATCTCCTTCGTCCTTCCCCTGTCCCTTCCTCTCCTCTTCGCCCTCATCCCTACGATTCAAACTGTCGAACTATACATTCCAAACGAGACTCGCTCAATCACCTAAGTATCCGCAGACTAGAGCTTCTCGCTTCCTCGACTTCGTCAGCTTCTCCGAGCTCAAGCGTCTCACGACCTCCAAACGACCAACCAAACTCGAGCAGTAAATCACAGTGCAGCACTCGACCTCAAATGTCGACAGTCACTTCTCACCCAACGACGAGGCGCTCTTCAAACGCAAGTCTCGACAGGATTCTCAATCCTTCGAATTCTTCTGAAACGTTTCGATCTTCTACAATTCTCCCACCTCTCCCGGATCCTCCTCTCTCAGTCTCGCCTACAAAATCTCTCTTCCCTTATTTCCATTCTGAAACTCGATCTACCACTACTGCTCCCGATTACACTTCACCTATTCCTCCCGCTTCGTCAACCACCGCTCCCCGAAGTTTCGGTACTTTATCAGACTTGTTGGATTCTAGGAGACCCGTTTTGCTACCCAACAAAGGAGCACAATGAGTAGATCGTGGTGTAATTGTGGGGTCTTCGATAGTACACGAGCGCTCGAGGGAGATTGAGCTTTTCAGAAGCAGTTTTATTCCATTTTTCCCCTTTCTTTCGCAGTGTTACTCTCACTCTCACTCTCACTCTCTTCTTTCTCAATTCTCAATTCTCAATAGATACTCTCTTCACGCTATACTCTTTATTAGATCCCTAGAGTCCCATTGCGAAGTTGTTACGAACTTCAATCGTTTTTGGAAATCGTTCTTTTTCGCTTTGCAGTCCTCGTCTCTAGATGCGTTCGCTCGTATCTCGACCCGGACGATTTTCAGACAGGATGCATGTCTCGCAGAACAGCAGCTTATTCCTCGCGAGTTCAAAGTCTACTACGGAAGTCGTCGAGCAGAAAAGTGCTCGAGTATTTGCAAAGAATTTTTTTCTTTTTGTGCAGGGAATGTTTGCCCATTGCGGTTTTCCTTCACGAGTCTCTCGCTATTGACGAACCTTGAACAGCCAGAGAATGATATTCGTGACGAGGGAAAAGAGTACGAATTTCACAGAAACGGGAAAAATGGATTTCTAAAAACTTCACGAAACCGACTTTCTAGCCCAGCTGAACGTCCTCTTCG
This sequence comes from Sporobolomyces pararoseus, assembly GCA_010758995.1. Lineage (NCBI taxonomy): Eukaryota > Fungi > Basidiomycota > Microbotryomycetes > Sporidiobolales > Sporidiobolaceae > Sporobolomyces > Sporobolomyces pararoseus. The sequence continues at coordinate 563,976 of RSDY01000011.1, forward strand.
TCTTCTGAGACTTGTTCCTTGGCCTCTACCTTGTCCTTCAAACTGAAGATGAACCAGTCTCGCTCGGGTAATACGGTCCTAACGAGTTCTAATCCCTCCTGCTCTACAGAGTCGGCGTCGAATGCAGGAAGGTCTACTCCAGCTGATTTGGCACACGAATCTACTAAGATTTTCCAGGGCAGTCCGTCGTGTCGTTTACGGTAAATTGAGAGGACTGCTCGATTATTCTGTTCGATCCAATAATCTTCCAAATTCCTCAACGCTTCGTGAACATTTCCGCGAATCCTGATCCCTCCGTCCCTTGCAACTCTGATTAATTGCCTAAGCTGATCAAACTGAAGCGAAGCTCCGCTGAATACGTGGTCCTCCGATCCCTTGGCTGACGCTCGAGGTTTTTCCCAATCTTCCATATCGGGTCCTGGCGGTATCTCATACGCGATATCTGTCCGAACGCCTCTTTCTCCTACGTAGAAGTCGAGAACGAGAGTCCGAAGATGTACGAGACGAGTTGGCCCAGAGAGAAGGTTGATGAATCCAGTGGGAGAGATGACTCCTCCTCCAAGACAGATCTTTTCGAGTAACGGAAGTTGCTGCAGAATCGAGTGGATCGCTGACAAGTAACATCCGTCGTCGAGGTCGAGGGAACGAAGGTTGGTGAAGCGAAGGAGGAGGTGATCGACAGGATGGACGTCGGAGGTCAGATTGGTAGCAGCGAGCTTGAGGGATATGAGAGTGGACGGGAGGTCGGGCAGACTGCATGCAAAGCTTGTTTCGCCGTCGTAAGTGGTGACTAGCTCAACATGGAGAAGTGCAGGACACAGTTTGACCAAACCGATGACGCTTTCGTCTTCAGCTCCTTTCCCCTCGACACAGAGGTTCTTGACGCCTGCTAGTGAAAATTCTTCTTCCTCGTCAGATTCCCACTCCAGCATTGGCCAGTCGAGCACCTTCAACGTGTCAAGAGAAGGAAGGGTGGAGAGGAAACCGAAATCGTTCAGATCAATGACGTCGCCCGCATCGAGTGTCGCCTCAATCGAGACAGTCGTTACTTTCGTAAGGCTACTGAAGAGTTTCTTCGATCGACTACCAGCTTTGACTATTAGTGCTTGAAGGTCGAGCTGCCTGACGTTTACGAGGATAGGGAAGAGATGTTCGAGTGCTCCGATTGATTCGATCACGACTCCGCCTTGAGACCCATCGAGCTTTATCGTCTTCACGATCTGCACTTTCACCGTGTCATTCGAGACTGATGTGAGGAATTCCTTGACTCGGGAAGAGGAAGAGAGGGTGACTTGTCGATAGAGATGTTTTCGATGGAAGGGGAGGAGACGTTTCGAGATGGGCATGAGAGGAGGGGGAGAGGTAGAGTATGCGTGGTCGAAAATATCCTCTAGTAACTCGTTCGGGAGGCGACAGAAGTGATCGATTCGAGGTGACTGATTCGGGAGCAAGAGACGTGTTTAACTCCCGGAACGATGTTTAGGAAGTAGGAGAGCTCACCTCTAGACTACTAGTAGTCTCTGTAGACATCTTTGCTATCTCTTGTAGTGTTGTGTGAGGTTGAGGTGAAGAGCTGGGACGAAAGAGATGAAAAGGTCGAATCGCACGTTCGCTTGCTCCCCTCGCGATACTCACTTGATACTTTCGGTTTAGCCACGGTATTGCGTAATCTCCCGGAAGATGAGAAGATCAAGAGCAAAATCTGACCAAATTCAATTTCGAGTTTTGTTCTTCGCAATCGAGCTCTCATTCGCTTCATGTTCAGCGCACAACCCCAGGTCAATCAAGGTACGAATGCATATATCGATTCTGTTGCAGAGAAGGGTTCAAAACTTCTCAAATTACCTGTCTACAGGATCCTCGGAATCGTCATCCTCGTTCAACCATCCCCGAATCTCTTCGGGACCCGGGTCTGATTCGTACTCGAGTGTCCAACACGCTTCATCTTCGTACTCTCCATCTGACCTTCTGCGCCTAGTAGGTTTATCACCATTCTTGAGACTATACATGAACCAATTTCTTTCAGGTAATTCAATTTTAACTAGTTCTAACCAGCCTGGTTGGAGAGAGTCGATATCGAGAGGAGGGAGAAGAGCTGCTAGACCAGCCTGAGCAGTGCAGGATCGTATCCGTCGAAGTCTGGCGATAGCGTCGCTGTCGTGTCCGTCGAGAGCGTCTAGGGTCGCTCTGTTATTGGCTTCGATCCAGTAATCCTCGATTGCTTTCACCGCTCGATCAACTCCTATAAGTCTGATCTGATTCTCCTTCGCTATCTCCAACAACTTCCTGAGTTCTTTGAGGTCGAGCTCCTCACCATCTCCATCACGAGGGAACAGCCAATCGCTCATTAACCCATCGAATCCACCCGATCGATGGTTATCGTCTACTCTGTCTCCAGGAAAACCAATGTCGAAATCGAGGTATAATACTCGAAGGCGTGGTGAACGTGTTGAACCGGAAATAAGTGGAACGATTTCCGAGAAGGAGAAAGGACCTTCCCCTAGCTCAATGTTTTCCGAGGTGTGGAAGTTTTCTCAGAATCGAATAGATTGAACTCGAGTAACATGAATCACCGAGGTAGATCGTACGGAGGTTGACCAACGTGAGGAGGAGGGAATCGCCGAAAGGAGACGCAGATTCCTCCGACGACGATCTGAGTGAGAGGGATTCTAGAGTGACCGGAAAGAGGTTCAGGTTGTTAAAATCTTCGGGATCGTCCCAATCGTTGAACAAGTCTAAATGAAGGAGGTTTGGACATAAATTAACGATCTTTGAAACCGTGTCCTCCGCGGCTCCCTCTCCGCTGATTTTGAGTCGTTGAACTTGCTTGAAACAGAGCGATGATTGTGGACCTCGAAATTGTCGCTTTAGAACCGTGGGCCACTCGTCGATTGTAAGCTCGGAGAGATTCGGTAAGGCTGCGATAGGAGCGAAGTAATTCAAGTCGACTTTGAAATCTAACCCGATTCTAGGTACTGTCTTTACTTTCTTGATGCTCGAAAGGATAGAGAAGGTGTCGCTGAGTGAACTACTGAGATCGAGTAGTGTCGGAGAGATGTTGAGCTCGACGAGGTTGGGAAGGAGAGGGAGAAGAGAGGAGATTCGAGCTGAAGAGCCAGGAGGGGGGTCAAAGAGAGGTTGAAGGGACAGCATGTGAACGAGTTTAGCCTTCTGTAGGTTCGATGAGATTGTTCCGAGGAAGGAATCGAGTTGAGAGGGGTGACGGAGAGAAACGCGACGGTAGAAATGAGCATCGAAGAAGGGGAGCAAGTGTTTCGAGATAGGTCGCTTCGGCGGGCGTATCGAGTAAGCATAGTCGAAGATAGAAGTCAACAGCTCGTTGGGGAGTCGGGAGAGGTGATCGTGATCGGTTCGAGTTGACTGCAGAACGGAAACGTGTTTCAGCTTTCAAAACGAGAGGGGCGGTTAGAAATAGCTTACCTTGATGCTTCTATCGATGTTTGTAGCCATTCCTACTTTACTTTCGAGTGTTTAGATCGGTTGTAGTGAAAGGTCAAGAGGAGAGAGCTGTTTTGCTCTTTCCTCTCGACTACACCTCTCCGACAACTCGTACAGCACGTTCAGACCTTTGCTACAATGTACAAGGATAGCCTCGGTCCGAAAGCACGAAGAATGACCTGTAGGTGGTCAAGGGGGAGCTTCCGAGGCAACGAAATGAGGGGAAGGGATTCACTCGCTCGCTAGGGGTAAGCAAGATATAGTATGTAAGACTCTGTGACCAGCAGATCTGCTGACAGTGAGCTACCTCTCTCCTCTGTTCACATTGTTTCGAGCTGCAGGCTGAAAGTCACGTGCTAGTCATTTTTTCGATTTCGATACCTTCTACTAACGGCTTTTCTAACATAGAACCGTTCAAACAGCCAGGATTATAATCGCGGTCGTCGTCGTCGTCGAACAGTCCACGGAATTGAACTGAACGTTGTTGAGTTCGGATCTCTTCTGTGTAAACTCCCCTTCTTTGCTCTTCTCCTCTCTCCCTCTGTCCTCTCACTTGCTCCCCCTCGTTCAACGGTCGATGTCAGAGTATCCTCGAGGTACACAGCTCGAACAACACCGAATCGATGTTAGATCACCAGTAGACTCGTCGAATCGCTATTCAACTTCAACTACCGAGTTCGAACCCACTTCAGAAGCCTCATCTTCCAGTCACTCTTCAGAAAACTCTCACTATCAGTCGAACATTCATAGACGCACCACAAGCTGGCAACCTCCTACTCGACCTGCGTCGAGCTCTGACCCACCTTCTCCCTCGCTTCCTTACTCTTGTCCCTCTTCTCCTTCACCTTCTTCAGTCTCTAGAGCTTCATCGATCCACTCTTCCTCAACTTCGTCTCGCCGGCCTCTCCCTTCTCCTCCAAAAGATGTACCTCGATTCGTGCCCTTTCGATCTCCTCCACCTCCGCCTCCTTCGCTCTCTACACATGATTCAGCGTACGAAGAGAAACGGGAATTGACGCGGCTGAGAGGCTTGGACGATCTGTTGGAACGAGAGGGCGAAAGTGAAGGGGAAAGTAGTAGTTCATCTCCGACTTTTAGTGATTTACCCGCTTACGAACCCTCGTCGTCAAGGGAGGCAGCTGGTGCAGGAAAGAGATTGTTAGAGGAAGAGGAGGCAGATCAAGGGGAGGACGTTAAAGCGAGGGTAGAATTGGACGAGGTAAGAAGGAGAGTGAACGAGGAATCGATTCTTATGATCGAGGAGGATAGTCGGAACGGCAAGCAGAGGTTATTGGCGCAGAGAGAACAAGAACTTGAAGAGAGGAGAGGAGCAGAGGAGGCTAGACGGCAAGTCGAGATGGATAAGAGGGTCGAAGCATCCGAAGCAGAAAGAGAAAGAGTAGAAAGTCCACCTCCACCTCCTCCTCTTTCTCCGACCAGTCGAGATATGCTTCCACTCGAAGATTCGAAGGATAATAATCTCTCGAGAAATCCTTTCGTCGCATCTCGATCACTCCCTCCCCCGCGCAACGCTACTTTCCGCCAACCAACAAGTTTCCCTTCCCCTTCCCCCGTCACAACTTACTCGACCCAGATACCTTCCCCATCCTTCTCATCAGCTCATTTTACGTCGTCACATCAACCTACGATATCAAGCAACAATCTCTACTCTTCTCGTTCTCAAGTAAATCGCCCTAGAATGTCCGTGTACAGCAGTGACTACTCCACTACCCCCATTCAACATGCGTCGTGACTGCCTCAGGTCGAGACTCATGCAAGTCCTAGCTACTCGAATTCGAAAGAGCGGCAAGGATCGGTCGGACCAGCTTCGTCGTTTTACTCTTCTGCCGTCGGATTAACTGTGAGTCCCGAATGTCTTGTCTATTATTACTCCCACCATTGAGATCTCTCGTGTGCTCGACAGATCGAACAGCTTCGACTAGATGATCGTCAACGACAGACTCGACAACTATCGAAATCGACTTCTTCAAGCTCACTCTCCTCGAGATCACATCTTGTCGATCAGAACTTTATCGGCAATAGCAAGAACCAACAGGGACACATAGATACTTCCGCGGTTTCTCCTCCTAGCCATCCCTCTTATTCTTCCCTCCCTCCACCTCGAGCTCAAATCGGAAATTCAGCACATTTCATTGCCGACTCCGCTTTGATGCGTGAAGCGACTACCTCCCCTCTCCACGCTCGACATCCACACTTTCCTTCACCTTCTCCTTCTCCTTCCCCTTCCCCCTCTCCATCTCCCTTCCCTCCGAGTTTTCAAGGTTCAGAGCCGGCATTCTATCACGCGATTGGAGGTCAGCTATTACCCTTCTACCCAGCTTCGACGTTGATGGCCGATGGTCCTCAGACGTTCATCTCTCCAGCAGCAGCAAGAATGCCCGTCTCTCATCTTCCTCTTCCTCCTCCACCAACCCCTGTTTCTCAGTTCGGTCACTATTCGATGTCTCCCTTTCCCTCACAGCCTACATCTTTCTCGACGATGTATCAACAGTCTCATATTCCACCTCTCATCGATCAAATCCGTCAAACCTCTTCTGCCCCTTCGAATGAGCCTTTGAGAACGAGAGCGAATCGAATGAGTTCGATCAAGAATCTCTTCGGGCGGAAAGGAGGGAGAGAGCAAAGTCATCAGTCTCAGATGGGTCAAGAGTGGAACGTGCCGGAAGAGTGAACTGTTTGGTGTGTAGTGAGAGCTTCATTATTTTTTGTTATTTTCGCGAGATCCATTTTTTGGAGAAACCTCGAGTTGTGAGGGAAAGCTCGCCAACTCGCAACCTATAAGCGGTCAAATTGCGTCATCTCGCTTACGTGTAGTCGTGATTTTCTGCTATCGTTCGTGAGGCGAGAGAGCATTCGCAGTTGAAGCTCTTGCGGGAAAAAAGCTCACAAATCACGCACGTGCAAAAAACCTTTCGAAAAGAGCTCTCGCGCTACCTCTCGCTCCGATATATTGCTGCTCGGAATCTCACGAGAGTAAAGCAGGCTCACTAGCAGATGAGTGAAGCGAGTTGACGTTGTCGTGTTCTCTCCAGAAAAATGCGGCAAGATTGTACTCGAACACGAGTCCGCTCTTGCGTACAGTTAGGTGGAAACATCCAATTATCCTTCAAAGGTTAGCTTGTGCTCGGTAGTAGAACTTTGCAAGGGGGAAAAGGTTCTCGAGTATTCTCGGGACGAATTTTGATTCTTTCTCCTCTTCTTCCTCCCTTTCACTTCATCCTTCCTCCTTCTCGTTGATTGCACAAGGTGAGCAATTTTCTACGCTTTACGTAGAACCTACTTGCGGACGTCTCAATCGTAGTCCTCTTCTTTCGATATTTCGTTCTGCGACTTTACGCTCCTCGACAAGCCTCACTCGTTGAGCACTTTCGATTGGGCGTAAGCTCTCATCGACATTCAAAACGGCTACCCAAGGTAGCTTGTCCCTGACCAACCAGTCGGCAGTCAATCTCGTCGATTCTTGATCAACTTGGCTCGATCACACTCGCTCAACGGCTGCAAGTTTTTTCTCGAGTACTTACAATAGCTCGAGTAGCCCACCCCGGCTGTCCAGAGTCGCAAGAAGCCAGGAAAAGAGAACTGACTTTCGAGGTACCTGCGCCCCATTTACAGCTTCAAATTTCTAATCACTCTCTTCACTTTTGACGACTAGAGCTCTCCTTCTTGTCTCGATCGTGAGTGAATCAATCTATCTGAGCTGTACCGTCGGAGTAACTGATCTGATTCGAGATTTCACTTTCAGCTATTTTCGCACTCTGATTCGTCACTCGACGCTCGTACAGCCTCTGCAACGAACGGATTCTCGTGAGATTCAACTTAGTGTATTCCTGTTGCATAGAACAAGACTCACACCCTTTCAAAGCAGTCTGTTCGAATGGTTTCTCTTCGCTCGGCAACAAGTCCTCCTGCTTCCGTTCGATCGATCAGCTCTCGTACCAACACTCCTGAACCCGACAACGCTACCTCTCGCAAACCAACCCGCACTTATCAGGGTGTCAACAACCGGAGGAAATCTACAAGACTCTCACAAACTTCCGCTCCATCTGACAATCCTACTCCGGAGAAATCTTTGAGCAACGGCACAAAAACGAATCGAAGATCAAGTGTGCAATCTGAAGCGATCAGTGAGAATGGATCGGTATCGAATGGACTCTCTACGACGGAAGAAGCAGAACTGGAGGACAAAGCCCGTTCGGTCGAATTGGAAACGAAAGAAGAGAGCGGACTTACCGACAGAGAGGGAATCGATGTGAACGCCACTGGATCACCAGGATCAGCAGATGCTGAAGAAGCTTCTTCAGTCAGCTCAGATCAAGTTCAGCAATCTGCCGACGCTCTCGCTCTCCTCGAAGCAGAAAAGTACAGAGCGACGTCTTCGAAACGGAGAAGGTCAAATCAACCTGTCATCGACTACACGACTGATGAGGAGGAAGAGATGGAGAAAGGAGAGGAGGTGGAGGTGGAACAGGAGGAAAAGTTGGTATCGAAAGAGAAAGAGAAAGAGAAAGTGGCAAAAAAGGTTGAGGTTCAGGTTAGCAGCTTTCCCCTTGCTATCTCCAGTAGTTTGACATTCTCTTGACTCTATAATCGTGCAATAGGTACAGCAGCAGAAGAAGCAGACTCCAGCTCCAACCAAGAAACCTTCACCACCACTTTCGAAAGCTCAACCGAAGAAACTCGCTCCCAAACCTCCTTCTACAGGTGCACCTGCCAGTAAAACTGTCGACAGTCAACCCGCAAGCAAACCTGTCACCGATCAACCCAAAGAGCTACCTGTCAAGACGACTCGACCTCCCGTCTCTTCCGAATCGATTCCATCTCTCGATGCTACTATTTCTTCTCGAAAACGAAAAGCCTCTCCAGCTATCGTCAAGCCTGTCAAACGTCAAAAAGCTACTACCGAAATTCAGTTGAAGAAGAACCTCGCGGCAGCAGAGACACCTGTAGAGCTTTACTCTTTTCAAGGTGAGTTTTTCGGAATCCTAGCTTTTTCAAGATCGCTGACTCGCACGCTTGAATGCGAAAATACTACCAGTCATCGTCTTCGGAGATGCGAGTGCTTCAATCAAAGTTCAGATTCCGACTCGACTTCAGACTTCTCGTTACCTCCTCAAACCTCAATACGTCTCAATCTACCCTTTCCACGTCGTGCGATGCACTACTTCGGACCCTTCGACCCCCAAATCGACCTACACCGCTTACCGTTTCCCACTCCCAGATCGTCGTCACCAAGCTGCATTCGACAAAGTCAAAATCAAAATTTATGGGAAAACTGTCAAAGCTCCTTCGTCTCGAGATGGATTCGTTTTGACGGATGCCGAAACAGGAAAAGCTGCTTGGAAACTCGAAGCTGATGAGGATAGATGTCGTTGGATGAGGGAGTGAGCTTGTCCATTCCAATTTGCGAAAAACATCAATATTCGCGCTTTCATTTTTCTCTTTCGTTCCTCTCTTTTTGTTTGTTGTTTTTTTGGTTTATTATTTTTCTCTTCACTTGTTGTTATCAATTTGTTTCTTGCTTGATCTCGTTTCATATCTGAGAAATGATCTCATTCGCGATTTTGTGCATCCCTCTCTCTTACTTGTCATCCCTCTCCCCACCAAGACAACATCGCTCTACAACCAGTCAAGCGTGAAAGTGCGCTCGTCAAGAACAGCAATCGAACTAGAACTTCTTCCAATCAAGATCAAGATCAACTTCAAACAGTCGTGTGAGTCTCTTCCTTTCCAAAACTTCGGTCCTGAGCTAGGGAGTACAAAAGCTGATGTAATACTACCAGCCTCTATAGCGCTCGGATCAACCTAGCAGCGAAAGAATGTCGACAACTCCCTCTTCTTCCGAATCTACCTCTCCGACAGAACCTCTCCTCCCTCCTGACCCTGATCCTCCCTCTCGAGATCCACCAGACCTTCCATCTTCTGGAGATCCGGCAGACCTGACACCAGATCTTGAAAATGACATTGATCAATCAACTCTTCGTTTCCTCATCGGTACTCTTCGACATACCTTCCTCCCCTATTTAGGTTGGATCATCGCCTTGACATCTTTCGCCAAATTCACAAGATTCTTCTCGCCGTACCTGTTCAGAGCGACGAGATGGACGGCAGATTGGGGATTTTACGGTTTCGAGAAATTGATTCAGTTTCTCGCGTGGAGTTTAATGTGGTTAGGCATGGTAGCAGCAGTTGTATGGATACTAGGAGGAGTGGGATTAGGAGTCGCATGGATAGCTATCAAGATGAAACCGACGTGGAGGAAATCTCTTGAGCAAAGACCCGTTTTGACAAAATTCGTAGCGAGAGTTGTGGTGGAAACTATGCTCTGGAGAATAACGAGACGGTGGATAGCAGTTTGGATCGGAAAGGTAGTGCTCGTAGTTGCAGTGGGATTCGAAGGATACAAATTGCTTCAAATCGCAACTTCTCAAACGACAAACCCGACTCTTCCGAGACCAGTTCATTCGACAAGCGACAAAGAGGCAGATGACGACAACGATGAGACGGCAGAACAGTGGGCAAGGAAAGTGAGGGAAGAAATGCTCAGAGATAGCTTACTCCGGAGGGGGAGAACGACCGGGAAAGAGACAGATTCTCGAACGGAAAGTAGTGTAGCAGAGGAGGATTCATGAACAAATTAGCAATATTATACTCTACGCACACGTTCGTACACCACCAGTTCTCATTTCTATCTCGAGCGCTGACGAGAAATAGACTATCAAAAACGCTGCCCTGAAACCTACTGTCTACTTCGAATCAACTTCTTGGCTCACAACCCTGTCAAAGTTGAGCATTGACGTTGCTTGCCTAATCCTCCTACTCCTTCGACTTTTAAGTCCTGAGAAGGTTTTCATTTCAAACTTCGCACCCTCGAAATTTCACGGACCTCTGCCACGTCCGTCGATCAAACGAAGATTCGACATCAAATTGCATCAAAGGGATCGACTGGCGAATGAGCGGCTGAACTCCTTCTTCCCTCCTTTTCCCTTCCTCCTCTTTCCCTCTCCCCCCTTCCTCCTGAGATCCGGAGGGTTGGCCATCTTTGGCCACTCTTCCCTATCTCCTGTTTCTCCCCTCTCTCGTCATCTCCAATCCATTCAACTCATCAAATTTTAATCGTCATTCTCCATCGGTTTCGCTCACCCCTCCTCGATCCAAATTTCTGGGTCTCCCTTTCGAAAGTCTTTCACGACTCTTTTCCGACTCTCAACGACACTCTCCTTCAAAGCGCCGGAGAAAGACCAGCTTTCACATCAACCCAATGTTTGACTTTCGATCTCGAACAACTTCAAACGATTCCGCCTCGAGTGATCAATCTCAAGCGCACCTCTCTCCCCTTCCTCGTCAGCTTTCACTTCGATCACACAAGTCAAACTCATCCACGATCATTGAAGGGGTACATGGTGAATCTCGAGTAGCTGAACCTTCGCTATTCCCGAGAACGACCGAGAATTTCGAAGGTTTGGCAGAATTGGGAGGAGCTACTTTCGCAGAGCTACTTGGGAGAGGAGACATGCGAGATAGTGTCATTTTACATGCTGGGGAAGTTGAACAGGAGATTAATGAAGCCGGAGGAGGAGAACACGAGAGGAAATTGCAAGAGGAAGAAATTATTCTCACTTTGCCTGGTGGAGGCTGGGGAGTCGTTGGTGAGTCATCCAATTAGCCTTTGGTGAGATATATCTGACCTCCCCTCGCTCGTAGGGCCGGATGCTCATCTGTTGCTTCAAGAACTTCATCGCTCAAGAATTTCGTTAGCTCAAAAAAGACGAAGACGGATCAGTTATTTCGGTGGGCTCCCGTCTCTCGCAGTATTCGCTTTCAACCTCTGGCTATTGATCGCTACAGTAGTCAGTATCGTTCGATTTGGAGGCAGGGGAAGAGGACTTCTGAGATGGATCGAAATTTCAGTTTTCCTCGCAACTTTAGCTTTCTGTCTCGTCGTGATCGCTTTTTTACGCGTGAGTTTCTGTCTTCCTCCTCCTCGTTGATCATCTCCTTGGAACTGACGTGGAGAGCTATACAGACCCGGCGACCTTCAACGCTCGGAATGCTGGCACTCGTTTCGAGCACTCTCGTGGCTTCTCTGCATGTCTCACTTGCACTCGCCAACTTTATTCTCACGTTCGTCTGGAAGGACGAAATATCGATCAGCAGTCATTCCTGGGATGTCGATGTCGCTTGGACGGATTTAGATGGGTCAGCGGGAGAAGAAATGAGAAATGATTTCAAAGGATGGACGATCGCTGCAGTCGTTCGATTCTTTATCGTGGTCATTGTGGCAGTAAGTTCATTTTCACCTACGAAGTGATTTCTCATGGATCAATTCATTGACCCTTCAATTCTCAGTTCGTCTGGCTCGGATCGATACGACTTTACAACCGGTCAATTCACACGCCTTTCGTAATCTCGCCAAACGCGCTTCCCTCATCAGAACTACAAGCTCTACTCGATCAACACAGAGCAACGATCGTTCGTCTAGCTCCTTCAGCCCACCCACTCTCGGCCCATCACTCTCACTCTCCCGATTGGCTCCCCTCTCATCTCGACCGAGCTCATTACGTTCAGGCGAGCGAAGCGTCGGCAGCGTATAGCTACGTCAGTCAACACATGAGGTCCTCTTCGACAGCGGCTGAAGGAGAAGGAGAGGGAGCAGGAAAGCGACTAGGAGGAGTTTCGACTTGGGTTCAAGCGAAAGTTTGGCAAGGAGTTGGTTGGATGTTTGGTGTTCAACCTTACGAAGAGAATGTTCACTCTCAGGGGAACGAGGAAAAGGTTAAAGTAGAAGGCAAGGAGGAGAATCGATCGCTAGTCAAGGAAGAAAATCCATTCTCTGCGGATCTTTCGAAAGATCTCGATCGTCTATCTTTCGACATCACCTCTTCCTCGAGCGACCATGCCTCTCTCTCAACGACTCGTCCTGTACCTCCGACTTTCCTCAGTCGTTTCTTCTCCTCCGCAACCTCGAAACGATTCTCAACCGGTTCGACAGCTCCTCTCCTTTCGACCTCCGACTCTGCATCTACCCCTATCGACGAAGAGGAATCGATACCTCCGCCACCACCTACAAAAGAACACTGCCGCGAGTCAAGAACTGGTTCATCAGGATCAACTGGTGGTCAAATCGTTTATGTCAGAATGTCGGATGGTAGATTAGTTCGTCGACTTTCGACGATAGCGAGTTTAGATCTGAGTGAGGAAGTCGACTTGGCGAGGAGGAGTAGGAGCGACTTGAGTGGGAGTTATCAGACTGGTGAGAGCGGGACTGATAGTTTCGCAACTGCTCGTTCCCGACACGAAAGTGGAGGAGGAGCAGAGCAGGAAGTTCTACTGGACGAATCTTCTCGCCGTTGAGTAGACTGTATATTTTTGTCATTTCAATCATGTTGCAAAGCGATAGTTTAGACCTTTAGAGTCAGAAAGTTCAGTGTAGTACGCTAGTTTGGAGAAAATTCTACCGCTTTGTTTCACTCTTCACACACTTCACCAGTCGACAATCCAACTCGATCCAACTAAAGTAATAGATCAACAGCAAGCTCAGATAGCTCGGAAGGCTCTGTTGAACAGTCCTCTCCCCCTTCAATCGATTCCCCCGCTTCATCTCGACTTCTTTCGAACTTTCCCGCACAACTTTCCGACGAGATGGAATCGAACAGCAAAGGAGATCTTGTAGATCCGAACGGTATCTGGGCTGTTGCTCCGAGAACTGACGAGACCTTCGGGTTTCAAGAGGCGGCAATTTTCCTCTGCTGGTTCAGTGAGCTCTCTACAATCTCCTCTCACTCCCTACCGTTCATGACTGACAATTTATGGCCAAATGAATATCCTATCCCACTCTTTCTGGATCTGACTTGTCACTCCGTCTTTGACCCGCACTTCCTACACCTTTTCCTCATGTTTGACTTCAACTTCGGATCAATACCCGCTTGATCAGTCACCGAGTATAACCTCGAACCATTCATTCTGGACGGCCCTCTCTATCCGACATTCGAGAAACGTGAACCTTGTTACGCCTTCAGGTTTGAGATTCGCGGTGCGATTTGGTACGAATCCGATACCCCTTCACGAGGAGTTTTGGAAGCAGCTCGATCGGTTATCCTAGGCGCTGCACAAACTTTGATGAACCACAGAACAAATTTGTGGGGAGAATGGAAGAGGATTAAGCGAGAAAGGGAAGAGAGGAGCAAAGGTGATTCAGAGGAAGCGAAACAGTTGCGATGGGGATTGGTCAGCGAGATGATCGCAGTGGAGAAAAAAGGTTCGAAACTCAGCAGCGTGGACGTGTGAAAAGATGGTAGAGTATTTGCAACGGGCACGGATCGAAGAGCTTCATCGCTGGGAACGGTGTCGATTTATAGACGAGCTTCGTCGCCAAAAAGAGGCATTGGCAGAATGGGACTCACTTGCTGACGCAAGTAGAGGGCACGAAGAAGACTGGCAGCTCGTGCAAGAGCAAAACGAGTCAAATCGTTTGTCCCCTCCCCTCTCGATCGTTTCTATGTTTATCTTGAATTGACACATCTCCTCTCAGTCGAACGAATACGAGCACTCGAACTTGAGCTCCAAACTGCCGCAGAGTCACCCAAAACGATGAAACCTGAGCACGAGAAGGAGCTCACTCCACTGAAGGCGCAATTTGACCAGTCTCAACTTGAATTAGCCGAAACGAAGAATCACCTCGAGTCGGAAGAACTTATCAAGCTGAAGACGCAAGTAGAGCAGTTGGAGGAGCACCGAAATACCGAGAAGAAGGAGATTGAGCGATTACGGGAAGAGCTCGTCGAGTCGAGGCTGGAAGCGGAAAAGCTCAAGCAAGAAATCGGTTCGTTTCCTTCCTCGCTCCTTTGCATCTTTGTTGCTGGCTCAAACAATGACTCTCTTTCTTGACGTAGCTGCTAGCTCGGATCAAACACTCGAGTGCCGTTCCGTGGCAGCTAGCGAGTCGTCTCTAGCGCCGCTTCTCGATCCCGATTCGGAACCTTCGTCACTCGTTTCGATGCAACTTCACGACATTGTCGAAGAGCTAGGTCAGTGTTTGCTCTCTGTTTTTCGCCATTACCATGGGATCTGACTTCCATTTTCATTCTGACAGCTCGTTTCAAGTTACGACTTGAGTCTCTCGAGACAAGGGAAGCAGTCTAAATGCGACAAAAGTCTGTATCAAGATGATGTTGTTGCAAATTTTATATACATGTTTTTGGATGCTAGTTTGCTGAGTTGTAAAGAGAAAGATTATTGTCGTGAACGCCAATTTGAGCCTCCGCCCATTCCTCCTCCTCGAGAAGAGAAACCTCCTCCAGAGAAACCGCCTCTAGATCCCGAATCCCGGTTGAACCCGACCGAGCTTCCTGGTCGAGAGCTGTAAGGCGTTTGATTGCGAGACCCGTAGTGAGAACCAGGAGCAGATGCGGAGTGGAGCGGTGGTAGAGGCTGAGGAATGGTCGAGAGGGAAGGAGTTTGAGGTCTTGAAGAAGCTCGAGAAGAAGAAGATCCGAGTGATTGAGCGTAGCTACAGCACGAAGCAACGTCAACAAAGATACTGAGATGAAGGAAGAGGTTGAACTCACGTATTGAGCAAGTTGACAACGTTTCCAGTCAATTGATCGAGGTCTTTGATCTCTTGAGTACTCAACTCGGTTTCTCCTTTGTCAATTACATCCTCGTCTCCTTCATCCTCATCTTCGTCATCCTTGTCGAATTGTCTACCTCGTGCAGGTTGGTGACCTCCGTTTCGGTTTCCAGGTCCACCTCCTCGACTTTGACCTTTCGAAATCGCGACTCCCAATCCTTCGAAAACTCGCAAAAGTGAGAGATCGAGCAGTCCCTTGAGTCGTTCTACATCGTCTAGTACACCGACTGCTCCCATTCCTGCGACGATCGGTAACCATCCATCGCAAATGAGTCCATCTCGAACCGGTTGAAGATCGTAAGCTCCGAAAAGCATGTAACCGAGAGGATCAAGCTATGGTAAGGTCAGAAGGTCGATCAGCAACAGGTACAGCTGTGAAGTGAGAGGACTCCCACTCACCTTGGTTGTAGAACGAAGGAAAGTTTGACCTTCTCCCTTTCCACCGATCGAGCCAGTTTTACTCTTTTCTCCGAAAGCGTACAGTTGTCTCGAAGAAGTGATTGGTACATCTGCAGCTTTTTCATTCTTGCGAGAATTGACGGAAGAAGGGTGGATGGCGGCAGACTAATCGAAGGCAACGGAAAGTGTGAGTCGAAACTTCGAGTTAGAGAGTAAAAAGAAAAAAGCTTTTACCTTGTCTTGAATCGTTCGGAAAGTTTTCTCACTGATTCTAATTGCGAAATTAGGAGCGACGGCAGTAGCGATAAGAGCAGAAAGAAGTGGTAGAGAGTGACCGTTTTGGTTGAGATGAGCGGGAATCGTAACTTGTCCTCTTCGACTACGGAAGAAAGGTTGAGAAGATTGAGTGTTGCCTCCACCAGAGATCTGAAGGACACCAGCACGGTCGAGGGACGATACGAGGTGCTCCTTGATTTTCTGGATAAGGAGAAGAGTAGGTTTCGATAGGAAGTTGTCCCGAGCAAAAGTGTTGGCAGCCTAATTGGAAGGAAAAGTTAGGTCAATATTAGATAGAGAAAGTATCAAGACAGATAGATACGTACAGAGTAATCTCCTTTACCCTGTAACTCCCACCAAGCGTTGTAAGCCTGAAGGATCGCGAAAGGATCACTTCTGAAATCGGCAGGAGCCCAACTATTCTTGATTCGATCAGCTTGTTCCTTCATCAATGGTGGCGACAAGAAAGGATCTCGGTTCGTCAAGATAGCTGCGAGAGTGAGAGTTTGTTCGAGACATCGGAAGAAAGATCCGAGGAGACACAGTTTTCCAATCGCTGCTTCGACAGGTAGTTGAAGGAGAACTCGACCGAGGGAAGTAAGTTGTTCGTTCGGGTCGATAGCTCCCACGTGGAGAAGGGTTTCGAGAGCGGCTCGGACTCGTTGAGGTTCAGGAGGTTGAATCGTCGAGGAGAGAACGTCAAACACTGACAGTCCAGGCAATTGAAGTCCTGTAACGTGCATCGCTGTCGAAGCGAGATCTGTTCGAAGCTGATAGACTCATATCGCTCTCTGTCAGTCTCAGGACGCGTCACAAGAGAGGAGAGGAGGGAAAAGCTCACCATTTCGACGGTCTGATGAATGTCCATCGACTTGAACCTAGCGTTACTGACGATTCCATAGTACTCTCCCCTTCTGTGTCGACCTGCACGACCAGCCCTCTGTAAAACGTTACTCGTTCCCGTCCAAGCACTAACTAGTTGCGACAACCTCCTTTCGGGATCGTATCGCTTCTCACGACATTTCGCACTGTCGACAACGTAAACGACGTCGGGAATCGTGACGGAAGTTTCTGCGATGTTGGTAGATAAAACGATACGACGAATGTTGGGGTTCGAAGGAGGTTCGAAAACTGCTTGTTGATCTGCGATAGGAATCGTCGAATGAAGAATATGAATTTCGAATTGGTTCGAATCGTTGAAATCTAGATCGAGGAGAGGATAACGTTGACGATCTTGGAGAATGTTTCGTACTGATTGAATCTCGTCCCAACCGGGAAGGAACACGAGTACGTGACCTTCTTCGGATTTCGAAACGACGTGAGCGATGATGAGAGCGAGAAGAGGGTAGGGCATGTCGAGATCGTCTATTTCGCCAACGGGTTTACCAGTTCGGTGGTCGATAGGGATCGAAGGAACGAGTTCTCGTTGAAGGTAAGGACCGACTGATTTCTCGGAGAAAACCCATCCTCCCTTGTTTTGAGGAATCCTCTCGTTTTGAAGTGATTGAACGACATCGTCGAGCCAGAATTTCTCGACAGGGAACGATCGACCTGTAGAGAGTCAATCTCGAGTGAGTGAAAGTTGCGAGAGAGAGAGAGTGTAAGAGTGAGACTGACCAGGAACTTCGACAGTAGGAGCGAGCATTCCACTATCGGGATCTTTAAAGTAGTTGGTAAACAAGGTAGGGTCGATCGTAGCAGACCTGATTCGACCACATGAATTAGTTTGAGCAAACAGGATATTGAACGAGGAAACAAGCTCACATGAGAACAACCTTGATCTCCTTCTTTCCAATCTTCCTCCTCTCGTGTAACAACCTCCTCAGTACAAACAGTAACAGATCTGTATCGACATCTCGTTCGTGAACCTCGTCGACCGCGACATGAGTAACTCCGTCCAAGAAGCTCTCTCCTTCTTTCAATCCTTCTCCAGCCGAAGCAGTCTTGTCGAGATCGGATTGTAACCTCCTCAAGAATAAACCAGTAGTACAAAACATGATTGATCCGTCCTTTTTCGGTAGTTTCGATTCGAACCTGACTTGGTAACCTACTTGATCTCCCAAAACCTGACCACGTTCTTTCGCAACTCGTTCAGCTACACTAATTGCTGCGATCCTCCTAGGTTGAGTACATACGATATTACATTCTGCACCTTTTCCTTCGGCGATGGCGTCGTCGAGAATCAATTGAGGGATTTGAGTAGTTTTTCCTGAACCAGTTGCGGCGAGAACGACGACGACAGGGGAGACTGCGATCTTTGACAGGACTGAAGAGGCGTGAGAAGTGACGGGAAGGGAAGCTCGTTGAGTTCGTAGTTTCGCAACTTTGTCGTCAGTTTGGTAAGCTTGAAGTTTCGACCTCATCTCTTGAGATTTCTTTTCTAGGTATTCCCGTTTCTTTCCCTCGACGACTAACCTCCCCGCTTCGAACCTCTCCCTTTCCAATTCACTCATCGAATCCATTTTTGAACCGTTCATCTTCTCATCTCCGTCGATATCGATTCCTCTCCTCAATGCGAAATACCTCTCCTTCTCTTTCCTAGCTCTCTCTTCTTCCCTCCTCCTCATCTCTTTCCCTTTGACGACCAATTCACTCTCTCCAGCTTCACCAACCGCTTCCGCAACTTGAACTTCAATCTCTTCATCCCTCACTACAAACTCGACACTAGCAGCTACTACCCCCTTTTCAACTTTTTTCTCCCGTTTCTTGTCTTCCCAAGCTGACCACAATTCTGGATCCATATCGGTCAAGTAATTCGCAGTATCCAAGTAAGCGATTTTTGTAGCTAAATCTTTTCTACGGGAAGTACCCATTCCAATTCTAGAACCTAAAACTGATAATGTGGCTCTCCAAGTTGAAATACCTCTTTGTCGAGTAGGTTGAGAAGTGTAACTCAAATCTGGTTTGGGAAATTTGAACTTGTTACCTAAAGAGGTAAATAGAAAGAGAGAGGGAGAGACGTCAGGATTTGATTTCTCGGGATTTTAGATGTGAAAAGAAGAGAAGAAGAAGAAGGGAAAAAACGACAAACAGTAGAAATCCATAAACAACCTAGCTTCTGCCAAATCGATTCGTTGACCATTAGCTAAAGTAACAGTTTTACCATCGTTTCCACCTCCTGGTGGAACTACTACTGCTTGAGGACCTCCTGCTGTTGATTGATTGTAAGCTGTTGAAGAAGAAGATTGTTGATAAGGAGGTCCAGGTAATTGAGTCGAAGATTGACCATAAGAAGCTGAAGAAGCGGAATTGAAAGCGTTCGAATAGGTAGAGGAAGAGGCATAGGCGGTGGGAGGTACAGCAGGTTGAGATGCAGTATGTAAAGGTGTATGTTGTCCTTTCGTTCTGGTAGGTAAATTCGAAGAAGTGAACAAATTCCTAGCGGATAATCTAACGCAAGCTTCGAGTGCGGCTAATTTTTCTGAATCTTTGGCAGAAACTGTTGAATCTCCTGTACCTACTACGGGTTCTACTATTCCTGGCATCGCTGGTGCACCATACTGTCTAGGAGGTGGTGGTGGTGAAGGATCTGCTACGATAGTTGATCTACACGGAAAGAAGAATCGTTAAAAAATGTATAAACTCTTTCGAAAAGATGAAGAAGAAGGAAAGAATACTTACCTCCAAACTTGGAGTCCATCAACTCGTTTCTTACTAGTGTTGTAGGTAACGTCTTCACCTAGAGACTTCATATAGTTTGAAATAACTCCTTTAGGATTCTCGACATATTTCTGACCTACTACTGCTCTTGGGTTCCCCACCAATTGAGGATACAGAGTTTGTAGGATGTACTCGTTCGAATGGATAGGTCCTGGTGCTGCTGGTAGTAGTGGAGTTGACGCAGCAGCAGTAGTAGTAGATCGATTCGAACTGAATGATGATGATGATCCTCCTCTCCCTCTCCCTCTACCTCTTCCCCTTCCACGGTATCCACCAGAGTTGGGTGGGTTGGACATGTGGTTTACTGGTTCTTGCCTGGTTCTTTTAGTCTGTTGATGTCGATGAGAGTGAGGAGAATTGTTTGCTCGCTTCATACACTGGAGGTACGAAACTAGTATCGATAGATTTGGTGTTCTACCGCCTGAACGAATTCCAACCTCGAAAGTTGAAAGTGAATGAATCGAAAGAAAGGGAGCCCTGAAGTTACTGATGAAATTGATATCGATTGATCTCTCTCCATTTCCTACATAGTATTCTGCACTCGACAGACAACCACCGATAACCCAAGTTATCGGTCAAAGATCAAGGGTCACGTAGCCACACAAAGGATGAACAACAATCCGAATGGGGGATTGTCAGATCCTTCTGCGACTTCCCCTCCTTCAACGAGTCTACCTCCTCTAGATCCAGAAGTAGAAGAACTGTGGTCATCGAGAGCTTTACTACTTGTGAGTTACCTCTCTATCCCTTGGTGTCCTTGTCCTCGCAGAGTGAAAAGGGACACTCCGCAATTGGAGCACACACGAACCTCCCTCTGCCCTCTTCCTCGCCTAAAGCGTATGGAGATGGTTGTAGCCATGCTGTGTTACGAATGGTGTAGCGTGATAGAAGGAATTCCCTTATCCTTATCCTTTCCTTTCTTTTTCTCCTCCCTCTCCACAAACCCCCACCTGCCTACATATCTCTCTCTCTCTCTCTCTCGACTGACTGACTGAAGATCGTTTTCGCTACTATAGGTCTTGTTCTTACTAGTCTTGTCATTCTGGGTTTCTTACTACCTAAAAGTCAGAAGGATTCGTTCTATCCATGAAACTCTAGTAGCAATGTTCGCAGGTAAAGAGCTATTCTCTCTTTTCAACGTAGAAGTTCTCTCTCTCTCTCTCTCTCAAGACGACTGATCAATACGATTGTGTGAGAACCGTTAAACTAGGTATGTGCGTTGGAGCGATTGTGAGAATTGCACCAGGTCATGTAGTACAATCAATGATCGCTTTCAAATCTACGATCCTTTTGAACGTACTTTTACCTCCAATCATTTTAAACTCTGGTTACCAACTCAAACAAGTATAAGAAACTCCCTCGCGCACCTGACTTTTTCTGGATTAAACTCGTCAAACTGAATCTCTATCTAATTAATTTCTTTTTAGGAAAACTTTTTCAGAAATTTCGGAGTGATTTTAACTTTTGCTTTCGCTGGAACTTTTATTTCGGCTGTAGCACTCGGGTGAGTATTTCTCTCCCTCCTTCTCGCGTGTTTTGTTATCTCATCCCCCCCCCAAAAAAACTGACCCTCTCTCGAAAATGATAATAATAATAAGCGTAATCGTTTACCTCTACTCACTATTGGGTCTCGAAGGACTTTCCCTCACCATCATTGAATGTCTGTTGTTCGGTTCAACCCTTTCAGCCACGGATCCAGTAACTATTTTGGCAATCTTCAACGCGTTACACGTAGATCCGAAATTGTATTCAGTCATTTTCGGAGAAAGTATTTTAAACGATGCAGTAGCTATCGTCATGTTTGAGTGAGTCATGCTCAAGTATCACTTTCTTATTCTACAGACAAGACGTACTGATGGGAATGAATATCTGGTATCAACAGAACCTTGAGTCAATTTCATGGAGAAAAGATTTCTTTGTTTTCATTCTTTCATGGAGTTGGAATTTTCTTGTTAACTTTTTGTATCTCAATGGCACTCGGAGTTGTATTCGGTTTAGCTTGTTCACTAATGTTGAAACATTCGGAATTGGGTAAAGTTCTTTTTTCTCCTTCTCTTTCTCGAATCGCAAATTCAGTAACTTTCGATACTAATTTCTCTTTATCCTGTTTACTGAACTGCTGTCATCTCTCTCTCTCTCTCAATATGAATAGGTCGTTACACCGAGATTGAAGCTTGTTTAGTTTTACTCATCGCTTACACTAGTTATTTCTTCTCCAACGCTTTAACCATGTCTGGTGAGTGTTCACGTCTCTCCTCTCTCTGTTTCTAGGAAAAAGAGGGACTCACATCGCTTTTGCGTCTGAAGGTATCGTATCTTTACTGTTCTGTGGTATCACTCTCAAACATTACGCCTATCACAACATGTCTCATAGAACTCAGAGAACTACTAGATACATGTTTGGTACTCTAGCTCAAGTAAAGTCTTATTTCTTTCTTTATTTCTTTTCTTTCTCCAACCTAATACGCACAAAAGAGATCCGAACTGACTTGAGACAAATGTTTTTTGTTTTATTATTATTATTTTTAGTTGAGTGAGAATTTCATTTTCATTTATTTAGGTTTATCTTTGTTTACAATGGAAGAATTAGTTTACAAACCAATGTTTATTATCGTTACTGGAGTAAGTCCTTTGTCTTCACCCCTCCTCTCTCTCTCTCTCTCTCTCTCTCTCTATCGAGACTAAAGAGTTCTATTTTGTTCTTTTCCCCAAACAACAGATCGCAGTTTGTATAGCTAGATACTGTGCAGTTTTCCCAATTTCAAAACTCTTGAACTTTTACTTCAGAGCTAGAGGCAGTAGAACTGATGAATTACCTCATTCTTACCAAATGATGTTGTTCTGGGCTGGATTGAGAGGTGCGGTAGGAGTTGCGTTAGCGGCAGGGATGAAAGGAGATCATGCAGTTGCTTTACGTACTACCGTGTTGGTCGCGGTAGTGTTGACGGTAGTAGTGTTTGGAGGAACTATTGGTAGAATGATTGAAATTTTGGGAATTAGGACGGGAGTAGATGAAGGGGAAGATGGAGATGAGAGTTCGGATGAGGAAGGGTACGGGTTTGCTGGAGGACCTGGAGGAGGAGGGGAAGAGGAAGAAGGTAGGAGGTATTCGAAGAGGAGAAGTATGAGTTTCGGAAAGAATGGGAACGGTAGCGGTAACGGGATGAGAAACCATCGAGATAGGGATTGGTCTACTGAGGGAGATGGTTACAGCAACACTAGCGGAAGTACAGGAGGAGGAGGACCTACAGGGGATTCTCCTTATCGAGATGAACTACCTCTCAGGAGTTCTTCAACTTTGAGGTTAGGGTCCACGAGAAGAGGAGGAAGTACTTTGGGAGGATCGACTAGATTCGGTTCAGTTTCAGCACCTACTTCAGACCTATCAGCATCTTCTTCCGATTCAGATCCCGATATTCTACCTTCAGCTCAATCAGCAGTCGATTTGACTTCGCCGTCAAAAGGTCTCGCAGGAGGAGGAGGAGGCGGAGTTGAAGGTGGGAGTGATCGAGTTTGGAGGGACGGACAGTGGTTCACCGTTCTCGATGAACGGTACTTGCTACCAGTATTCTCAAACGCGACGGCGAGTAGGAAACAGAGTGCGAAGAAGGCAATGCTCAAAGCGAAGAGGAGTTCTTTCGCGATTGATCGATCTAGTGGAGACCTCGGAGGAGATGATAGTTTCGAAGGTGGAAACGGTTCACCTTATCTAGGTACAGGAGGGAATCATCAAGTTAACCCGAGTTTCTCTGTCAGTTACCATAGTCGATCTCCCTTTTTGTGTTGTTCCATATTGACTGACTGACTCTCGATAATCATTTTTAACAGGATATCCTCTCTTCGCTAGTCGCTCCCGCACTTTCTTCTCACTCTTCTTCTTCTCACACCAATCCTTCTCCATCACCCTCTACATCTCATCCACTACTACATCCAAAACGTCGAGATTCGTTGACTTCTTCCTCTTCAACCGTTCTCGACCTCAACAACCCTACTACCGTTTCTTCCTCCTCCTCCTACGTTTCACCCAACTCTCCAATGCCTTCTCAAGATATTTCTCACGCCGCCGCCGCTTCTTCTTCTTCTACCTCTGCAGCTCTGTCTACTGGTGGTGGAGCTGCAAGCGAGAGGAGACCGAGTGCGGTAGCTAGGAACAGGAGTAGTATTTCTGGTTCGAACGTTTTCGCAAATCCTCAAAGTACTCCAGGAGGAACTACGAGTGGAACTTCAACACCAGTGATGCCTTTCTCATTGTCAGGAAACCGAGGGAGCGTTAGTAATCAAGGAATTTCGAATAGTGGAAACGGGAGCGGATTACTCGAGTTTGATAACAACGGTGCAGCTGGACGGTGACAATAGATTAGACTTTTCTTCTTTCTCTCTCTCTCTTTTTCTTCATTTCGCATTTTGCTGTACAGACGGATATGGAAATGGATTCACTCATGTACAAAGATTGTTTTCGCAAAGAATCGTGGACAGAAAGAGCTGATCGTTTCCTTTTCCTTTTCCTTTTCTTTTTGGCATGGTACTCATCGAATCCTGATATTCTATCCACCTTGTACGCTCAGCCGAAGATAATGCGAAGTTTCAACTGCATCGCCTTACTGAATAGAGGCACAGACCTTATTTTCGTTCGACGCACAACCTCTTTCTTCGATGTTACCCCCCTTCACTTTCTTCCCTCAACTCCCTCATCCATCATTCATCAAGCCTCTACATATATGGGCAAGAACAGCAAGAAACAACGAGATCAGAAACGATACGATCAAGAGTTGGAAGCTAGGAAAAAGGAAGATAGATTGAGAAAGGAAGAGGCGAAACAGTCAAGATCAGCAGCATCTGTCAAAGTAGCTCAAGCGACTAAAGAGGGAACGGAAGAGGATGCTATGCCACCACTTGAAGACTTCGGGTCTCGAAAAGAAACGGCTCAGAACGAAGGAGATCGAACGGCAGGCAGACAAGAAGCCGACGACGAGGAAGTGGAATGGCAGGAGGGTGAGGATTCAATTACGCTCAGGTTTCCAGAAGATCAAGCGGCTCGAGAAGCAAAAGCGTCTGGAATCGTGCAAAACTTGGACTTGGACGCCTGCAATCCTCTCACCTCTACCTCTACACTGTCCGCACTAGAAGCTTTTGTAAGTTTCGATGTTCACTGTCTATCTCTCCTGAGCGTCAGGGATGCTCACATGTCGTCGCATCCCCGATAGGCAGAGGTCGTTCTTGGAGGACTCTCTGAGCTCGAGAAGAACGGTATCATGTTCTTCTCTCGTGCGTCAAGATCGACTTCACTACCTTCTCGATGGAGGACTGCGGAATCAGTTCTAGCTTGATAGGCGAAGCAAATGCACAGCTTCAGTCTAGGCGGCTCCCACTTCCTCGAGGAGTCGATCGTAAAGAACTTTTCATTCCCCGACCGCAAGAGGTAACTGCTCCTTGGCACGATAAGCCTCGACTCGACAAGTCTAGCAAAGAGTCCGATTTCATACCGCAAGCAGAATCGAAGGTCAATCAACTCAGAAGCGACAATTCCGAGCTCAAGTCGAATTTATCTGCTCTCAAAGCTGAAGTCAAAGATGCTTACCAAGCTAGAGACAAGAAGGAGGGGGAGAATGAAGAACTACGAAGTAGGATTTCCGGAGTGAAAGAGGAACAAGAGGAGAAGATTAAGAGATTGCGCGAAGAAAATACGAGATTGAAGAGTAAGTCTCCCCTTTTTCTTGCGTTTTTCATCTCGACTGTAACTAACACCATAATTCTCTTCCCCAGCTACCTCATCCACTTTTACTCATTCCTCTTCTAGCAAATCTACCGTTGTCGTTCAAGCTTTGAGCAGGCAGGTGAAAGATTTGAGTCGAGAATTGAAAAAGAAGAATGACCAACTCGGTACGTGTCATTCCCTTCTTGTGGGAGTAAGACTTTATTCGAGGATAAAAGTGTTGCTGACGATTCATCTTTCTCTTGCAGCCGAGTTGATGACTGAACTGACTAAATCTGGTTGAAATTGGGGAAAGTGATTGTGCTTAGCAACCTAGTCAGTCTCAAATAGATAGTGGAGCGAAATAGAGAATCAGTACTCACTCTTCATTCGATAATTAGAGAACTTCGTCGAGTGCCGAGCCGGTTTGATTGAAGTGATGAAGTCCATTGAATCAGAACCAAATGCTAATGCTGAAACTAGTTTCGAGACTCTTCATAGCATGCCACCACCTATTGGTCCCAGGATAAGTGTCAGTATCAGTTGGCAAAGGAGAGACGACCTTCAGAACGAGGAAGCCAGAAAATCAAGAGAGAAGTGTGTTTGAAAGCTTACCCTGGAGGCATCACCAGCACATCTCCCGCTTCTAACACAATTTGCTGAGCTACAGGCTCGACATGCTCAAGGTACATTTGAGTGTAATTGGAGCTTTGATCGAAAGTAGAGGGAGTCGTAGAAGAATCAGAGTGAGGTAGAGGTAGAGGTAAAGGTTGAGTAACGTCAATCGTCGAAGTGTTGGTCATGTATTCAGTCGTCGTACTGTCGCTTGATCCTCCTCCGAAAGTTGCCATGTGAGGAGAACAACGAGGAGGAGCGATCCAAACCCATTTCGATCCAACTACTTGAACTGATTACAAACAAAGGGGAGCGCGAATAAGCATCAAACAAAGAAGGAAGAGAACTACTAGACTTACTGTAGCAATTCCAAAAAGGATCAGTGTGAGCTTGACTGACAGTCTCACCTCTTCCAAACCAAGCATTGACGATCCATCCATCTTCATTCTCAGGTCCTCTATACTCGGGGTACTGATCTTCTAGTGCAGGTGGTTCCGAATAAACGAGAGAAGTAATAGGGAAATCTCTAGCGAGGAGTGGGAATTGATTCAAAAGTGAATGTTGAGCCAAGTAGAAACTCTCCCCCTCCTCCTCCTCCTTTCGTTCGCTGTTGTTGTTGAACGTTGAATCTAGGAAATCATCCCAAGGTATGATTCGTTGTCCCCAACCTTCTTTCGTGTAATCGTTTCCAACTTCGACTGGAACGACTCTCCCTTTTCCTCCTCCAATCTTTTTCAAATAATTCGAATCTTTCCATTTCTCGACTGCTGGCCATTCTGAAGCTGCTCCTCTGACGACAAAGGGTCGAGTATGTGCTGGTTCAGTAGAAGGTAGGAGGAAGTCTGGGAGAGAAGGGAGGATTTTAATAGAACGAGAGAGGTAAGGAGGTTCGAGTTGATCCGAGTCGAGTCTTGATCTTTTCCGAGGTCTCTCCTCCTCGTCTTCCGTGACAGTCGACTCTAGTCGAGCTTGAGCTATCGAGATCAATTGAAAGACGAGTTTGGACCTTTCGATTCCAGGTGAACCCGAAACGATCAAAGCTAAATCTAAATCTCTGATCACTTTGAGTAGCACTTTTTCTTCCTTTGCTGTCTGTAGCAATAGTTGTGATATTGATCCGAGTAGGGTTGAATCGGTATAGAGTCGTCTCCAACAGAGAGGGACTTGTCGGTAAGGGAAAGAGTTTAATTTCTCGTTTGATAATCGAAGGCCTGAGCTTGAAAGGGTTATCGCTTCGACTAATCGTGTCGTTTCCATCTCATCGAGCAGTAACGAGTGGATCCTGTCAAGGAGAGAGAGGACTGAAGGACCGCAAGAACTGAGATCTGATCAGTCGAGAGGGATCAGCTCTCTTTTCCTATGTGAACTGGGGCTCAGTTTACCTTGACCAGTATCCTTGATGTATTGTACCATCTCTCGCAGCTCCTCCCGTTGCTGTTCGAGCGGTTGAACCTTCATCTCTCGATGGTTCAACTTTCTCCGAAACTCCTCCTTCTAGACCTCTGATTGTCTTGCTTCTTCGCGTACTTGGATCTTGAGATTGTGTTCTATAGATTGGGATCGTTGACAAGTTTCGTCTGGTTTGTGAATCAAAGTTGTTGTGAATTGTTTGAGATTAGAAAACAATTCGCCTTTCTCTTTCATTCCCTTCACTGAGTTCTACTTCTTCAAGTCGCAATACAGGATACTCATTCGGTAGCCATGTCGAGTACTCGATCAATCTCGAAGCATAACCCTCGTTATCATTACGCTCTTCTTTCGATGTCTGTCTCTCTCTCTCTCTCTTCCTAATCTTGAACGGAACTGAGATAGCTTCTTACTCTGTGTAGATCATCTACGAATGGAGCAATAGCAGTAGACCGACCTACGTTGTTGCAGATTCTACAGAAAGAATTAGGAGAATGGTTCGGTACGATGGGAGGAGTGAATTCGAACGAGGTAGAAGTCTTGAATGTACAAACGACTACGGAGACTGATGGAGTGTCAGAGCGAGAAGGAGTTACGAATGATAGGACAGTACTTTTGAGGTTCCCTCGTTCGTGAGTTTTTCTTTTTTTTCTCCTCTTCTCCTCTCTCTTTCCCTCGCTGTAGTGTACTCACAGTTTTGATCGTTTATTCTGATAGTATGACTCCTCAATTACTCACGTCACTACCACTTATCTCTTCCTCGAATTATCGAATTCAACTCTTGAACGATTCGAGCGATTTGAGTCGGTTGAACGGTTACGCTGGTCAAGGTAACAGCGGGTACGAGAAGTGGAAACAATCGCTTCTAGCTTGAGTGCGGCGGTGAAGAAAGAGAGGATCTTCAAGTACGTCTCAGTCTCCTCGATTTGTCAATCTGCCGAAAATTTGTACTCACGAATTCTCCAGCCGCAGAGACCTCATTCCGGACAGAAGAAGGCGAGACCGTAGACATGTCTTGAGTTCTGCTTCCTCAACCAAGCAAGCTCACCAACAGTTAAACTGCGAGTTTGAGCGGAACGAAACGAAACGAAGTTGGACGAGATGCTAAGCTCTAGGGTCGCTGTCCTGGGCTCAGATTCAATGAACTGAGGGCCAATCGTCCGTTGTCATCAAGTCAATGATGGAGATGATGGGAAGTGTCGTCTTCTAGAGAGGATATAGAGCTTTGAACTTTCTGGAATGTGAAAAGGTCACTTTTTCGAATTACGCAAAATTACCTGCGCAAGAGAAGTGAGACGTTCGATATCGATTGTGTACGAAATCATTCGGAGCTAGAACTGGAAGAAGAGAGGGCCAAAAATTTGAAGCTGCTCGAAAAAGTTAGCCTCAGCATGAGGTGAGCTTAAAACCCTTACTCTGTTGCCTCCTCAAAGGCAAGGCTTCTGATATTGTTCCAGCTTCATCTTGGATCCCTCAATCCATATACTAGTAGTAATAAGGAAGCCATTGGCCAAGGCGATGGAGTATTCGAGACAAGAATGACTGAGATTGAATTTTGATGGATTTGGGATTGTAACATGCTGTGTTTGTTCTCTAGAGTTGTACAGACTGCCTTCGCGTGTCGATAAAGCTCTTATAGCTCTCAGCGTGTCGATAGAAAGATGAGACGTTTTTCTATTTAGTTGGTGCGATAATTTACGATCTACTCGTTTCATTTTTCCCTTTACCCAAAAAAACCCTGAACCCCTCTAATCTAATCTAATTTAATCTAATCTGTTCCTACCGAGTTCAACTCGAACTCTCCCAAGATGAAGTTATCGATCAACCTAGTCTTTCCTAACATGACTGCACCACTCAAAAGAGCTCCCTTTCCCTTCTCTACGATTCCCTCGAGATCTCCCAACTCTTCCGGATCGTTCAAAGCGATATACAACAGCTTGACCTCGACACCTTTCCCATCTTCTTTCACCCTCCTTTCGATCTCGTGAACATGGTTCTCAGCTTTCTCGATCACTTCCTGAACTTTCACTGAACCCGTTCCGATTGACCTCTGAGCGTCCCATTCTTTCTTCGCTGCGAACAGTGCATCGACTAGTACGGTACTCCATTCGAATTCGGCACTAGAGAGGTAAGCGTTTCTACTCGAGAGAGCCAAGTGAGTTTTCGGATCTCTGAAAGTTGGAACGATGGTGAGGTTTTGAGGGAGAGGATGAGGGACATGAAGGTCGAGACAGAGACGTCGTAGTAGGAGTGCTTGTTGAATATCTTTTTGTCCAAAGTATGCGCGAGTAGGCTGTTCTCCAAAAAGAAAAGAACAAGATCAGAAGAAAGACGAGAGGAAAAAAAAAAAAGGAAAACCGGGGGGAATGACTAACTTGTACTAGGTTGAATAGTTTGAGAACTACAGTTGCTACACCTCTGAAGAAACCAGGTCTAGATTTACCTTCCATACTATCTTGTAAACCTTTCACTTCTATAAAAGTTCCTCTTTGTTTCGAAACATCCGTCGTGATACCACTCGGATAAAGAGCTTCGACAGGTGGAAGGAAGAGTGCTGATACTGTTCTAGGGGTCGAAGAGGCAGAGGCAGAGTAGGAACAGGTAGAGAGGGAAGCGAGGTCGGATTCGAGAGTTCGAGGGTAAGTTGAAAGGTCTTCGTGAGGAGCAAATTGAGCAGGGTTGACAAAGATTGATACGATTGTCGAGTCGTTGTATCGTAGGGATTCGTTGACTGCGAAAGAGTAACGAAAAGGAAGTCAGTCGAAGGAGAACGAGCTAATCGTCGAGTTTCATGTCCTTCTAGCCTCGGTACTCTCTCCCGTTTGTGCTTGTACCTTGAACTACTAGCTAGTACGGGTACAGATCCCGACAAGTTGACCTTTCGAGTTGTATCGACTTTGATCAAACACCCGAGAGTTTCTCGCTCAACTAGCTCTTCCCGTTTCCGCTTTGCGATGTAGAGGTATTCAAGAGTATAAATATTCGCTTACCGAGACTCAAATGACCACTATGAAGTGCTCCCATGGTTGGAACGAACCCGACAGATTTCCCTTGTTTCTCTCGCTCGGAACGCCATTCCCTCAAGCTTGCAACTGAAGTAAGGATCGGGAAAGGTGCTGAAGGTAGTGTAGAGCTCATTTGTTGGTCAAAATCGCGTCGAGCGAGTGAAGGAGACGCGAAGGGAGATTTGATCCAACTTTGTTCGAATCGAATGTTTTCCTCGAGTTTCTGTCTTTAATTTCGACGAGCCTCTAATCCATACAGCTAAGTAGCTAAAGATTGGAAAGTACAGCCGTATATCTTGCAAGAAAAGCCGAGAGAAGACGAGAACTACGTCAGAAAGTTCGCTTTGATTTCACGCTCATTCCCTCTCTTTCTATCTCTTACCTTTCCATCTCTTCTCTCCCTCTTACCACACACTCTCAAACAACAACTAGGAGAGATGTCTTACGCAGCAGCAGCTCATCATGCACCAGTTTCACCGGATCCTACTCCCGACCATTCTCTTCTCGTTTCTCAAGCTGATACTGCTCCAAACCCTGATGCCAAGCACGTCAAAGTAGCTTCAACTCAACAATCTGAATCATCTGCTGGAGGAGCGGCAATAGTACCTCAGAAGAGGGAGAACGAATCTCAAGCTACTCCAGCATCATCATCATCATCATCCGCAGTTGGTGGTTCGAAAAAATCAGGAAAGAAGGGAAAGAAGAACAAGAAGGCTACTACCTCTACTTCTACTTCTACTCCACCTGAATCTGAGGAGAAGGAGAAAGTTGGAAATGAAAACTTCAAATCAGAGGTCAATGTTGCGAAGAAAGAAGAGGAATCGTCGGACAAGAAAGAACAAGCCAAGTCGAACAAGGATGAACCCTCGTCGAAAGAAGAGAAGAAGGAGGAAGCAGTCGAAGAGAAGAAGGAGAAAGTTGAGGAAACGGAATCGAGCAAATCTGTCAAATCGAAAACTTCTCGAGACGAAGACAACGGAAAGGAGGACGGAAAGGAAGAACCTGCTGGAAAAGGATTCGATACTGAGCTAGACTCTTTGTCGAGTACTCGCGAGAAGCCGACTGTTTCGAAAGACCTCGATCAGAAACTCGCAGATCCTTGTAAATTTCTCTCTCAAACTTCTTCTCTTCCTTTGACTTTCCCAGCTAATCACCATTCGATCGTTGTTCCTGAGTAGACGTTCCTCGTGCCAACATCGCTGCCACTGTCGAACATCCTCAAGGAACTACCGAGAACAATTGGGCTCAAGAGCACAAAAACGAATCAGTTTTACAGCAACATGTTTCTTTCTTCGATCGTGACAACGACGGGATTATCTGGCCTCTCGATACGTGAGTATTTCTTCCTTCTCAGATGAGGTTGAAATTCCCGAGCTAATGTTAATTTCACTTCTCTCCCTCAGTTTCGTCGGTTTCCACAACCTCGGTTACTCGCTCATTTGGTGTCTCCTCGCAGTCTTGTCAGTCGTTATCTTTTACTGTTTCTCATCGACAACCCACTGACCTTGATCGTTTTTCTCGTGCATTCTCAGCTTGATCCATCCAGCTTTCTCTTACTTCACCCTCTCGAGTTGGATACCCGACCCTCTGTTCAGGATTAGAGTCAAAACGATTCATCGCGCTCGTCACGGATCCGATACTGGAGTTTACGATTCCCAAGGTCGTTTCGTTTCTGCCAAGTTTGAGGAAATCTTTGAAAAGTACAATATGATCATCTCCTCTCTTCCAGCTCAAGCAAATCAACTGATCTCATCCACAAACGTCTATTCTTCGAGTAGGTTCGACAAGAAGAAGAAAGGTGGTTTGACGTTCTTTGAAGGTCTCGGAATGATTCGCGAGAACCGAAACGTACTCGATGTGGGTGTTTTTTTCTCTTCCAACCTTCCTTTCACTCTCGGTAGTTCAATCCATACTGAGCTCTTCGTTTTTCGATTAGCCTATCGGATGGATCGGAGCTTTCTTCGAATGGTTCGCATCTTACCTTCTCAGTGAGTCCTCCCCCCTTCTCATTCGCTTGTTTTATCTCCTGAAATAGACACTGAGCTGACTTGTCTAAATCTGAACTAGTCTGGCCCAAAAATGGAATTGTCATGAAAGAGGATTTACGCACAATTTACGATGTAAGTTTCTCTCCAAAAAGTAACCTCTTCTTTTCAAGCTGACCCCTGAACATTCTCCTTCCTATTCTGCAGGGTTCAATCTTCTACTCTATCGCCAACAAAGAATCAACCATTCGTAAAAGAGATCACCATTTCTACTCTGGTTTGTTCAAAGAAAACCGAGCTTCTGAAGACAACCAAAAATTCAACAAGAAGATTCAATGAGCTCGGTTCGTTTGGTGGATCTTGTTGGATCGCTAGAATAGTACTCGACTAGCTGGACTCGTTATTACTTTAGAATCACTGTTCATAGTTTTTTTTGTTCGCCAAAAAAGGAACCAACCTTTTCTCTCTTTTAATCATCGTTCAACAATCGACTTGAGAGAGGAATTACATTAGATCCAAAAAACGATAAAAATAAGCCACTACAATTCTCTGATGCTTTTCCGATAATCTCCTCAATATTTCAAATCCATCGCTTGACATTCAACCTCTTTCTTACACTCTCTTCCCATCTCGTCTCTCCAAAGAATCTCGTCACTACGCTTCCTATGAATGCCAAAATCCCAGTAGCTCTAAACAACCAAACGATCTCATCTGTATCCCTCTTCGTTTCTCCTCCGAACAAACTCGAATCAAATCTAGCATTGACGAATTTGAAAGCTGCTGCTGCCAAAATAGCTACAAGAGCTTGAGGAAGTAACATGGCGAGGTTGTGAAGAGTGACTATAGTTGTAGAGAGTCCAGCGAAAGAAGAAGTGGAATCGAAGAATTCTCCTTCGTCGAGAAGTCGAGAAGAGAGGGAATGGGGTTTCTGAAACGGTCGTCGAGTGAGGAAAGGGTCGTAGTTTGGATGCTCAGGACAGGTCGGGTGATGAGGCTTGTCGTTTGCGGAAGGGACAGATCGATGGGAGAGAGGAGTGGAAGAAGAGGAGGAACTTTTGAGGCGTCGTTTGAGTTTGCGAAGAATTGGGATACGGTCAAAATCGACACTTGAATCCGAATTCATTGCTGCGTTGTAATCATCAAGAGATTCAACTGCTCCTTTGCCGTTGTTTCCACCTGAAGCAAAACAAGGAGGGCATCTCGCTTTCGCTTTCTGCTCGAGAAAAGCTTCGGTGAGAAGTGCGTAAGGTGCCTACAGTCTCAAGCTCGTCAGTGAGAGCTGTAGAAGCTAAGAGTGAGAGGGGAGAACTTACCCATAAAGCGACTGCATAGGGAAAACCCATCAGGGTGACCATCATGATCGCTGCCCATTCCGTCTTGATCCAAAACGTACTCATCATCAACATTCCATGTACGAACAGCCCTATACTCCAGAAGTTCCTTGCTGACAAGAAGAGGAGAATTCGAGCAGTCGTTCGTCTGAGAAGAGTGCTGGGACCGTTTAAGTAACGAGCGAAGTATTTGTTCGAGGAGAGGAGAGTGAGGTAGGGAATTGTCGAAGCTGTGAAGAGGCAGACGAGCTGATGAAATACGAGGGCGAGACTACCTAACCGAGCTGAATCGTCGCCAGAAGGAGTTGGTTGAATCGAGGTGACCGCGATGTTGGCGACGTAAGTTGTACTGATCAGTTGTCAAGTCGGAGTTCGGTGTCAGGGACTGTTCCAGAACAAGCTCGATATGAGGAGATAGACTGACCTGTAAGTCAAGAATGGAAACAATGCCATCCAACTGAATATCTGAACTGCGAAAGAAGTTCAAAGCGTCAATATTATTATTGTCCGTGGAAGGTCATAGAGATTGCAAAAAGCTCACCGTAACACACCCTTCTGATCTGAACTGGAACTTTTCTCAAATTGCTATTCATCTCTCTGATCCTCCCAATCAATCCAATCCTCTTGTTATCGACTTCTTGCATCTCTGGTTTCTCGTGTTGAGTCGTACAGGTAACGAGCATCGTCACGATCATAGCTGCTGTCGCCAGGTAAGCGAGTTTCCGAAATTGACCTCCACCGATCCAGTCTAAAAAGCCGAGTCGTTTGAGAGGATATGCACCGACTGCATAAGCTAGGATAGAGCACACATCTGAAAGTCGATTCCCGAGAGCAGAGGTGCGTTGTTGTTGCGAAGGAGGAGCTACATCGATTGCGAGAGTCTATCGAAAGTCGAAAGTCGAGAATCTCGTCACTCGATGTGTCAACTTTCAAAGCAGAGAAGTTAACTCACCTTTGTTCCAGTCTGAAGCCCGATTAGGGACGCGTTGAGAATATAAACGGAAACGACTGCGATTATCATCGTAAAATCTTCTTCCTTGATCGTTTTACCGTAAAGATAAGTCGCAAACTCGGTAGCATGTACTAGGTACACGATTGAAGTTGCGAGAATAATAGCTGAACCGATGACCCATCCTCGTCTTCGAAATCTTCCAGCTTCATCGTCCGAGAGCGCTCCTGTCGGACGATTCGATCCGAGGGTCAGCTGCAGTCAGATGTCGATAGAATCGCTAGGTGAAGGAGGGTACTCACCGACGATAGGCTGTACTATCACCTGAGCTAATGGCCCTCCTAACCAGATCAGCGCTGTTACTTCTGTCGTCAATCCTAATTCGAATAAATATGTCGAACCCCAACTAGACAGCTCACACAGAGGTTTGTCAATTGTCAATTGGTCAGTCGTTTGAAAGAGGGAAGGAGAGTGAGGAGACTCACGCAGATAGCACACTTGAAACGATTTGTGCTCCGCCAATCGCAAGTGTCAATAAAAATAATCCAAATAAACTCTTCTTCGCTATCGTTTCTTCCTTCTTCTCTTGTTCCTCATCCCCTTCATCGCTATCTTTATCTTGATCTGTACCGTCCGAGGCGGCACCCTGTCCCTTTTCTTCCTGATCACTCGAGAGGTCGGGAGAAACGGGAGGTGAAGGAACTTCGCGCGCTCTTCCAATTGACTGTTTCTCTTGACTGTACGAAGTCTTGCGATCCATCGAGGTCGAGAGCAGGAGAAGAGGAGAAGGAAGTTTGGCGAGGGGAGTGAGCACTGAGAAATGGAAAGATGAGAGCAGGGATCGCTTGGAGAGCTGAGCGTCGCCGGAGTTACCGTCGACGATCACATCAGTGGTCTAGACCTATCTATTTTGGGCAAAGTCAGCTTGCTGTGCAGAACACGTGGAGAAGTAACAGAGACGAGATTGGTTTGGAAGAAGTATTTTAGCTCACCTGCTCTGCCTATGGCTCTTCTCGTCTTTTTCTTTATCCATCCGCTCAGGCCAGAAGCGATTGTTTCCACCTCTCGTACCCGCTGTTGCCTCGACCCGCGTAACCGGTCAACCGACTCAAATCGCTCGAATCGTTCAAGAGTTGAATTCGATAATTCGAGGAAGAGATGAGCGGAAGCGCTGTGAGTAATTGAGGAGTGATACTATCAGAAGAGACGATCAAAACTGTGAGTCCACTACAGCTATAAAAAAGAGAGAGAAAGACAGAGGAGAAAAAAAGAAAAACTCACGAACGAGGGAACCTCAAAAGTACTGTCCTATCATTCGTAACTCCTTCTCGCTCTGACACTCCATCAGTCGCCGAGGTAGATTGTACACTCAAGACTTCTACCTCGTTTGAATTGACTCCTCCCATCGTACCGAACCACTCTCCTAATTCTTTCTGTAGAATTTGCAACGAAGTAGGTCGGTCTACTGCTATTGCTCCATTCATAGATGATCTACACAGAGTAAGAAGCTATCTCAGTTCCGTTCAAGATTCGGAAGAGCGAGGGAGAGGGAGGGACACAGACATCGAAAGAAGAGCGTAATGATAACGAGGGTTATGCTTCGAGATTGATCGAGTACTCGACATAGCTACCTGCTGATGAGTATCCTGTATTGCGACTTGGAGTAGAACTCGGTGAAGGGAATGAAAGAGAAAAGCGAATTGTCTTCTGATTTCAAACAATTCACAACAACTTTGATTCAGCAACCACAAGAGACTTGTCAACGATCTCGTCCTATAGAACACGATCTTAAGATCTAAGTACGCGAAGAAGCAAGACAGTCAGAGGTCTAGAAGGAGGAGTTTTGGGTAAAGTTGAACCATCGAGAGATGAAGGTTCAACCGCTCGAACAGCAACGGGAGGAGCTGCGAGAGATGGTACAATACATCAAGGATACCGGTCAAGGTAAATTGAGCCCCAGTGCACATAGGAAAAGAGAGCTGATCCCTTTCAATCGATCAGATCTCAGTTCCTGTGGTCCTTCAGTCCTCTCTCTCCTTGACAGGATCCACTTCTTACTGCTCGACGAGATGGAAACGACACGATTAGTCGAAGCGACAACCCTCTCGAGCTCAATCCTTCGATTATCAAACGAGAAATTGAACTCTTTCCCTTACCGACAAGTCCCTCTATGTTGGAGACGACTCTATACCGATTCAACTCTACTCGGATCAATATCACAATTATTACTTCAGACAGAAAAGGAAGAGAAAGCATTACTCCAGGTGATCAGGGATTTAGATTTAGCTTTGATCGTTTCTGGTTCACCTGGAATCGAAAGGTCCAAACTCGTCTTTCAATTGATCTCGATAGCTCAATCTCGACTAGAATCAACTGTCACGGAAGAAGACGAGAGGCCTAAGAAAAGATCAAGACTCGACTCGGATCAACTCGAACCTCCTTACCTCTCTCGTTCTATTAAAATCCTCCCTTCTCTCCCAGACTTCCTCCTACCTTCTACTGAACCAGCACATACTCGACCCTTTGTCGTCAGAGGAGCAGCTTCAGAATGGCCAGCAGTCGAGAAATGGAAAGATTCGAATTATTTGAAAAAGATTGGAGGAGGAAAAGGGAGAGTCGTTCCAGTCGAAGTTGGAAACGATTACACGAAAGAAGGTTGGGGACAACGAATCATACCTTGGGATGATTTCCTAGATTCAACGTTCAACAACAACAGCGAACGAAAGGAGGAGGAGGAGGGGGAGAGTTTCTACTTGGCTCAACATTCTATTCTGAATCAATTCCCACTCCTCGCTAGAGATTTCCCTATTCCTTCTCTCGTTTATTCGGAACCGCCTGCACTAGAAGATCAGTACCCTGAGCATAGAGGACCTGAGAGTGAAGATGGATGGATCGTCAATGCTTGGTTGGGAAGAGGTGAAACTGTCAGTCAAGCTCACACTGACCCTTATTGGAATTGTTACAGTCAGTTCAATCCTCTCTCGTTCTTCTTTCTATCTGTCTGCTGATCCGCTTTCCCCTTTGTTTGTAATCAGTTCAAGTAGTTGGATCGAAATGGGTTTGGATAGCTCCTCCTCGTTGTTCTCCTCACATGGCTACCTTCGGAGGAGGATCGAGCGACAGTACGACGACTGAATACATGACAAACACTTCGACGATCGACGTTACTCAACCTTTACCTCTACCTCTACCTCACTCTGATTCTTCTACGACTCCCTCTACTTTCGATCAGAGTTCAAATTACACTCAAAAGTACCTTCAGCATGTCGAATCTGTAGCTCAGCAGATTGTGTTAGAAGCGGGAGATGTGCTGGTGATGCCTCCAGGGTAAGTTTTCAAACGAACTTTCTCCCTTTCCTCCTTTCCCTCTTGCTTGCTCCTGCTGAGCGCGCTGTCTCGTTGTTCGTGACACTGATTCTCATTCGGAGATCGATAGATGGTGGCACGCTATGAAGAGTCTCGAAACTAGTTTCAGCATTAGCATTTGGTTCTGATTCAATGGACTTCATTGCTTCAATCAAACCGTCTCGGCACCCGACGAAGTTACCTTATCATTGAATGAAGAGTGAGTACTAATTCTCTATTTCGCTCCACTATCTATTTGAGACTGACTAGGTTGCTAAGCACAATCACTTTTTCCGATCTCAACCAGATTTAGTCAATTCAGTCATCAACTCGGCTACAAGAGCAAGATCAAATTGTCAGCAACACTTTTATCGTCGAATATTGTCTTACTCCGAATGACACGCACCAAGTTGATCATTCTTCTCTTTCAATTCTCGACTCAGATTTTTCACCTGCTTGCTCAAAGCTTGAACGACGAAGGTAGATTTGCTAGAAGAGGAATGAGTAAAAGTGGATGAAGTAGCTGGGGAAGAGAATTATGGTGTTAGTTACAGTCGAGATGAAAAACGCAAGGAAAACGGGGAGACTTACTTCTCAATCTCGTGTTCTCTTGTCGCAACATCTCAATCTTTTCCTCTTCTTCCTCTTTCACTTCCGAAATTCTGCTTCGCAACTCTTGATTCTCTCCCTCCTTCCTGTCTCGAGCTTGGTAAGCTTCTTTGACTTCAGCTTTGAGAGCAGACAAATTCGTCTTGAGCTCGGAATTGTCGCCTTTCAGTTGGTTGACCTTCATTTCTGCGTCAAAGATTAGATGAGACTCCTTGCTAGATTGGTCGTGTCGAGGTTTATCGTGCCACGGAACAACGCCCTCTTGCGGTCGCGGAATGAAGAGTTCGTTTCGGTCGACTCCTTGAGGAAGTGGTAAACGTTTCGCGAGTAATAGGAAGTTCGCTTCGGGAATGAGGAGGTCATTGATCAAGCTGCGTTGTCCTGCGTCTGGAAGTGAACTGTTCTCGTGTAGTTCGCTGCAGATCAAAACGAGGCATGCTCCTCTTGACTCTAACTCGTTCCGTCTCTCCTCATCGGGCTTTACCTTTCCAAGAATGCATTCCGTCAGCTCGATTCTCTTCGGACACAGACACAAGCGAAGCGAAGAGGATAAGATACGACTCACTCCGTTCCTAAGGTCTTGAATGATTTGCGAATCCAGCCCAGCGTCAACCACGAATCTAGAATAACGAGCTATAAACTTCATAAATCCATCCGGGTCTTCTCCTCCAGGGAATAATAATGTTCTGGTAGGTTCTCCTGGTTGCCAAACGATCTGTGATCCTGCATTGAGCTCAAAAGTCGTCGTGTACATTCCCGCTCGTTTTCCCTTGTAGTTCGCGGCTGAAGGTTGACTCCCTGCTGC
This sequence comes from Sporobolomyces pararoseus, assembly GCA_010758995.1. Lineage (NCBI taxonomy): Eukaryota > Fungi > Basidiomycota > Microbotryomycetes > Sporidiobolales > Sporidiobolaceae > Sporobolomyces > Sporobolomyces pararoseus. The sequence goes on from RSDY01000011.1 coordinate 603,160, forward strand.
GAGTGGGACAGGACCAGAGTCAGACAACTTCTCTCCCTGTTTGACCTGTTTCTTCGAAGCTACCTCCTTTCTCAACCTTTCCTCTTCTTTCCTCGTTGCCAACTCTTGTTCGTATCTCTTTTGATCCCTCTGTTTCTTACTAGTCTTGCCCATCGCTTTTGCCGAGTCTATACTGTAGTTGAGAAGACGTCGCTGCTAGGTGTGAGTGATGGAGAGATAAGAGTCGAGAAGGGAAGAGGAACAAGCGATCTTTGGGTCCAAAAAAATAAAATGCACGGATACCCTTTTTCTTCGACTTGAAAAGCCTCTCGATGTTCGTCGGCGGAGTAGAAGAGTCAAAAGACGTTATCATAACAATGCAGAGTGGGAAAGGAAGAACAAGCGAATGAGGAGAAAAAAACTGAAAATCTGGCTACAAAAAAAAAGGGGGGGGGGGGAAACGAGAATTAATTGGCGTTAAGAGAGAGAGAGAGCTGAGTGTCCTTGAGAGAGAAGGAAAGAAGTGGAATGGGAAGAAGAAGAAGTGTCTATTTAGAGAGAGAGAGAAGAAAATCATTCTAAGCGCCGATCAAAATTAATCCGAATCCAACCAAACTAGCCATGATCATCGATACTCCACCAACCTTGTTCGAACCATTCTGTTTAACCGGTGCAGTTCTCTCTGCAGAAGTAGCTCTAGTAGCCGTACCTCCTCCTCCAGACGATCCAGAACCGTTTCCTCCATCTTGTCCACCTAGGTTACTAGAGTAATTCCCAATCGGTCTAGTAGTATCAGTGAAAGCACAAGAAGCGTCTCCATTCTTGCACAAACATTCATTCGTTTGAGGGTTGAAGAAAGGAGTTGAACAGTTTGAAGGGAGGGTGTGACGAGTATCTCCTGAAGCGGGAGGAGGAACTGGGTTGTCGGGAGTAGGTTCGACTGCTGGACAGTAGTAACAACTGGATCATATAACAGAGAGAGATAAAAGGAATCAATTTCGAGTACTTGGGATAGAGAGAGAGAAAGAGAGAGGAAGGGGATGCTCACGTTTGCCAAGGGAAATCTTCGAAAGGACAACGGTTCAATAAACCCATCTATGGGATTTTTTTTTAATTCGGGGATTAAAGTCAGTTCGTAACAAGGGGGATAGAGAAAACGCAGAGAGAGAGAGAACACGGACCTCATTTTGTGGAATACCGTTACAAAGTTTAGCATCTTTCGGTACATCAGGAGTTTTACACCCTAAAGCTTCAACACTAGAGATTTCTGAATTCTTGACTGGGTTCCTCAACCATTCCATCATTTGTTGATTAGAGACGATCCAAACGTTTGGGAAAGTTTGTACCCAATCCAAAAAGTTTTGAATCATTTGTCGAGTAGCGATTGGATCCGTAATTCCTGGGTAACCAACTGCTAAATGAATAGGGTGAGAGTAGAGTCCGAAAGGTGCTCGGTTTCCGTTATCTAGTAGAATGCCCATCTTATGATCAGTCTACGGAGAAAGAGTAGCTGCGAGGGAGAGAGAAGAACAAGTTCAACTCACAATGAGAAAGGAAAGAATCTTTCATCCATTGTAGTACTGCCTCGTTAGATCCTTCAAGCCAAGGATCCATCAAATGAATCTATATCCTCCGATACCACTGTCAGTTTCCCGAATCTTTTCCGACGAAGTAAGGAGGGAAAAAGAAAGAGGGGGCTCACTTTTGAAGGATCATTGTTTTCAAAGATTGCATACATAGGAATTTCCCACAATCCTGGAAGTTTCAATTGTCCTTTACATCCATCAGTGACTACCAAACAATCATTTGCGAGACCTAATCAAAAAAAGAAGATTGAGAAAGAATCAGTTTGCTAACTAAAGAAAGCTCGAGCGGAGCGGAATGATTGAGCTCACCGTTATCGAGCGTGTAAGGCCAGTACTAAAAAATTCCCGAGCGAGAGAGTGTAAGTCATAGTTATAAAGCGAAATTAGGAGAGAAGTAGAAATAGGAAACTCACGGCATCGGTTCCTGAAGCATTCGCAGGAATTGAAGAAGTTGCTGAAGAATCATACTACAACAAGATCATTGAATTCACTGTCAACTCCCGTCAAGAGTTACTGAGATAGAGGAGAGAGCCAGAGAGAGAACTTACAACGAAATTTGCATCATGTAACAATTTTAAAGTTTCAGTAGTCCAATTCAACATTGGTGCTCTGAATCCAGAAATATCTTTCATCGGGATACCAGCTATTTTCACCAACATCCGATTCAGTTTGGAGGGAGAGCACACATGAGCGAAGGGCTCTGAGAGAGGGAAAGAAAAGGAAACAAACGAACCGAAAGCGTTTAGTGCACGTAAATTACCATAAATTTCTGAAGCGTTCGGAGATCCGACATGGGTCATAGTGTGCTACAAAAACGATACAAAAGAGCGCAGTGGCATCAGTGTTGAACCTACAGCCTGAGGGGAGAGATAGAAAGAGAGAGTCGAAATACTAACATCAGCGATTTCATTTCCAGCGACATACCATTCCGTGACCTAAAAGGCAAGAAACCATGTCTCTTTCGTCAGTTTCTTTCTTTTCTCGACTAGATTTGGAGAGATAGAAAACAACAAGCTGGAAAAAATACTCACCATGGAATAGTTTGAATAAGTCAAAGAATTAAAATAAGTCATCTTGGGACTACAACCATTAGGATTCTATAACACACGAGCACACAACGAAATCTTTAGTGAGTCAGCTATCTCGAAAGGGGAAGAGGAAGAGGTAGAGAGGGACCATGATGAATTTACCTTTCTACGAGCTAAGAAATAATCCAAAACTTCAATCGTGTAACTCTGTTTTCAATGGGTGTCGAGTGAGTAATCAGTATCCTCTCGTTCAGTGTACCTACACGATACCTCTAAAGACTTTATCTCACCTGAATTGCATCATCTGCAGTAAAAGCTGTAAACGAACGAAAACGAAAATAAAAATAAGGTAAAATCAGTCTCTCTCTCTCGCTCTTTCAATCAAACAGGAAATCTTCCTTTGAAGAACAAACTTACTAACGAATTGAGGTACATCTTGAGGACTCAATCCACCTGGAGGACTAGTTGAAGCGCACTGAAAAAAAGAGACAGGTAGGTTAGTTTGTCAAAATGTGGAGAAAGAACAAGCGAGAGAGATACGAGAGAGAGAGAGAGAAACTCACTTGACAACTAGGTAATTTGCATTGATTAGGATCACAACTGTAACCAGCAGCCTCTAAAGATTACGCGAAATACACCGGAAAGTCAGTTGATTGATTCGCGGAATTCCCACTAGATTGGGATCGAGGAACTCGAAAGGGGAGGGTTGACTAACCTGTGGAAGAAGTAGGACCAGTTAATCCAGCTCCTTCGCCTGATCCTTGTGCAGTTACTGATTGAGCAGAGACTGAGGGAAGTAGGGGATTGAACGGCGAGTGGAGGGTCGAGGAGAAGAGGAAGAGAGAACAGAGGAGGATCGAAGGAGGGAAGGATGAACGCGTCGACACTGATTTGGTGCGTGTCATCTTGACCAACGAGGCGGAGTGAGGTGACGGGTTCGAGATGAGTCGAAGAGGAGGGCCGAGTTTGCAAGGGGGGTCAATCAATCAATCTCTCGTTTTTCTTGTAAAATCATCCTTAACAAGCTCTCGACTGTACGGCTATCGAGAAAGTACAAAGAGCGCAGAGAACCAGGTAGAAAGGAACAGCCATCTCTTTTCTTTTTTGCAGAAAATCCAAATTCTCTCTTAATTTTCATACTTTTCCTTCAAAACTAGACCTCCTCTCCTCTTCTCTCCTCCTCCTCCTTTCTGCTCCGTTCCAAACGAGATCACTTCGAGGTATTGTTCCTCGTTGATCAAACCATGACCTTCCAAGAAATCAAAGAATTCAATCAAGTGTTGTTTCATAGTTCCGATCCTGTTCGAGCTAGTTCCATATTTCTTTTCTTCTACGGAGGGGCGCGAAACCAGTTCAGCATTCAATCCTTTTTGTCAGGGTTACGATGGAAATAATTTAGGTGGAGGGTTAGACTCACGTTCTAAAAGGAACCAATCTAAAACTTGTGAAAAATTTTCACTCTCCAACCCTCTGTTTGATTCTACGAATTGTTTCAGTAACCCTTGAGTGACGGCGGCAGGACCTGGTTCAGGTAAATTTCCAATCTCTCCTACTATTTCACCTTTTTGTGGATCCAATCGAGGTAGAGAAGGAGGAATCGTTGAAGATGCGACGGTTGAAAGGAAATAAGAATGAAGGAACCTTGAAATCGTGGGTGACTACACAAACACGCACACACAAGTCGTTCACACATCATCGTCAGTCTCATAGTCAAGGGAAGAGAGAGAGAGAGACAGAGAGAGAACGCACCTTTCGAGAGTTTGAAATACTTTCTTTCGCTCGATCTTTCCAAAATTTCCTCCGTTCTTCCAAACTCTCCTTGTTACTACTAGTTCGTTTTCCCTGATCAGTTGTGGAAATACTCGAAACTGAAGAACTTCTTCTATTGTTCGTTATCGTTTCTCCTCCTACGACACTTGCATCGTTTCTTCTTCTTTCACCATCACCACTTGTCGTTGTCGTTGTCGTTGTTGTTGTTGTTGTTGGAAGAGCGAGATTATTAGTCAGAGCACGATCTTTGATTCTCTCTTGCCATTCCCGAGCTTCATCTCCAAAATCTCTCGCTCCCAATCTCCTCCTCTTTTTCCTCTCAGATCCTCCTCCCCCTCCTGTCTTTAATTCTTCATCATGTTTTCCTCCTGCTTCACTTTCTGCATCTATTCTTCTTCTACTGCTGCTTCTAGGATCTTCTTCGATTTCCATCTCGTCTTCCTCTTCCTCTTCTCTTCTCCATTCATTCGAATTTGAAGAAGAAGAAGGTAATGGTGTAACTACTGTAGGTATCTTGTTTGGATTCCAACCACCACCATCAGTACTTGCACTAGATTGGTAATTTTCAAAAGCTTGTTGATGTTTTTTCAAACTTGCTCTCAAAAAATCTGAACCTCCTCCTTCTTCTTGTTGAACTGGACTCTCTACTGTTTCATTTGGGTTGTTGTGTTCTGTTACTACTGGTACTGACACTGGTGCTAGGGGTTGAGAATTCGTTGAAGAAGCAGGTAAAGGGAAAGTAGTAGGGAAATTTAACGAGGGAAGTGAGAGACTAGTAGCCGGAGTTGTACTCGAGGAAGTAGAAGTAGGTTGCTGAGGAGGGTTTGAAAAAGAAAAGAACGGGTAAGGCTGTTTTGATGTATCTTCGATTGAAATTGCTAGTGGTGGGATAGGTAATTGATGATCAAGGTGGGAGGTAGTTGGTAGAGGTAGAGGCCAGTGATGATCTGAAGGAGAAGGGAATGGATAAGAATTCGAACTTGTTGGAGTTGGAAGATGAAAAGGTGAAATAGAATGTGAATGCGAATGAGAGTTGGTGGTAGTAGAAGACGAGAGCGAAGGGTCAATCATTCCTGCATAGAGATCTTCGAGATTGTTGTTGTTCGTCGTTACTGCTGCGATTGCACTCCCACTCCTTTCCCTTTGGTTGTTGTTCCCTCTCTTCTTCCCTTGTACGGTCGTCTTGTCGACAGGTGTAGTACTATCCCTATCTCTTTGATCTACATCACCTTCTCCATCTCCTTCGTCGTCTGGAGTCAACTCTCCTTTCAGAGCCAAAGAGATTACTTGTTTCCCTCTATTGGATTCTGTAACTCCTTTCAAACTTGGTGTAGCAAAAGTGTAAACTAGTCCACTCTCTGAAACTACTACTACTAGACAATCAGTTCCAGTTAAAGTACTCAATTCGAATGCCTGTTTTACTCCAAAAATCTATAAATCAGCTACACAAAGTTTCTTCCTTTCTTTCGAGATAAGAGAGGAAGTGAGGTAGAGAGGAAGAGCTTACTTTCTTCATTAAACCAGATTTACGTTTAGTAAAAGTTACAGTTCTCCTAGCTTTCTCTTCAATATAACTCATTGAGATTTTTCTCCTACCTACTGAACCACTGTTTCGTTTATTCAAATTCTTTTCCCTCTCTTTACCTTTCGTACTTTTCTTGATCCCTTTACTATTAGCTTTGTTCTTCGTGGAAGTGGAAGAGGTGGAAGAGGTAGGTTTGTTTCCCCCCACTTGTAAATCTCCTCCTCCTTCTTCTTGATCTTCTTCCTCCTCCTCCTCCTCCTCTTCATCTTCTTCATCTTGATCATCATTCACTGATGATAATAATAATAATTCATCTTCCTCGGCTTCCAATTCTTCTCTCCTAGTTCTACCTTTACCACTCATTTTTTGAAACCTCAATCCAACTCCACCATCACTTGCTGAAACTCTTCTCGCAGAACAATGTAAAGGTAAATTTTCTGATAATGTTTTCTCTAATTGTGTAGATTGTCTAAAAGTTGGTAATCCTCCTCCTCCTGAAGGTTGAAATTGTTGTTGTTTAGAGGTTGAGGCTTTTGGAGGCATGACCGCCTAGAGAGTTGATTATCCTTGGAAACAGTCGATCTAGACTCCTGAGCCTAAAGGAGGTAGCACTCTCGAAAGGGGGAAAGGAGGACTAGAGAGACAGAAGCGAAAAAGATAAGAAAGAGAGAGAGAGAGATGAGAAACGTGGGGAAGCTAAAGGGAAACCTTTTTTTTCTTCCTTTGAATCGGCAAAGCATGGTAGCAAGTTTCGCGGGCAATGCGAAGCAAGTGAAGGAAGAACAGAAGGAATCAAAGAGAAGAACACAATTGGTGAAAACTATTCTTCCGTAGGTTATCATAATCTTCGTTGCCTACGCAGGAAGAAAAACAAGGATTGTTGCCAAAGTGAAAAGGTTGAACAACTTTTTGCCTCATGGGGTATATTCTTGAAACTAAGACGATGTTTGCAGTAAAAAGCTCTGAAAGGAACGAGTTGCAGAACCCAAAGGAAGGAGATGAGGGAGAGAGTAAAGCTCAAAACCAAAGGAACGAAAGCGAAATGAAAAACGGACATTTTGCAAAGACTAGACGGAAGAATAGGAGCAAATGGTTCATCACCTTCCAGTGTAGAGTAAAGGATAAACCGGGTGTTGAAGAGTCTGACTCCGGGGAAGTTGACTGAGAGGACGAGGAAAAAAGCGAAGAAATTGGTAATTTTCCTTCGTCTAGAACATATCTTCTGCAGATTTCCTCGCCAACCTTCTAACTTTCTTTTTGTAACCAGCTAAATCTTCCCTGACTTCCTTCTACGAGAGAGAGAGAGACGAACATCGAACAAAATTAGTTGAGCTACCAAGGAGAGGTAGTAGTTCTATGTCGAAAAAAAAAAAAAAACTTACAGCTGCATCAACATTTGCAGGAGAATTACAATCCGGTACTTCTTGACTCAACAAACTAATTACCGAGATCAACTAGATAACATAAAAAACGAAAGGGAATCAAATTATTTTGGTCAATTTTTTTTTCTTTCTTTTGGGTCGTTCGTTTTGAGGAAAAAGGAAGGGGAATTGTATGAGTGTGGAGGAAGAGAGACTCAACGATAGATTCTACACCATGAACTGGTAACCACCTTTCAGAAGCATCTTCGTAACCATATTCATCATGACCTGGTTCATGCAAAATTGAAATACAAACTTCTCCATTCTTGTAAACTAATAACACACAAACCGTCTCAAGTCAGTAACTGCACTTTTCGAGTCGTCGAGAGAGAGGGTTTTTACTGTTTGGATGCCACATTTCAGTTAAAAACTTCATTTTGGGAGGTCTCAAAGGGAAATCGGGTGGAAAAGTTAACAAAGCTCTGAAGAAACCTCCTTCGTATAAAGTATCGGGTGGTCTGTAGAAGACGTCGTTAGTCATGAACGAGCTCAACAAAATGAAGAAGAGAGAGAGAGTAAAGACGATTGATTTACCCAAAGATTGTAATTTCCCATTCGAAAACGTTATCATCATCTACTAGACCTGCAGAGAAACCTTCTACTGGATGTTTTCTCAATTCTGGTTTTCAGGAAAGATTGAGAGTGAGTTGACTGGAGAAAACGCGTCTCGGATCCGAGAGGGAGAGGAGGTAGTAGCATAGAAAAGAGACTCTGATACATACGTTGTAGCTGACGAGTAAGTTGAAGAGATGCTGAAGAGTTGGCCATCGTACTTCTCGTTGGAGTAGGAGGTTTCAGTAAAGAGAGTCGGATAGAGATGAGAGAGATGGAAAGGTGGTGGCGATCTTCTCGGGAGATTCGGGAGGTAAAAGCGCGTGTGGTACTCTATAGCTAGCTATGGAGTGAAACCGATGATCGATCAGTAGGTCTTGGTGGGCGAGAGTGAGTGGAACGAGAAGGAACAGCTTGCGAATTGATGATTCACTCGAACCCTCTTTGCTCCCTACATTCACCTCGAAACAACGACATGTCGATTCGAGACCGCATTGTAACTCTTCCGACTAGTGTACCTCGAGTACAGATCATCTATGATTTCATAACTCCTCAAGAGGAAGCTTTCCTCCTTCAAGTGAGTCAACCAACATCCTCTCTCTCTATCTATCTCTCTCGTACTGACGCTATTCGCTCTTACTCGTACGTATAGCACATTGATCAAGTAGGAGGAGCTTCAACTTCTTCGTCAAGCAATAAGAACTGGGGTTGGAAGAACCTGAATGGTCGCAGATCAATGTATTGGGGTATGTACTATCTCTTTAACTCTCTACATATATACTCGGGGCTACTCGCGCGCGCGCGAGAGAGAGAGAGAGAGAGATCTAACAAACGCCTTCAATTTCTCAGGAGGAACGATTCTACCAAACTCTCACCATTTGATTCCGACTCCCTTTCCGAAGTTCATGGAAGGTAGTTGGCCAGATATCTTGGATAGAATAGCTCAAACTGGAGTATACGATCGATGGACTGTAGAACCTGGTAAAGAGAAAGGAAAAGGAAAAGAGAGAGGTCCCAATCATGTCAGTCTTTTCCTTTCTTTCGAACGAGTCATTCAGTCATTCATCGTCGTATGTTTCATGAACAGTGTCTAGTAAACGAGTGAGTAATTCCTCCCCCCCTCCCATTCATCTTCAATTCTCATTCTCATCAACCGAAAAGAAGCTCGAAAATCTGATCTCTTTCCCTTTTTTTTTCTTTTCTCTGAAGGTACCTTCCTTCTCAAGGTATCTTACCTCACACAGATGGACCAGCTTATCAACCTTGTACAACAACTCTCTCCCTCTCTTCTCATACCATCTTGTCCCTTCGATCAAACCCTAGACTCTCCTCATCCTCCTCTACATCAACTTCCTCTTCCAACCTTATTACTCCTACTAATACTACTACAACAACTGATCCTGAACAACTCGAATCATCATCGAACCCAGAATCTCACAGAACTACTCTTGAGAATGAAAAAATTGAAAAAATTGAAATTTTTTTACCTCCGAGATCTTTATTAATCTTGACTTCAACTTTGTATTCAGATTATTTACATGGTATACAACCTTTAGAAGTTTCTCCGGTTAGTTCTTTGATCAAGTGTGTCAATTGGGAAGGTTGGTGGGAATATTTGATTCAAACTGGTGAAATTGGAGAAGGAGATAGGGAGAAATTTGAGTCGATTTTCAAGCGTCAAGATCTCGAGGTAGGGGAGGAGGAGGAGGATCGAAAAAGGGAACAGGCAAAGAGAGCAGTGGTAGAGGATCAGGAGAGGAAGAGGGAAGAAGCTTTTGGGGAATTGAAGAAAGGTTTGAAAGAGTTGAACTTACTTTCAGAACCTACTGAGCTCGAAGGAGGAGATGGGACATCAAGTTTGACTACTCGAGACGAACAAGTCCAATCGAAGGATACGGCTATCACGTCGGGTGAGGAAGGAGGAGCAGTGAAAGTCGATTGGGAGAATTTGGTTAGAACTCAGAAACGTAAAATTGAGAATTCTCAAGGACCTGAATTCGTAAATGGATGGAAAAGAGGTGAGAGGATCAGTTTGACCTGTAGAAGGAACGCGGGAAAAGTGAAAGATTTAGGAGGGTTGTTGTCGAGAGTTGGAGGGAAGAAATGAATTGGTTTCTCCACCTACTAAGTTTTCGACAAGTTCAACTCAGTCTCTCTTCTGCTGGATAGGAGCGTTAGATCTCTCTGGACTCGACTATAACGCTTGTGTTGATGTCAGACCGGTTCAACATTGTCCATTATCAACATTCTATTCGTCGAAAAAAAGAAATCGTAAATACAAATCGATTAAGAAGATGCTCTCCGACCATCTCAAAGATTCTCAACTTCCTCTCACATTGCTCCCTACCTCTAAGCCTAGCTTCGAGCTTGCCAAACACTCGTCGGTATCGTAACGAGGGTTTCTTCCGATCCACGTACCCAGGAATTATCGGTTCCTCCTCCTCCTCCCTCGACGATGACCGCACTTGTGGGCGATATCCCTTGGATCCCTTCCGTGACCAAAGTGGGAAGTAGAGCTTCACTAAGTGGAGTCGATTCCTCCGCATTCCAATCTCCTCCTCCTTCCGACGAACTCGTCATAGGAAACGCTGTCGTTTCGTCCCAGTAGGTCGTTCCCTCCACAGTCTCACTCGTTGGTATGGTATATTCGATCGAGCTCGAAGGTGTCGTCGAGTCAAAGGAAGAAGTCAGAGTAGGGAAAGCTGGCTCGAAAGTAGTTTGTCCATCACTCTCGTAATCATCATTCTCCTTTCCTTTCTTCTTTGATGAAGATATTCCGACCCCTAATCCCACTGCCAGTACAATCATCAACAATCCAACTAAACCAAAGCAAATCCAGTTCTTCTTCTTCCTATTGTTCCTCGAGGTTCTCAGCTTTGATTCTCCCACATTTTTTTCGTCTTCCTCGATTCCTCCAAACTCCTCCTTTCCCTCTTCCCCTCTGTTTGCTCCGAGTAACTTAGTCAAAACTCCTCCCCCACTTTCGCTACTAGCAGCAACAATAACTCCTCCATTCTTTCTACCTTTTGTCTTCTTCTTCTGTTTCTCAATTTCTCTAGCCCTTTCCTCATATTTCCTAGCTGCTAACCTCTTCGATTCATTTTTTCCATTCCCAGAGATGGAAGGTACTGAATCGTAAGAGGAAGAAGAAGAAGAAGTGGGTCGTCCAGTCGAGTTTGAATGAGGAGGAGGTGGGAGAGTAGTAGAATGGTGAGTTGAATTAGAAGATGATGAATTACGAGGTTCTAGTGAGAGTAAAGAGATATCATATCCTTCCTGCTCTCGATCAAACGCAGGTGAGGAAACCGATTCCCTTGTGAGTGAGACAGAAAGAAAGAGAGAGGAAAGGGAAAAAAAAGTTCACCTGGATTTCTTGCCTAGTTAATTCGATTGAGTCTGTGTTATGCGCGGAAGATCTCACAGGATCGTGAAGTAGCTTTTGAGTGTCAGTGAAAACCGAATTTGAGGTGGTGGCAGACATTCCTGGTTCGTCCTCCTCGAGACGTTTGGTGAGAAATTCGGCACAAACCTCTTCTTGCTTTCAATTGAGTAAGTACACGAGAGAGGGAGACTTTGCTGCCCGATGTGGTCAAATAGGATGCACAATCCTGCTGAGTGCTGAGGTAGAGTAAAGATGGGATGGATGGAAGATGGAAAAAGCAGAGAGGAAGAAGAGAAAAAGAAAATTATGGGAGGGTTTGAACTAAGTTCAGCTCGGGACTTGACTTGTCGCGTGTCGCAAAGTACACACCTCGATCGCTCGTACGCGAACAGTGCATGATAGAGCATGTCGATGACGAGAACCGTTCTCTCATTCTCCTCTCGTTCTGAAACGATTAGAGGCGCAGAATGAATCGCTTTTACAACAACCAAAGAGTTCTCGAATAATCCGACAAGAATAGAAGAAGAAGTAAGTGAGCTAGAAAAGACAATGAGTCAACAGGGATCAGTGAATAAGTTAGGGAGAGTGGGAATCTCGGTTAAGAGGGTTAGGTGGAAAGGCGAAGGAATGATGGACAGATCGATGTGTAGATGAGGAGATTAGACAGGGAGAAGGAAAAGCGGATACCGCACGCCGGCGTAATATGGGTATGTTTGAGAATTAGAAAAAAGGAATATAGAGGGAGGGAGGGAGGGAAGGAGGGAGGTTGTACTGATGTGAGGAGGTGGGGGAGAAACCAGTCTAGTAAAGGTGTGAGTGTGTTAGATTAGATAAGAGTGTAGATAGCGAGTCCGGCAGCTGAAACGAGTGCGAAAACTGAACCTCCTACGAATGAAGAAGCCGAGTTGGTCGAAGTTTTCGAGTTGTTGCTGACTCCGGAAGCTTGAGGAGCTAGGGATCCAGTTGCGAGTTGAGCGACAGTGGCAGTCGATGTAGGGGTAGATTGAGCGTTGTAGGTAGGGTGAGAAGAAGAAGAGGCGGAACTCGAAGGAGTAGAGGAAGTTGCGACTCGGGAAACGGTAGAAGTCGATTCTCCTGCTGCGATAGTTCCGGTAACGGTTGCGAGTCCTTCAGTTTGACAGAGATCGACGAAAGCGTTGTAAGATACGACTACTTGGGTAGCGTTCGAAGAAGATTTAGTCGAAGTCGAGATCGCTGCCGCACAACTTCTCAAATCTCCCAAAGTTTGGGTCGAGCATGCACAGGAGGCGATTTCTGCTTGGTTGCTACCTTTTGCGCAAGTCTGTATCGAATGATAGTGAAGGCGCGTGTGTCAGTTTAATGATCAAATACAATGGACAAGATCACGCGTAGCAGAAAAGTGAAAACTCACCTCGAGGTCTGCGAGAGGTACCGAGCATTCCTTTTCTGAACTAGGAGTTTGGTAACCGAACAAATCTTGTAGGTAAGAAGATTGAGCTACTGCAGGAGTTGAAGCCGAAGAGGGAGAAGTCATAGTCGAGTTGCTAGCTCTCTTGGCGAGTTGAACAACATCTCCAGAGATGCGATTTGAGGAGAAAGGGGAGGGCGCAGCCGATACTACAACTATTCAAGAGATACAATGTGTGAGCTTAGGTCCGAAGGAGAGTGTATAGAGAGAGAGAGAGAGAGAGAGAGAGAGCGCGTACCACTAGAAGTCGCGAGGAGCGTGACAAAGATTGAAGTAAACATGGTATTTAACGAGAGTGGTAGGTAGTCTGTCGAGAGTACAGGCGAGTGGTAGAAAGGAGTGGCTAGAAGGGAAGAGAAAGAGGAGGAGGAAGGGCAAGAGACAGGGAGGAAAGATGAAAGAAAGCGGTACCCTGAAAAAAATTGACTTTTCGGAATTCAATTTCGAGGATCTACAAAGTCTTTCCTTATCGAGCAACTCTAATCGGGATAGCCTATTCAGCATCCGAAACATAACCCTCGTTTTTTACTTTTTCTCTTCCTCCTTTTCTTCTTCTCTTTCCTCTTTCTCTCTCTTTTCTGTTCTCCTTCGACCCTCAAAATTTCCAAGTCCTCTCGGGAAAAAACCCCACCTCTCTTTTCGTGAGAAAGGGGACTGTCTTTTGCTCTCTCTCTCCTCCCTTTCCCACGACGGCTTAGCTGCCGATTTCGAAACTCCCTCGCTTCTTTCATCGGTGACTTTTCTACTCACCGTGTATGAAGCTCAGACCATTCACTTGTTTCTCTTCTTGCTTCAGACTCGAGGCAAATTTCGATTTTTCTTTCGATCCTTTCTGTTCGACGTTTTCGCCTTCGCTTCTGGGTCTTGAGCTTCTGTCCGTCCCCGCTCGTTGTCAGCTATGTACTGAGAGCCGAGAAGCTAGAGGGCGGTCGTCGGACTTGCCTTGGAGGAGGTACGTTAAAAAGCGATCTGAATGTTCAAACGTTTTGGTCGCTTCCTCCTTTTTCTCTCTCTCTCCCCATCTAATCCACCACCTTCACAGCACTCGTACCGGATCTCAGCGCCTTTCGTACGCTCCGTCAAGTTAGGTCACGATGGGGAAAACGGTCAACGAACAATGGAGGAGTCGAGAGAGGTGGGACAAGAAAGTTGCACAAGAGATGGAACTCGAGACTCAAGAGATTGTTTCGGGGTGCAGTGAGGAGCAAGAGATAGATATGGAGTGGGAAGAGGGAGCAGAAGATGATTACATGCGATCACTCGAGGAGAAGGAGCAACTTGTCGGATCGGATGAGGAAGAAGAGGCCGAGGGAGAAGACGACGAATCGTATTCACCTTTCCCGGAACCTCGTTTCACCACTGGATCAAATAGTGAGGCCATCTTTTTTCAAGTTGGAGGAGTTGCAAGGGCGTATTTTGAGCTCAAAATCGATCCAAACGTTCCGGATAAAACTCTTTTCGAAAATTTACAAGCAGCTTTCGCACAAACTGTGAGCAGTCCTTTCCCTTGTCGTGATTTTCCCTTCGAACACCAGCTGACGAACTTTGTATCGAGGAAACAGATGCGCTCTTCTTCCCCTCTGAAACCAGTCGAAAAGAAATCAAGATTGGGTTGTATCCTCCTCATCGCTTGTTCAAAAGCTCGAAACCGACCTACCGACCCCTTCCTCCGAATGGTCAACGCCGTCTATCTCGTTGAAGCGAATCATTATCTCTCAACTCTCGCTCTACCTCTTCCAATTTGCGGTGCTCTCAAAATTCCAGAGGTTCAGATTGTCAACCGAGAAGTTTCGACACCGAATCAGTCACCCTCGTCACGAGTCATCGGGATAAAAGGAAGATCCAAGGCTGAAGTACCGAAACCAGCGAAACTGCAAGCTGAAATCAACTACTTGAAAGCGGAAGTCGAAAGATTGAAAATCGAAAATTCGCATCTGAAGGAGGAGGAACGTTCAGTCGAGAAACGAGAGAAGGCACGCTACGAAGGCGAGCTTCAAAGATTCACTCAACAAGTGACTGAACAATGGAGGGGAAAGCTTGATGCTATCAGAGGTGAGCTTCCTTTCAAGTCTGAGCTTGGAGCTTGAAATGCTGAATCAAACTCGTCTCTGTTCAGAAGAATTAACGGCAGTCAAGAAAATCCAGGAGGGTATCGACTTGCGGCGCACCGAATCTGAGCTTCAAGAACTTGATTCGATCAAGATTCTCGAAGGAAAGCTCGAGTGTGCGCAGAGCAAGATTCAACAATCACAACAGAGAGTCAAAGAGCTCGAAACGGAGAAGAAGAATCTATCACAGTCGCTTGTGGACGCAACGGAAAAGCTCAAAGGTAAATTAGAGACTTTTTTCTTCGATCCAACGACTACATTCCCTGAGCTGATCGTTTGTTCCATTATTGTGCAATCTCTCAAGATCACATTGCCTCTCAGTCCAATACCTCTGCTCCCCTCGCCTCACTCTCGTTATCAGCAAACTGTCGAATCCAGAATTTCAAATCCAACGAAATCCAAACTCAATCCGTCGTCTCAGTCAAGCAAGCTCAAGTCAAACTGTCGGAAGCAGGAAGATCTCGTCTCAATGAGACTCAGATCAGAGCGAAGCCTGGAGCGAAATGTGAGTCGACGATTCAATTTTGTATCGGCTTTCTTTTCGCTCGAAAGGGTTTTGGCTCTGATAAAGCTGACTTGAGCTCAAATACACCCAGTCTCATCTCGAATCGCGATGTCCATCAGCAACAAGAAAGATTTTGTCATTGCAAATCTGAGTCAGAAAGTTAAAGAGCTCAATCAGCAATTGAAAGAACAAAACGATTACATTGGTACGCAGTCTCATGCAAACTTCTCTT
Organism: Sporobolomyces pararoseus; assembly: GCA_010758995.1. NCBI lineage: Eukaryota > Fungi > Basidiomycota > Microbotryomycetes > Sporidiobolales > Sporidiobolaceae > Sporobolomyces > Sporobolomyces pararoseus. The sequence continues at coordinate 618,698 of RSDY01000011.1, forward strand.
TCTCTATCTTTCGAACCGTGTGAGCTTATTGTATCTTTGTCTCTTGCAGTGAATCTGTTGGCTGTCATAAGCTCATCGAGTAGTCGAAAACCTGTTTCGAAAAAATGAAAAAATGAAAAACTGAAAATTTCCTTACATCTCTGGCTTGCTGTCGACGACAAATCCTTCTGCCGATCGCAGTCACCATGTTGTCTTGCGTTCTTGCGCTTCCAAGTGACGGAGCAGCTGAGTGCAAGTTTGACCAAGCGACAGCGATGAAAAAAGACGACACGCTACTTGATCCGGGAGCGACGAAGCTGTGTTTTATTTTGTCGTGTCGGTTCGATCAATCCTAGTGTGAGCCTGATTGATGCGAATTCAGGCTGGAAAATGATTCAGCTGACGATCGATTTCCGAAATTCGAAAATACTTTTAACCTCCTCCTACTCCTCCCTCACAGCTTACCAGCTCCTTGAAACAACGTCTAGATCATCAAGGATACAAAATTGTCCTTCGGTGCTCGTGCTCGTCGTGGCGGTTGCCGGTTTCCCACCTTCAAGATTTCAACCTCGTGATTCCCAGCTTCTCGAACATCGATCTCCAACCTCTCGAAGCACAGCGATTACTGCACACAAGCAAGCAGAAGTCAAATACCAGTTGTCTCCAAGCGCGTTGGATCTTGTAGCCGGAGATATGGGAGGTAGACCGTCGAAGGTTGAGATGCGGTCGGCAATTTAGCGACGCAACCTGTACTGGCTTCTCGTGAGTAGATCGAAACTCTTCGATGGTGCTGCAATGATGTCGAGGCCATACGGAACAAGTAGAAGTGAGGGAAAATGGAGAAAAGATTCTCGAAAACAGAACTTTCGCTTCTTCCTCCTCGACCCATCGCACTACACAAAACTAGGAGGGCCATACTCCTCCTTCTCCACTCTATCTATCGTCAATATCTATTCGCTACAGTTGTCGTCGAATCTATCCGCGGATCCCCTTTTTCCAAACGCTCAGCTCACCTTTTCCAAAACATGAGGCCTTTCCACTCTCTCTTCCGCTTGTTCTCCCTCTACCTTCAACCTCATCCCATCACCACTCACTTCTTCACTTCCACATTCGATACTATGGGCAAGCCCAACAAGAAACAACTCAAGAGGCAAGAGAGGAGAGCTGAGAAAGCTGCGGAACAGAGGGGACTAGCGACGAGAAACGCCGATGAGGGAACTGCTGGAGCGCAAGGAGCTGGTGACAAAGGTTCAGTGGTCAACGATCAATCAAGCTCGAAAGCGAAGGTGAAAGCAGCCGGACGAGAGGAAAAGAATGGACTCAAAGAACCTCGTTGGTCAACTGGACTGATGAGCGAGATCATTACGTGTCAACCTGGAGGAGTAGCTCGAGCTTACAAACATCTCGGAGTCGACCCGAAAGTAGGCGATCAAGATTTACTTGCAACCTTGTCTACGGTTTTAACTGAAGCTGTGAGCATCTTGGTCCCTCAGCTTTCCTCTCTTCCCTTTTCTTTCCACCAGGGAAAGTGGCTGAACATTTTGAATGACCTCGACTGTACCAGATCCGCTCACATTCTCAAGGTATCAACGTGAAATCACGTTTCGGCTCAGCACTTCTCATCGCTTGCTCTCGATCTCGAGACGATGATAACGACCCGTTCCATGGCTTGGTCGACATGCTCTACCTGCTAGAAGCCAACAAGTACTTGTCGACGCTCTCTCTTCCACTTCCGAATTCAGATTCCGTCAAAACCCCCTATGTCAGAGTTCAGTCGCTCAATCCTCGAGCCTGTCGAGCTGCCTCAACAGACGGAGACGCTCAATGGGACTCATCTCACCGCTCAGACACTCCTCAAGAGGATCTGTCGGAGAAGAACAAGGCTTTAGAGGAAGAAATCGACAAGTTGCGAACTGAAAAGTCAAAGCTTCTCGAACGAATCGAAACCGAACGAATCGAAACCGAACGAAAACGCTCTGGTCCGGATTCCGCCAACGACGATAAGAAACTCCTCCAGCTGGAGAAAGAGAACTCAGACTTGAAGAAAGAAGTAGCTAAGCTCAAAGGGGAGTCTCTTACTCCGAGCTCGATTGGTTCGTTTTTACCACGTCTGATTGTTCTGCTTCGTGCTCTCAAACTGACCCGTTGCCTTATTGTAGTAGCGGCAACCCAAGCTCTGCAAGAATGCAACAACAATATTCGTCGAGAGAACGAGAAGGTCCTGAAGCGAGAAGAAGACGAGAAAAAAGCAAACAAAGAAAACGAGGAATTGCGTCAGGCTCGTCAACAGGATCAACGGGATAAAGAAAGTCTTTGTGACAGAGTCAAGGAACTCGAAGAGCACAAGGAGCGAGATGCGAAATCTTTGGAAATTGCGAACGAAAAGCTCAAAGGTGCGTTCAGATCTTCAAAGCTCCTAGTTCTCCGAATCTGTCTGACATAGATCCGTGTGGTAAATAGCTGCTCGATCTTATCGCTCAGCTCGAGTTGCTACTCCCCCTCCTCTTCCCGCTTCACCTTCTAAAGCTGCGACTCCTCGAAAGCAAACTTCCGAGAAATACGAAACTCAAGGGAAAGCATCGAGCGAAACCGAGATCAGCCAGGTCAAGGACTTACTGGCAATTCAAAATCGAGTCACGAAAGGATTGGCAGAAGAAGTTTCACTATTGAGAGGTGAGTCACTTTCTTTGAACGGGCTCTACTTTTCGCAGAGATACTGAAGCTCGCCTCGTTCGATTGTAGCCTCTCAGGGTTCTGCTCCAGCTTCTCTAACCGACAAGAAGGACTACGTAATCGAGTCTTTGAGCAAGAAAGTGATCGACCTCAGTCGACAAGTCAAAGATCAGAACGATCAATTCGGTGAGCTGTCTTCTCTCCCTCCCAATATAGAACTCGACTAATTCTCGCCGCTGTCCTCACAGTCGAGCTCATGACAGTCATCAGCGAATCTGGTGGAGAAAAGTAAAATCTACTCTCAGTCCGAAAAATCATATGTTTCTTTGTCGAGTAGAAGTTTTGTCGGCGAACTTTCTCAGTGATTCTATCACAATGAGATTAGTACTACAGAATCTCTCGATGAGCAGAAGTAAGAGAGAGAGAGTCAAGAAAGCGATTTTACTTTTTGTGAACCGATGCGAGGCAAGAGGAAAAAGTGCTACAAAGACAACGAGAACAGATCTAGATAGAGACATTGGTACAAGGTAATAGGAACTGATGTATATACGGCTTGAACAAAGTTGAATAAAGTAATTAATGCGAAAAGATGGAGATAATACTTTCGATGATGAACGACGACGAGGAAAGAGTGCTTTTTTAACAAACTGATTGAACTGCTTGTTTAGGTACCTCGACTTGTTTGCTACCTCGAACTCCTTTCCTAACTTTCCATTCCCTACTCCTCTCATCCCACCTCTCTCCTTCGTCAGAGATCTTTCCTCCGTTCTCGTCTTGACCGAGCAAATGCCTTCGAACGTAACCGTTGACGAGTACACCTTGAGGATCTACCCTTTCTCGAACTTTCATGAAATCTCTGAACCGAGGGTAGGTTTGTTCGAGGATCGAAGGAGTTAAAGTGTGAGTTTTCGCCCAGTGAGGTCTTCCACCATGGAGGGTGATGAGGGATGCGAAGGTATCGAAAGTGGTTCGGTAAGCGACAGGTAGATTGTAAGGACTAGAGTCAAGACGAGAGAAATCAGTTTTCGAATCCCTTTTTTTCGAATCGAGTGAATTTTTGGAGAGCTTACCGGTATTGAATGGCACCGAGGAAAGTACCTCGTTGTTCGTAACAAGGACTCAGCCAGACGTCGTCCTTTTCAGTCCAGCGGATCTCGATAGGGAAATGAGCTCGAAGTTGATAACCTTCTGGGTTGTGCAGCTCTCGAACGTGCCATTCTGAGAGAGAATCGAGAGCTGCAGCAGTAGAATCGTAAGGTACAGAAGACTCGTAGGTATATTGAGGGCTATTTCGTGTGGAGAATCGTCAGTCAATCATCACGCAGAGGTAAGAGAGAGAGCGTGACTCACAAACCACAGTCGTAGTTGAAAATTCCAATCGAAGTATCAACTCGCTTAGTAGGCTTGTCTTCGAGGATCGGCCAAGGTAAAGACGACTGTTCCTCTTCTTCTTCGACGATAGAGGCAGATTCAGGTAATTCGAGATCTGAAGTGACGGATTCAGCGAGAGGAGAGGGAGATCGTTTAATGGCCGATGCGTCGTTCGAGGAGGAAGTAGGAGAAAGTGAAGGAGGAGTTCGAGGAGGGGTCAAAACATCGGAAGGCGGACTTGCTAAAACTCCTCGTTTCGTTTCAGTTTTCGGTACTGTCAGGAGAGGAGTAGTTTCGTTCGTTTCCGGTTTCTCTGCTTCGATCCGAGGTTGGGACTGAGATTGAGGCCATTCGATACGACCAAAAAGTTCGGAGAGTCGGAGAGGTCCAGGTTGATGAACGAGGTTCCACATCACATGAGCGTGGAAAGGAAGGATAGAGGGGAAAGATCGAGAGAGGAAGAGAGCTGCTGCGTGAAGATGAGTCGCAAAGAATCTTTCTACTAGCCAGGTCTTGAGAGCGTTCGGCTTGGCAGTAATAGCCTTCGTTCACACGAGAGAAAGGGATCAGTTTCAAGACGAGAGGAAAGAAAAATCGACGAGAAAGCTCACCTTGGTTGTTCGATTCAAACGAGAAATTTTGACTCTTCCAATCTGAGGGAACCACCAACACCTAACATGTTCTGCGCTCTCTGCAATTTCCCTCCAATGCTTCTGGAATGTGTCAAACTTCATACTGAAACATTCTTCTTCGAGTTTAAAGTTGGATTCTGCCCTCATTCCTACTCCTACGATAACTCCTACTACACCTAGTCCACACAGTGCACTCATAAATAAGTCACTGTCTTGTTCCCTCGAAACTCGTACGATCGGTGCATCTTTCAAAGGTAGAACGATATCCAAAAAGGTAACGTAGGTCGATAAACTTCCGAAAGTAACTCCTGAACCGTGAGTCGAGGTAGAGATAGCTCCAGCTAGAGTTTGATCCGAGATTGAACCGAGGGAAGAGAGTGCCAGATTGGATTTCGCTAAGAGAGGGTGAAGATTTCGTAGAATGATTCCACCTTGTGCGTGAAAAGTTTTCGATTCTTCATCAACCTAAGGAATGGAAACAAAGGTCAGTCTCGCGAAATGATGTCGCGATCTCGAAAGATCGCTCGAAAACGAGTTTGAATCGAAAACTTACTTCGATAAGTTGATTGACTCCTTTCAAATCAATAACGTACCCAGCGGTACAGACGATATCACTAGGAGAGTGACCAGCTCCTGCAGCTCTCAACTCTTTCCCCAACCTTCTAGCGAGTTCAACGATCCATCTGACTTGATCGACCGATCTTGGTGTGAAAGTTGCTTGAGTTTGTGATCTGAAGGTAGTAGCCCAGTTGGTGAAGACTGAAGGTACAGTTCCGGGGTGGAAAGTGATTGGATCGAGGAGTTGGATGAGATCAGAGTCGGAGAGATCGGAGAGAGGAGGTGAAGGAGGAATAACTCCTGCTGCTACCATTTTGAGATACGAAGCGGCTGGGATAACGATAGATTAGGTTGAACAGATAGCAGAAGGGTACAGATAGTTGGTGGATGAAGAGGAGGAGGGAGAAGCAAAGAAAGGAAAATGGAGACGAAGATCGATCGACGTGCGCGTGAAAAACTCCAAAGTGTTTCGTCAGCATTTTGCAGGTTTTGTCAGGCCGAGGCCTTTTCGATCTTTCTCGCACGTGCTCTCATTGTCGATCTTTGAGGATGCACATGTTTGCGAAAAAAGCTTCATATGAGTGAGCCGAATTCGCAAATGATTACTTGTTTGACTTTGCTTAGGCTTGAGTCCCATGTATTCACTAATGATGCGAAAAAGAGAGGGGAGAGAGGTTTGTGCTCGAGTCGCAAAATGTCGATTTTTCGAACCTACTAGCAGTCTCAATCAGCTTCGAGCGAAGGATCGACTTGACTGTACCGCTGTTCAACCAGCATGGTGCCGTGGGCTTGTCGTAATTTACTGTTAGTAGAAGGCAAAAGTTGGAAACTGACTCCCGAACTCTGAAGGTGAGAACGATCGCGACTCTCTGAGCTCGAGGATCTCATGCAGCTGAAGGGTGAGAGAAGTAGAGATGTATTGCTCAAAGTGTCTGTGCTGAGAATCTAGTGCCAAGGGAGAAAGCGAAAGGGGGAGAGAGATAAATCTCGGTAAAAGTGACAAGCAACAAGTGACGAAAGGAGGTAGTGACAAAGCAGAATCTGCAATCAAGCCCAACGAGTCAACTTTAGCAAGTAGATCGAGACGGAAATGCAGAGGGAAGAGAGAACTGACAGGAAACATCGGGAGAAAGCTCAAACGGGTCCGAGATTCTTCGAAAATTCGTTCCAAAATTCGCGAACTTCTGTGTCGATGTCCGGACTGATCAGGTTCAGGTAGAAGATTGCTTGAGCCTGAAGATAGATGAGATCCCTGTAGGGGTGCGGAATCTGATCTAACTCCACTTCCTTTGCGTCCTCATCATCAGCATCTCCTCCCATCTCCTGCATGAATCTCTCGAGTTCTTCAACGAAAGCGACGATTCGAAGCTCCCGAAATCGAAAGAGGGTCCCAAGGGAGGGTAGCGGTTCGATTGACGGAACTTCTTGATGAATTTGTTGATGGTCAAGGAACGTGAGTCGGTGAGGTCATAGGCTTGCGGCTTGCAGTGCAACAATGCGTGAAGAATTCCGGTATTGCGGGGAGCGAAGCTGCGAGGAGAGGAAACCTGGTTTTGCCGAGAGGAGGCACAGGAACGAGGAGAAGTTCTAAAGGGAGGCGAACAATGAGGGCCAGCGAAGGATCAGCATTGAGTAGAGAGATAGAGTAGCAGGTCAGCTCGGGAACGGAAAGTGTGGAAAGGGGAACAAGAAAGCGAGAGAGAGAGAGAGAGAGAGAAACTCACGGTGCAACTTGCTGCGGTTCAGTCGAAAGTGCGAGAAGATTGAGGGAGCGACTGAGGTCATGATCTTTGTCAGAAGGTTTCGAATCCGAGCCGCCTCTGTCGAGACTAGAGAGAGTCGATTGAGATTCGGATCTGTATTCAGCCGTGAGAACTCTTGATCAGCCGCGAGTCTTGGAGAGCATCGAGCGAGGGTAGGGGGTTTGAGAGAGCTAAGCTTACGAATCTGTGAGTTCCGCCGACATGGTCGGGAGAGAAGGAGAGAAGAGAGAGGGAGAGAGAGGAGAGAGAGAGAGAGATGTTTGTTTACTCGAGTCGTGTTGCCTCTTTCAGGCTCGCGACGCCACTTCCTACTTCGGAATTCCAACGTACTAAATGATACAAGTCTCAGTCGGGTCCTATCGCTCGAGCGAGAACAAGAAGGAGTGGGAGTCAGTCTGAGTTCGAGGTCGAGGTCAAACTTTCACGTGACCTACTCGTCGGGTTGTGAACGACGTCCTCTCTGTCTCGCCTCTCGAACCTTTTCTCCCTCTGACCCTGTTCGCCTGACGCCTAACCGCTCTCCTCTTGAAATGGTCCCCTTGTGTATACTCTAGCTACTCTCTACTCCGATCTCTGTCTCGACTCGAACAGGTTTGAGAAGAGGAAAGGGGAAAACTCACGAAAAACGAAACTTTTTGACGAAAACTTTTGTCAATCTGCTCTCGTCCGATCTCTGACAGGTTTCTATACCTCGGAGCTGATCCAGTAGCAACGAGTGGTTTCTACCCACGAGGTTCAAAGCTCTGCGAGTGACGAAAGACTGCCAAGTCGCGTCTAATCTCGAGCGAGAATTGGAGAGAAATCAGTTAGCTACCGTTTCCACCTCGAAAGGAATCCAGTAAAAGTACAGGACGTACCTATTCATCTAATTTCGAGACTTGCATCTCCTCCATCTTTGCCTAGTCCTTCTCGAGCGAGTTCAAGTTGAAGAGAGATCAAAAGATGACGAGGTTCATCTTGAAAGGACTGAGTTCGTTCTGCTGTCTGTAGCTAAAGACTGATAAGAATAGAAAGGCGTTCAAAAGTCTAGTCATTCGTGCGAAGTTGCGAAAATCGGTAGTTGGAGCAGTCGACGTGAGACAAGCTAGCTGTGAAATTCTTGAGGGAATCTCCGTTTCGCTTTTCTTTTGAACCACTCTTTTTTTCCCTCTCTCTTGAGCCAGTCCTATAATCTCGTGAACGAGTAACGGGCGAGAACTCTTCTTTCCCCTCGACTACGATAAACCAATTTCGGATTTTTTTCCTGTCGCCAGACTCCCTCTCTTCTCTCATAGCTCATCTCTGTCTGTCGCTCGATAGTCTCTCAGTCAAGCGCTGTCGCTCGCTTAAGATCGATAAGTGAGGTCTGTCTCGGAGATCTCGTTTCCCACTCAGCTTTCGAGGAAGCAAAACCTCCAAGTCGTTTCGCAAGAATCGAAAACGCTTGTTTAGGACGTTTCTCTCTCTCGCTTCGAGGTTCCCTCTCGTGAGGATTGATCATCGTCTCGAGGATGTAGACCGCGCGTTAGCTTCTAGCTCATTCAGCGTTGATGCGTCAAACCTGACAAAACCAAATCTCCTACAGTTGAATCGACTCAAATCAAGTTCCAAGCTCATTCAAGACCGAGAGAAGGAACACACTAGCCGTCACCTTGCTGTACAACGACCTGACAAGCACGCTGTCGAGAGCTTGTCGTACCTTACTGCTCGGTAAAGGGAAGATCCGAGAAAATGACTGCTAAACTCTCCTTATCGAGCTCGAGGGTCTCTCGCAGCTAGAGGCCGAGAGTATGAGAAACGTGCTGCTCAAAGTGTCTGTACTGAAAACCTGGTGCAAAACGAGGAAGCGGAAGGGGAGAGAGAGATACATCTAGATAAATCTCGGTAAAAGTAACAAGCAACAAGTGACGAAAAGAGGTAGTAACAAAAGTAAAATCTGGATCCGAGTCGAACGAGTCAGTCCATACTCGGGACGAAGAGCACAGAGACATAGAGAGAGAGAGAGAGCTCACACAAACCGGAGGGGAACCTTAATCGAATCCTAAAACCTTCCAAGCGAACTCTTCCCAAAAACTGTAAACTTCCTTAGAAACCGTCGAATCCAACAACAGCTCGATGAAGGCATCCAAAGTTCGGAGGTGAATCCGAGACGAGAGCATCTTATCTCGCACCGAGTCGAATCCATCTTGAAGCTCTACCTCTCGTCGATCCTCCGTTTCCTCTCCAACATTTCCTTTCCCTTCATAGAGGTAACGTTTGAGTTCTCCGACGAAATCATCAACGACAAGACGCTCAGGGTCGAACGAGATGCCGAGAGGGGGATAACGATCAGATTTGCGGAACTTCTTCACGATCTCGCGAACGACGAGAGAGGTCGATTCAACTACTTCGACGAGACCAGCGGCGGGTGTTTCTGGATCTGTGCTGTACTTTGAGCTTGTGAGAGTGCGCAGGTCGGGTTTGACGTCGTCGGCATCAGCGTTGCGAGGGAGGATTTGACTGTTGTCGTGAGCGAAAGAGGCAGAGTCGGAATCGGACGAAGCGGCGAGAGTTGAAGAACGGCGGAAGAGGGGAACAGCCTTGGCGACTGGTGGTCGATATGCTGCGTCGAGATCGACTTTCTTGCTCTTCCTCTTGGATGCCTTCGATTGAGCTGCCGAAATTACGTTCTCTTGTCCTCCTTCTCCTTCTCCTTGTTCCTCGTCTTGATCAGTTTCCCCTCCTCCTCCTACTCCTCCTTCCTCCTCACTGGTATCACCACTCCCAACTTTGTTCGCTACTAGGTTTTCTGCTCCAGCTTCTCCCTCCGTCTCGATCTCTTGACCGTCGACTTTCTCTCCAGCTGCTTCCAAGGGGCGATCCTCTTGAGCTTGGTCCTCCTTTTCTCCATCTTCGTCTTCTCGTAAGCCACTCGTACCTGGAACGGGAGCGGGAGAATCAGGTCGATTGACTGCATCAGGTCGGAAACAGTCGAGATTTGCGAGTCGAGAGTCGAGTGCGGAGGCGAGTTTGTCTTGAGTCACCTGGGTTTTGCTTGTATCGACAAGGTCATTCACGAGTTGATCGAGTGAAGGGTCCGAATCTTGTACCGGGAAACGAACGTCTTGTTTGATCGAGTCGAGGTGCGAGGCGAAGAGGTGGGAAGGATGACCAGACGTGATTCGTAGACCGACAGGTGCGAGCAGAGCGTTGGCCGCAGTTCGAAGCCAAGCGTTGCATCTTCCGAAGGAAGAAGGAGGGAGAGTCGGGACGAGGGAGCGGTCTGCTCCGACACGGAAGAACGAGAGGTGAAGGTTGTTTCTAATGATCTCTCCTTGAGGAGTGTTCTGAAAGGACTTGTCGAGGAAGTGGTCGAGTAGGACTTGCTGTTGGTCGTTGGTGAGAGCGTCGAATCTGGCCTTCGAGGCGAGAATGTCGAGAATAATTTCTCGATGATGGATCCAAAGGTGACGAATGAAACGCTACAGGAGAGACGAGTTGGTCGTGTCAGATAAGCGAACGATACTGCAGCGTGAAAGAGTTGCGAAAAATATCACTCACCTCCCAGATCTTCGAAAGGATTTCTTCGTCAGTCCATCGATCCTTCGGTTTCGGTCCAACCCTCCTAGCGTTCTTCTTGATTGACTTGATCCCTTGACCAGGCATCATCAACTCGTAGAGGAACGGTTCTGGATCCTCAAAACTGTTGCGATACTGCGGCGGGAGTTGCAGAGACGAGTCGTCGCACGAGAGCTGAACGTACGCGGAAAAGAGTTCGAAAAGCTGTCGAGAGTACCAGTCATGGACCAGCAAGGCGAGAAAGCTAGAGCAGGAGAGAGAATCTTACAGGAGTGAGGACGTGAGATTCACAGATCAAGATCAAACGAGTCAATTCAGTTCCGCGAGAGCGAGGGTTGAGCGAAAGCAGATCTTCGTAGATGACGAACTGTTCAGAGCGACAATTGCGTGTCAACAAGAGGCTGGACGTCGAGTGCAGGACCCAAGGGAATGGGTAAACTCACCTTTTCGGGAAAGTCGTCTTCAAATCTGTGATGTTTGATATCTCCGAGTCGGTCGGCCAGAGCTTGAAACTGCGCTACAACCTCTAGAGCGAGTTCAAGACGGACGTGTTCGGTGGAGCTCCAGGGAGGAAGCCAATCTCCAAAGTACGCTGTGAACTTGTCGAGTCTGAGGATCCCGTCCACATGAAACGAGTCGACCACTTTGAAGATCTTCTTCGCCAATTCGACACCACGAGTTTGCACTTGAACGAGAGCGGTTTCGCTGCTGAGGTCCGTTCCTCCGAAAGGGTTCGAAGCGTCTACACGAGAAGCGAGTTTGGAAAAGAACCAGAAAAAGGTGGGAGTGAAGATAGGCCCAAACCCTTCGAGGAGTTTGAAAGCAGCGAAGGTGGAATCGACGGCTACGAATAGAAGCTATCGCAAGAGAGCGAAACGACAGAGTCAGCATTCTAGCGGACTTCGATAAGAGGAGGGAGGAGTAAACCGGGGAACGCGAGAGGAAGAAACTCACACAAGATGCAGCACCAAACGCGTTAAACCAGAAAGAGACTTGACTCGGTTTCGCTTTCTCGGCAATCAACGAAACGATCGGGTTCCGGAGAACCTGTTCGAGTCAATCACTCGTCAGCTCAAACTTCAGTTTCCTCTGTATTCGCGCCGTCCAGAATTCGCTCACGGGTAGAGCTATCGTAGACCGGCTTCGAGAAGAAGTAAAGCTGTAGAAGGCTGTTCGGATCTCGGATTTGATTTCTCCCGAAACCAAAAGAGCTTTCTTGTCGGCTTCTCGAGTCAGGCAGATTGACCGAAGGTGGTCTGCAAGACTCGGTTTGACGGGGAGAGCGAAGTGAGAGTGACGGTGATTGGTTCCGTGAAGCAAGTCGAACAATGCTTGAGGGCTTTTCAACAATTCTGTCGAACCGTCAAACCAAAAGGAGGAGTTGTGATCAGTCCTACTGTACCGACGAAGCGAACGATGGACAGACGAGAGCAGCTCACCAGCGTCATAAATCTGAACAAACACTTCAATCACCTGCATCTCCTCCAACTCCTCCTCCTCCCCTTCCTCCTCCTTTTCCGATTTCCTTGATTTCTCGTTCTCGGCCAAGTGCTCGAGTAAGACTTTGTAACGACCACGACCATCAAGCAAGATCAACCCTAGTTTCTCAGAATCGCTCTCATCTACTCGCGAGCCCGAACGGAGAGTGTTGGAGACAAGATCAGTCGCGTCTTCCAACCAGAGAAGTCGAGTTCCGGAGGGAGTTGAATTTGCGGATCGGAACTCTTGAGGTGCCAAGACTGCCACCATCGGCTTGAAGTAACTACAGAGTTTAGCGAAAGGCGTACTGTCAGCTCCGAGTGAGGAAAAAACAGGGGTCGATGAACTCACGTTTGAACCTTTTTGGCTCTCAGTGACTCTCTGAGTCCATCTGCGTGGGCCTCCGTTGTCTCTCGAGGTGGATCAAAGTTGTACATCTTGGCGTAGTCTCCCAGCATCGACTCTCCGTTCGGGTGGAACAAACCTTGGTGTAGTTTGAGTCGGCGTACGCCGAGAAGATGAGTTTCGATTTCGGCAAGTAAAGCTGGCGGAGGTTCAGCTGATATGATCCTCTGATCGACTGTTACGTCTTCTAATCCTCCAGGTTCGACTTCAGGTTCAGGGTTCGACATTGTCGAGAGTGGTTGAGAGAGAGAGGAGAGAGGAGAGAGAGAGATGTTGTTTGTTTACTCGAGTCGTGTTGCCTCTTTCAGGTTTGCGATTCCGAAACTCGACTTTGAGCTTCGAGGTTCGACCCGTAGTACTTTGTACACGTACGAATATCGGTCCTATCGCACCAGCGGGAAGTGAGAAAGTCAGTTCAAAGGTCGACTTTTCACGTGACCTCCTCGTCGGGTTCTGATCTTTGCTACGAACCCGACCTCCTCGCCTCTCCCTCTCGAAACCGTTCATCAAACGTCTGACCGCCCTTCCTCTGGAATTTATCCCCTTAAGTATACTCCAGCTACTCTCTGCGCCGATCTCTGTCTCGACTCGGACAGGTTTGAGGAAAGGAAAGGGGAAAACTCACCGAAAAACGAAACTGTTTGGCGAAAAGCGTTTGTCAATCTGCTCTCGTCCGATCTCTGACAGGTTTCTATACCCCAGAGCGAGCTAATCCAGTAGCAGCGAGTCGTTTCTACCGACGAGGTTCAAAGCTCTGCGAGTGACGAAAGACTGCCAAGTCGCGTCTAATCTCGAGCGAGAATTGGAGAGAAATCAGTTAGCTACCGTTTCCACCTCGAAAGGAATCCAGTAAAAGTACAGGACGTACCTATTCATCTAATTTCGAGACTTGCATCTCCTCCATCTTTGCCTAGTCCTTCTCGAGCGAGTTCAAGTTGAAGAGAGATCAAAAGATGACGAGGTTCATCTTGAAAGGACTGAGTTCGTTCTGCTGTCTGTAGCTAAAGACTGATAAGAATAGAAAGGCGTTCAAAAGTCTAGTCATTCGTGCGAAGTTGCGAAAATCGGTAGTTGGAGCAGTCGACGTGAGACAAGCTAGCTGTGAAATTCTTGAGGGAATCTCCGTTTCGCTTTTCTTTTGAACCACTCTTTTTTTCCCTCTCTCTTGAGCCAGTCCTATAATCTCGTGAACGAGTAACGGGCGAGAACTCTTCTTTCCCCTCGACTACGATAAACCAATTTCGGATTTTTTTCCTGTCGCCAGACTCCCTCTCTTCTCTCATAGCTCATCTCTGTCTGTCGCTCGATAGTCTCTCAGTCAAGCGCTGTCGCTCGCTTGAGATCGATAAGTGACGTCTGTCTCGGGGATCTCGGATCCCACTTGGCTTTCAAGAAAGCAATACCTCCTCGTTTCGCAAGAATCGAAAACGCGTGTTTGAGTCGTTTCTCTCTCTCGCTTCGAGGTTCTCATTCGCGAAAAATGAGCATCCACAAGACGCCGGCGAGACGGACTTCAGATCGTCAGAATCGACCTGCAGAGTGCATCGAGTGAAATCCTCTTTCCCGCCAGTTCATAAACTTCGACTCTGCGCTTTTTCCTCCGTTTGATGAGCTGACACTTAATCGTCTCACCTCTTTGTTCGCAAAGAATGCTAGTCTCGAGATCATCAGCCGCGGAAGTCGAGGTCGGCACAAAACGCTAGCTGTTTTTGGTCGCTCGAAAGTCGAATTGCGAGAACGTCGTTCATTCTTCTATGCTGTGCGCTTCATCTTTGTCACGCTGTGGTTCCAGGATTCTCTACGACTAGCAGCGCTATTAGGACTTTCCCAAGGGGCGATTCTTGTAGCTAGAGATTCAGCTCACGACTTGGAGCTTTGAGCAGAACGGCTTTCCAGTCTCTCATGCTACCTCGCTCTCGGGCAGTCACCTATGTTTGAGGGCAGACCTTCAATTCAGAGCATAGTCTCGTCCACTGGCTCGAACGAAAGTGTCGAAAGTGTCGAAACCAGCTCAGCTCTCGACGAAAAAGCGCTTGACTCGGTTCAAGCTTCTCTTTCGTACCTCTTGACCCCGCCTACTTGGAGTCGAACAGCCTCGCTCACTGTGATCGATCAGGCTCGAAGGCAGTCCTCCTCTGTTGCGGCGAAGACCCGTCTACGCGAGAGTTGACGAACGTTCAGCTCAAATCCTTTGTCGCAGGTTTCTCTCGATCGCGCAAGAACAACTCGCGAACAGAACTAGTTTGACAAGCCACTGCAAAAAGATAGAAATTTCTCTTTAAGCTATTCCACCAAACTTCCGAATAAAACCAAACCAAAAACGAAAAACTACCGACGACGACAAAGAGAAAAACCCAAAACATAGATATACTAGATGACAATAAGCTAGTCGACTCTTACTTCTTACTGTACCTCGCTGACACACCTTCATCGTCTCTACTTTCGACCAACCGAGCCTCAGCACTCCCCTAAGAGAGATCAATCGAATGGAGAACCTTCTGTCTCTTCCTCCCTCGCAACAGTCCTACCGTTCAATCCACCACTGTTGGTCCTTCTCGGAGGTGGTGGAGGTGGTGCTTTCTTGACTCCATTCACGGCCGACGATCTCGTAGGAAGAGGTAGAGATGGTCTATTAGAAACTCCTGCAGTAGTAAAAGGTCTCTTCTGATTCTCCTCCTCTTCTCCTTCTTCTTCTTCTTCTGTATCATTTTGGTCTGTTGTTGTTGAAGTTGAAAAAGATTTCAAAGATGCACTACCTATTCTTCTTTCCTCCTCCTCCTCCTCCTCCTCCTCATCTGAATAATCGTAATTTCGAGGAGTTTCTTGTTCAAGTAGTACTACATAAGCACTAGGGAACATCCCTCTTCTACTACTAGTTGTTGTACTACTACTACCAACAATTCTACCAATCCACCAATCTTTGTTGATTTCTTTCTCGACTCGAATCGTTTCATTTTTTGAAAAAGACAACTCTTCTTCTTCATCGTCATCGTCTAGAGTGGTTGTCGAAGGTTGATAGGACCATTTCGCCAAGTAAGTTTGTCCAACTGGTGATGATGAGGGGGAATCGTTCTTTCGAGGTAGAGGTAGAGGAGGAGAAGTTTGTCTCAAAGGTGAAGATGGAGTCACGGCGGAGGAAGAAGAAGAAGAAAAAGAGGAGGAGGAGAAGAGAGGAGGTGCAGTTTGAGTTCTTTTCAGGGTTGGTGGAACGGGAACTATCCTCCTCCTACGAGGCAAATCATCCTCGTAATCACCTTCTTGCTGATCGTAATGATGATCGTTATCTTTAAGAGTTCCGTAATGTCTCGAAGAAGGTGATCCTCCTACACCCCTGAATGATCCAAGAGAAGGTAGAGATGGAGTACTGATAACGTTCCATCTACTAGAACTTGAATTCGAGGCACTCCTAGATCGATTACTTGATGTCGTTCCTTTCTCCTCTTCTTTTTCTTGACCACCATTCTCCCCTGATTCGTCTCCTACTCCACCAGACTTGTTGTTGTTCTTCTTCTTGTGCCCACCACCAGTAAGAGCAAATCTTTCTAATACACTACCACTTCTACTCCTCGAATTACTCTTCTCTTTCTCTTTCTCATCCACCTGTACCTGTCCTGAAGAGGAGGATACCGTACTTCTCCTAGATCTACCAGGTCCTAATGAACTCAACAAGTTGGATCCGAATCCAGATCCTCCTCCGTTTGTTGTGGTGGTGGTTGATGAATCTGAAAATGAACGACTCATTCTAGTAGAGACAGTTTGAGTTTGTTTCGACGAATCATCATTGGTATCGAGAGGTTGAAGAAGAGTCGAAGAACGTGAACGGGATTTCGGAGTTGAAGTCGAGGTGGTAGTGGTTTGTCGAGAAGATTGAAATTTCGATTTCGATGAAAATTTAGTCGACGACGTCGTGAAAGAGGAAGAAAAAGTATCTAGTTGATCTTTAGCTTGTTGTAAAAGTTGAGTATAGTTTGTAGCAAATTCTAAAAATCGAATCGGTATACAGTGAGCTCCCTATTAGTGAGAAAGGAAATTAGGAAAAGGCTCACCTAATTGTATCTGTACCAATTCTCTCAAAGCTTCAACATCTTCTTCTGTAGAGTCTGCAATCTCTTGTACTTGCTTTTCCAGAGTATCTATAGAATCTTGATAAGCCCATTCTAATTGATCTAGTTCGTGTTCTACATCTTGCCGACTTTTTTTACTCTTCTCCATCTAAAGAGAGTGTGCGAGAGAGAGCGAGAGAGAGAAAGAGAGAGAGCAAGAGAGAGAGAAAGAGAGAGAGAAAGAGAGAGAATCGAAAAAAACTTCATGATCAGCGAAAACGATTCTGATAGAGAGGGAGAGAGAGAACGAGAGAGAGAATGAGAGAGAGAGAGAGAGTCGTCTTACTCTGGATTTGTAAGATTCTAAAGTCGAAGATTTCTTTTCAACTTGTTTCTCAAGTTTTTCGATAGATTTCAAACTTTCAATCCTCTTTTCCAATAGTTCCAAGTAACCTGATCTCATATTTTGGTTCAAACCGGTTGATAAATCTCCTAAAGAGAGGTGTAATTCACCGATTAATGAAAGAGAGGTACCTGCTCGAATTCAGGAAAATCAGCAATTGGACAGAGGGTTTTTTTGGGATTAATGGTGAGAGAGCTCACTGTATCGTTGATCATCATCTCCAACTAATTCTGCACCTTCCAACAATGCATGTCCAAACCATTTGATCGGTAACTCTTTCTCTTTCTCTCCTCCTCTCTTTAAACTACTCAAACTGATACTACCTTCATTTCTAGGATCTGTACGTTCCTTACTCAAACTCTTGTAGTAACTAGTGAAAGTAGAATAGAGGGATTCGAACAGTTGTCGTCGTTGAGAGATGAACGCGTTTCCTTCGTCTAGTTCTGAGGCTCTCGCTCTATCTGATTCCTCTGGAGGAGGTGTAGATGTCGAAGAGGATTTAGAGAATGGTAGAGAGCTTTTGAGTCGATTCATCCCTGTCAGAGTGAGATGGTGGAAGAGACAGAGAGAGGAAACGCGTCGGTCCGGGTTCCACGTGGAGGAGAAGTTGAAATTCACGAAAGATTTCACATAGCTAGTCTGTATACTGTATTGCCTTTGTTGAGAAAGGAAAAGTGACAAAAAAATAAAGATCAAACTGATAGGTAGAAAGAAAAAGAGAGAAAAGAAAACTAGATTCTTTTTTGTAGGGAACGGCAATCCCTCTCCAACTGCTCCTCGATCCCGACCGACTGTTCATTCCTCGACCTCTACACTCAAGCCTCCGTACTAGTCCTCCTTCTCACCCGCAAACAACTCTCTCTCTCTCACGAGACAAGTTTTATCCATCCCTCCTATCACTCCCACTACCTCTCCCTTGTCCAAACCCGAACCCCAACAAACTCCTAGCTTCTAAAACTCTCGTACACAATTTACCAACGTTTGCCGCGGCCAGTACTACTTCTTTATCCAATTCGATTTCGAAAGATTCTTTGATCGCGTAAGAAATGTGTGAAGCTTCGTCCAGAGTGTAGAGGATGAAATCTTCTCGATCTGATAATGAAATCGTACTGTTACTAGCTCCTCCTCCTGCTCCTCCTCCTCCTCCGAGAAGTCCCTCTGAAGAATCTTGATCTATCGCTTTAGATTTCTCTTTCTTCTTCGCTGAAGATGAAGACGACAGAGATGAAGATGAGGAAGAAGACGAGATGGAAGTAGGTAGAACGGGTCGACCAGAAGTAGCAGAACGAGATGAAGGATCTTCGTTGTTGTTGTTGTTGTTGAGGAGGTAACGAGCTGAAGCAGGGATCACTTTAGGATCTAGAGATAAAGTTTTCGCGATAATCCTAGTTAAAACTTGTCTAGCTTGAACGGGTTCATCTCGATCTAGAGCTTTCTCGACTGCGGAAAATACACGACACGAGACGAGAGAGAGAGAGAGAGAGAGAGGTCAGTTTCCTCATTCCCTTTAAGAGAGAGAGAAGAACAAGGAAGGACTAACCGAAAATTTCGATGGGACCCGCGGAAGCCATTACACTGTGTTTGCCGTCGTGGTGGTACCTCAATTCGTACAACCCAGTTTTCCAAGGTAACTTCTTACCTCCGAAAGTGATTTTACCTTTTTCAATCTCTCCATTTTTCTCTCCTGAAACCTCTTCCTGAGATGGTTTCTGATATTCATCACCTTGCCATTCTCTGTCGTAAACTCCCACCCATTTACCTTTTGAACTAACTTTGGTAACCAATTTAGATTTTCCAACGTTTCCATCGAGTCGGTAAATTCCTACCCAATCTTTCCTAGAATGGTTCAACGGGGCAGTCCAATCCAAAGTGATAGGTTCTCCCAAATGGTACCTCAAACTAGGTGCTTTAGAAGTTGAAGCGTGAGGTACAGAACCTGAACCAGAATCAGAACCAGGAGGGTAAACAGAAGGAGGTCTCAAAGTTAAAGAATAACGAGATTGATCATAACTAGCTAAATCAGTAGCGACTCTAGAGATTACTAACCGTTCACCAGATTGTTGTAACAAAAGTTTAGTCTCTTGAACATAACTTTCAACCGTAGGTCTAGTCTTGTTCAAGAAATCTTCCAAAGCTTTTTCAGTTTCTTCGAAAACTTTTTCTACCGTACCTTGAACTTCTTTCACGTTCTTGGACAACTTTTCGATCAAAGCTTGAGATTGAGAACCTTTCCTGTTACTGTTACGAGATCGGTGACCAGAGGAGGAGGTGGCGTTTTTAAAAGTTTTGGTAACTCCGGCATCTTTTCTCAAAGTGTTTCCATACAATCTTTTCATATGTGGGCTAAAAAAGATATTCAACTTGATCAGCAAACCCTCTCCCGTACGTTTTGAGAGAGAGATATAAAAGAGAGCTTACTTTTCAACGAAACTCAAAAACCACCAATGAGTTAAAACTGCGATCAAAGCTTGTACCAAAACCGTTTTCGAACCACTGATCAAAACGATTCCAAAGAATGCTGCACCTCCCATTGAACGTTCTGGATTGTTCAAAAACCTGTAAATCCCAGTGTAGTACAACTCGTGAGGGTAAGAAGGGATAAAGAAATCTCCTATAATATATATCATTTTCCCATTTTTCGTTTTTTCTCTCATCGTCAGCGTTCGTTTCGACTGACCACAAAGCAGTGACGTTTACGTACCGTAAAACCAACCGAAGGGACCTAAAACTTCGAAAGTACTTCTAGCTGACCAAACGTGTAAAGCGATTAATAACTACCCAGAAAAAACGACGAGGAGTTAGCTTTCACGTTTTGACTAGAAAAGAGAGCAAGTAGAGAGAGAGAGAGAGAGAAGACTTACTGCACCTAAAGTATGTCTAACCAGTTCAGAAGTGAAATTCCAATCTTTCGGAATCGAATAACACTTGAAAGCCAACACTAAGAAACTAGCATAAGTCATGATCAAACTAGAGTTGTACAGGATTTTCCAATTCTCCCAAGCGTCTCGAATCGCTTCTCCACGTTCTTCGTAATGGTAATGTTTCAAGAAATGTCTGACGATCCAATTTTTTTCAGATTGTTTCTTCAAGGCCAATCCGAGGATCACAGTATGGAACAACCTCCAGAGTAAAGCGTTGACGGATAAAAGGACGATCGTTGAGGTCTTACTAGAAGTGAGGAATGAAGTTGGAAGGAACCAAGGAACGACAGAGTAGAATAAAAGTAAACCGAATAATAAATCTCGAGTACTAATCACGACAAAGGTAGGTGAAGTTGGTCAGTTCATTCCGAATGTACAGAGAAAGAAGAGAGAAGTTGTGGTTCTTCTTCACTCACCGGAAAGCATCAAAGTTTTTGAAAATCAATAGATCTTTCTTGAAATAAACGTTATCTAAATCATGTCTAGAAACCACTCCTCCTCCTCCTGATGAGAAGGATGAACTATCTAAAGAAGTAGTACTCAAAGATCTCGAAGTTTTTCCATTCGTTGTTGTCGACGCTATTCCAAGCTCAGAGTTCTTTCTCCGATGTTGTTCTTCAAGTCCTTCTTCTTCATCTTCATCCTCTTCGATAAGGGTTTCAGTTTCAGTAACTTCTCCTTCACTAGTAACGCTTTCCCTCCTTTCCCTCTTATCGTTGTCGTCCTTGCTCTTGATAACCGAGGAAGAGGAGGAAGAGGAAGGGAATAAAGGAGTTCTAGCTGCCAAAGGTTTCCTACTTTCTAAACCCCCACCATAAACTCTCTCGATATGTGGATTCTCGAACCAGTTCAAAAACCCAAACTGAGCTCCATGCGCCGCGAGGGAAACGAATAAAACTTGAGGGGAAAAAGTGATCAAAGACATGGCGTAGTAACCTGCGTAACCTACTGAATACATTGGGTGAGGTGCCAACTAATATTGTTCAGAGAGAGAGAGAGAGTTAGTGAGGTGTGGAGAGAGAGAGAGAGAGAGAGAAATGAAGTACTTCAAAGACTCCATCGAAAACCAAATTTTGAAGGGATAAGAAAAACGCATCTCCCCAATACCAACTATTGCGGAAATTCGCGAAAGCGTCAGTATGTCGTCGACCGCATGTAGTAAGAGAGAAAAGAATCGGGGAAGAAAAGAGAAAAACGAAAAGTTTGGGCTTTTTTGTTTGTTTCGTTTGACTTACGCATAGTCTTTTACAATCCTGTGAGCATCTACTTTGACCCACAAGTTGAACAACAACAGAGTGATACCTCCGATCCAACGTAAGAGGTGGAATGCGGTAGAATGAGAAGGGGATCCTCCGGGAAATTTCAAGTAGGTTAGAGTGAAAAGTAGGTACGATAGGAAGTCGTTTAGAAGGATGATATCGACTATATGCCTAAACGCTAACCAAGACTGCCTTCGCGAGCTATGGTAAGGGTTTGCAGAAGACGAGAGAGATGAAGAGAGAAAGGACAAACGTTGAATTCGATCGGAACGGCCTGAACGACAGGATTGGGCGTTAGTCTCGTTCCTTTTCTACCATTAGTTACCGCTGGTCGAGTAGGAGATTGCGTACTAACCTTTACATCGTAAGCTTTACCCATCTTCTTTTCGAATTCTCGTTTAACCCATTTCGCTCCGTTATTCAATTTCTCCTCATCTTCTTGAAAATTGAACCAACCAGTTTTCTGAGCATGTTTCACGATCCATCTGGTCTTGCTCTGTTTGGTCAAGATCCATCCGAGTCCAGCGTTGTAAGCGGTTCTCCAAACGAAGAAAGAAACCAAAAAAATTGGTCTAGAAAGTTTGAAAGGTAGAGTCAAGAACAAGACGATTTGAGTACCGAGTAGGAACAGAGTCAACAAGTCGATGTTCTTTCATCAGGGAGGATGGATATATAGAGAGATGTCAGCCCGAAGGGAGAAGAAAAGAAAAGGAAAGGAAAAAGGAAAAAAGCTCAAATTACCGATTTTGGATAACGAGGATCAAACAGGGAAGACAACATGTCATGAGTTTCAGGTACTTTGAAGACTAGATTTCATTGTTTTTCGGTTGTCAGAGAATCTCATGAGTTTGTTGGAAAAACTCCCCACGTGAGGAAGAGATGATAAACTCACCAGTTCCATCAGGAGTTTTACCAAAAGGTCCCTTGTCTCCCTGATTACCAGTCGAGGATACTTTGATAGTATCGTCCCTCTTGCAGTCGTCGTATTGAGAAGATGAAGCTGGTTGAGCCGTGGACGTGTCGTCGGATTTCAACTTGTTGCGTTGTCTCAATTGGTTAGATCCTACTATGGGATCACCAGGATCCATACTCGACATCCCTCTTGTTGACTCTCTACTAAGGAAATCGAGAGAGACAGAGGTTGAAACGAAACGGAATCTCTCGCGTGAAACTACTCAGAGTTTCCACTCTCACCTTTCAGCACATACACTCACACTCACCTGTCACCCTCGGATGTCTACTATAACTAATGAAACTAATCCACGAGGGATTCCCAAAGCTGCTTTCATTGTCAGTCTCCTTTGAATTCACTTGATCATTCATTCATCATTTTACCTCTCTCTCTCTCTTTCTCGTACGCATCGACCTGACCACTTGTGAGACTGTCTTGTAGGAATCAGTTCCAGATTTCATTGGAGGTCCAGATGGAGATGCAGAATCAGCTTTGAAAGCTTTAGAAGAATCACTCTCGTTCGTACTCTCTCTCTCTCTCTCTCTCTCTCTATCTCCTGTGTAGACAAAAGTGCAAGAAGCTAAAATGCGTGCGAAAGTGTGTTTTTGAGATTAGTAAATATCGATTCATGGAACAATCTTCATTGAGTAGGAAACAAGGGTTGGAAGAAAAAATTCCAGAATTAAGTAAAACTTTAGAAATGATTAAAGTTTTAATCCAAAAGAAAGAGAGAGAAGAAAGTTTTGAAACTAGTTTCGAATTGAGTGATACACTTTACGTTAAAGGAGAAGTTGAAAAAGTTGAAGAAGTTTATATTTGGTTAGGAGTAAGTAGTTTTCTCTCTCCTCCTCTTTCTGCTAATTGAAAAAAACTGATGTCAAATTCCGTGTACTCTCTCTCTCTCTCTCTCTTTTTAGGCATCAACAATGCTTTCTTACCCATTACCAACCGCCCTCTCTCTCCTGAGTTCAAAACTTTCAACTGCAGAGAAATCTCTAGTAAACGTTCGAGAAGATTTAGGTTTCTTGAGGGATCAAATTACGGTGTGTGAAGTTGGAATCGCAAGAGTTTACAATTGGGACGTGGCGAGGAGGAGGGAGAGAAGGAAAGCTGAAGAAATTTTATCATCTTCTTCAACAACAACATCAACAAGAACAAAAGAGAAAGAAGAGCCATAGAGTCGGTATATCGTTTTTCTTTTTGTGTGTTTTGTACATAAATACCCCCGTCTTTTTCATTTCTCTCTCTGATCAATCTCCAGAGAGGGGAACAAGAGAGAGAGAGAGAAAGTTCATTTACTCGCTCAGACCCTTTTTTTTTTTTTTTTTTTTTTTGGCGACGTCTTCTTCCGAAAGATGAAGCTTTACTCGAGATATCTCGCTCGTTTCTATAGCGTGATCGAAAAAGAATGATTAGAATCATCAGCCTGTCTCTCTCTCTCTCTCCGCAACGGCAGCAAACGTTAAAAAAAAAAAAAAAGAAGAAAGAGAGATCTATTCACTCTCACGATTTCTTCATCAAATGAAAACAAGTATTCGAATATTATAAGCAGCAGGAGGAGGAGAAGAAAGAGAGATAGAGACAGAGAGAGCGAGAGAAGAAGAAGAATAATGGTGTGTTGGCTAGAACCTGATTAATCTAATTTAATCGTTTCTCCCTCACGTGAGCAACGAAATCATCGATCAAACTTGGCCAAGCAGCTATGTACGAAAAAAAAAAAAGTCATTTTGTGTGTGTGTGTGTGAATCAGTTTATCAACCTCTCTCAAAGGGAGTGTGACGTAGAGAGAGAGGAAACGTTTTTGTGGATGTGTGGTTCAACGTACCTTCTTCATCATAACTTTTGAAATCTCTATCAATAGTTCTAGTAAATTCCAAAAACTAAAAAAAAAAAAAAAAAAAAAAAAAAAAAAAAAAAAAAAAAAAAAAAAAAAAAAAAAAGAACGAAAAGGTCAATCATCAATCATCAGTTTTCAAAGTCCTCCTCATGCTACTACTTTCTTCTTCTTTCACTGAGAGACTGAGAAAGCGAGAGAAGAGAGAAGGGGAGAAGGAGAGCTTACGAGACACCAAGTATCTTTTGAAACTACTTTACCACCTTTTTCATTCTCTAGAAAATCGATCCACCATTCCAACCTCTCTTTATCGAACCCACTACTACCAGCACCATTTGTTGTTGTCGTTGTTGTTGTTGAGGAGGAGGAGGAGGAGGAGGAGGAGGAAGGAGAGTAAGGATCTAATGGAATTAATAAATTCCATAACTCTTGTGCGATCTCAAATGCTGGTTTTTTTCACAACTTGTCAGTAAGAGAAAGAGAAACAGAGAGAGAGATGGAAGAAAGTAAGTAACTCACGCATAGATTTCTGACCTTCTTGTTTAGCGTAATCGAAACTGAAATTGTAAACTTTTTTAAAAAAATCACCATCTTTCTCTTTCAACTGTTCCTTCACGATCCTCTTCTCGACAAAATCTTTTTGTTTCTCCAAAGTGTCACATTGAACTGTCAACCAATTTTTAATCCAATTAGGTTTTGAAAATTTTCCCATAGTTGGTGCCGACAAGAAATAACTCAATCCCAACATTTCTAATTCTGAAGGATCTACTGAAATGTCTTTACAATATTCCAAAGTACCTTCTAATCCAATTTCATTCGTATCTACAAAAAAAAAATCACTCAATCTCTTAGTCTTCTTTCATACTGTGAGAGAAAGAGAGTTTTTCTTTTACCTGAATAACGTTTCCATAAACTTTCCAAATTCTTAGTCATTGCAGTTGTATTCGCCGCATTTGTTGAGTTTGAAGTAGTAGAAGAAGAAACTGAACGAGGATCGTTGTAGAATGTATCTAAAGCAGCTTCTAACCTCCAATTACAAGCTCTCAAATATTTAGTTGCTTCTGTTGTACTATATATATAAACTCGTTTATAAGGCAGCCGAGAACATGATCAGTCTTGTCCTCCGACAGAGACAGAGAAAGGGAGAGAGAGGAGGAAAGAGAGAGTTTTGAGTAAAACGTACGAAGTACCGGTAATTCCAATGAATTCTCTAGTTCTAGAATCTCTTGTAGATTTAGATATCGTACTCTGTTGAAATACGCGTGCAAGTTAATAGAGCGAGCGGATCGAGAGAGCGGAGGAGCGAGTTGTAATGACGATGATGATTGATCAAGAGCAACATCGAGATCAGCCTCGAATGATACTGAGAGAAGCAGAGTACGTAGAGAGGGGAGTTTCACTAACCATTTTCTAGTTTCGCGCGTGACAGGAGGCCGCTGAAGAGGTTGATGGGTCAAGGTCAAAGGGAAAGAGGGAGTTGGAGATTATATGAATTGGAATTTCGCTCTTTTCTTAATGTAGAATACTCTCGCTCTAATCGAAATTCGAAAGTTCCGAGATATATTCATGCAAACTCAAATTGGGTAGAATAGCAACAACAAACAAATATTTATATAACAACAAGTTTTCCGCTCTCTCTCACGATTCACCACTTTAGGAAGAAGTTCTCTTTTTGTAATCCGCCGGACTCTCGTAATTCTCTTTATCCAAAGACCACATACCTACCTTCTTCTGCCTTGAGTCGTAAGAAAGAGAGAAATCCCGAATCAATATTAGACCTGTTCAAAAAAGAGGAAGAAAGTAAAACTCACTTTGCTCTGTTTTCCAATTTCTCAAACCATTCCTTCTTATCCTTGTCTAGTTTAGTCCCAGGAGGTCCACCTCCATAACAAGCACCAGATTCTCTATAGACCGTTGCCAAACCCAATTTCAACATTTCTTCTGAAACGTTTCTACGTTTCCCAAACACTAAGAAAGGGAATTTTCGAACCCTGACGAAACAAGTTGAAACTACTCTAGAGTAACGATCTTTCTGATACAGTTCTATTAAAACTTTTTTATGTAACAAAGTTTCGTTCAAGTAATCGAAAGCTTGTTTTGAAAAAGGTTGAGCAGGTTTCCCGAAATGTGCCAATTCTGGTGCATCGATACCTGCCAACCTGACATGAATAGTTTCACCTTTCAATTCATTCCTTTTGGAAGGGACTTTTTTAAACTTTTGTAACAAAGGTTTGTGATAAATTCGAAAATTATCTGCATCTCCGACTCTTTTTTTTTTTTCCATGTCGGGTTGGGGGTTTGGGTCGTAAGCTCTTTTTCTTTCGATCTCGACTGATGTGATGTGAGAGAGTGAGAGCAAACTTACGAAGTAACGAAACCTCTCAATCTCAAAGGTCGAGACGTAGTAGAATTTGGTAAAACCAATTCATCAACGTTTCTAATCCTTTTCCCAAATTTTTGATAACCTAAGTAACTTGTACTCAATAAGATCGCGGTAGAGATAGAGATCAATAATGGATTAGAGAGGGAGAAAGAGGTTAAAAGAGGAGGGGCCGAAGATGAGAATGATTCATTAGGTTCGAGTTTGGTATCATTCTTTGTAGGAGGTGAAGTCGGAATCGTTGTTGAAGTACTGTTCGTTGATGTTCCACCTCCTCCGAGTAGATTGATGAACATTTGAGCGTGGAGGAGAAAGAGAGAAAGAGAGAATCCCGCTTCTCTTCGAACCACAACAACAACAACCTTTCGCGACTTTCGCAGACCTTTCACACGTTTGACAATTAAAGGAACAATTTTACAAGAGAAGAGCGTTAAACTCGGAAACGCAAGTAGCTGTTCTTCAATACTTCAACGCTCGTCACTCCTAACTCTCTCAACTCACCTTCCTCCTCGAGAGAGCCAAGATTATCACTACCCGAAAAGATTCTGGTGCCATGTATTTCACAAATTGGGATAGGTTCGTTACAAGTTGTAATCAACTTTGTGATACTTCTACAACTCTCGTAAGTCTATCTTCTCTCTTCTCTCTCGTCTCTAGCCGAAACGACTTGACTCATCCGTGTGTATGTGTCTGTTGTTGGTGTAGCCTAGGTACACTTTGAGATGGAACTCTTCAAAAAGTTTATTACTCATTAAAGTAACTAATGATCAAACCGTAAGTTTTCTCTACTAGTCTTTTCTTTTCGTTCCAGCAGAAGAAGTACTCACCTCACCATACGACGACGACGACGACGACTATGTGGAATATAGTGTATTAAATTTAAAACTCGATCAACAGTTTATTTGAACAGGTTTGATGTTTTCAATAAAACTTTATTGAAAAGGTTTATAAAATTCAATCGAGATGAATTATCGACAACAACAACAACAACGAGTACCACTACGAAGGATGAGGTAGTAGAACCAACGACGAAGAAGAATGAGGTGATGGAAGTAGAAACGGGAGAGACTAGTAATAATAGTACACCTGGGAAAAAGAAGAAGAAGGGAAAGAAAAAGTCTTCTAAACCTTGAACTTGTGTCGAATGAAACCCCTCTTTGTATCTTCGTTTGTTTCTGCTTGAACTGAGAGTGACTTACAGAGAGCGAGAGAGAGAACTTGTATGCGAAAAAAAAGAGAAACCTTCACCCAACTTCCAATTTTTTTCTCTCTCTTCTTTCCAACCTCATTGCCACTTCTCGAATATCCTCAACTCAAATCTTCCATGACATCTAATAACACTAATACTCGACTACTTATAACTTCCCTCCATCCTTCCGTAACTGCTCAACATCTCCGTTCCCATCTATCTCAATGTCCCTCTCTACAACAACTCTCCCCCTCGTCTTCGATTACCGATGTCAAAGTAGTTACTAGGAAAGATGGTACTTCACGTTGTTTAGCGTTCGTAGGGTTCAAAGATGGTAAACAAGCTGAAAAAGTTTTGGAATGGAGTAAAGGTAGTTGGTTGAATGGTACTAACGGGGGTAGTAGGATCAGAGTAGATTGGGCAAAAGATGTAAGTCTCTCTCTTCGATAAATATAGGAGAGGGTCCCTTTCTTTCTCTCTTTCTCTCAGGTTGAAACGCAGAAAGAGCTAATCTTCTCTATCTCTCTATCATCATAGACCAAAGATTCAGAGTCAACAAACCATCACAACAACAACGATAGAGCAACTAAAAGACAAAAATTAGATCCAAAGAAGGATATTGCTTCTTCTTCTTCGGATTCTAGGTTCAAAGATTTCTTAGCAGTGATGCAACCCGCAAAACCTTCAACTTTACATGACACTACTACTGTATTAGATCCTTCTGTCTCATCATCCCTTCTTCCGACGACGACGACGACGACTAGTGTTGTTGGCGAGAAGAAGAAGAAATCAAAACCTACCTCAACTCCTCCTCCTCTACCTCCCTCCTCAAAACCAGAACCAGAAACAGAAACTACAGAAGGTTTCATGTCATTTACCCCGAATGATGATGATGTAGCAGGGGATGAGACTTTGACGGATGCGGAATATTTAGCTAAAAGGATGAAGAGGAATATTGATCAGGTTGACCAAGATCCTTCAGGTCTTGAGGAGGAAGCAGCAGCAGAAGATGGTGGTTTCGAACAAGATGAAGAAGAGAAAGGAGATAAAGTGGAAGAGGAAGGAGAAGGGGAACCAAAAGAGGAGGAAGTGAATTTAACTATTCAATCAATTTTAGAAACTGGACGTTTGTTTTTGAGGAATTTAGCTTTCAGTGCTACTAAAGAAGATTTAGAATCATTATTCTCTGGTTTTGGTCAAATCGAACAAGTACATTTACCTGTAGATAAATCGACTCAAGAATCTAAAGGTTTAGGTTACGTAACTTTTTCAAAACCTGAACAAGCTGTAGAAGCTTACAAAGTT
The DNA here is from genome assembly GCA_010758995.1 of Sporobolomyces pararoseus. Taxonomy (NCBI): domain Eukaryota; kingdom Fungi; phylum Basidiomycota; class Microbotryomycetes; order Sporidiobolales; family Sporidiobolaceae; genus Sporobolomyces; species Sporobolomyces pararoseus. The sequence continues at coordinate 647,381 of RSDY01000011.1, forward strand.
TTAGATGGTAGAACTTTTCAAGGTAGGTTGTTACATATTTTACCGGCAGTTGGTAGAGCTCCTAAACCTGAAAGATCTAGTCGAGGAGAAGAAGGGAATAGTCTGAAGAAGGAAAGAATGGAAATGAGGAAACAAGTTGGAGGTAAATCTTTTAGTTGGGGTACTCTATACTTGAATGTGAGCACGAGTCGACTCTCTCTCTCTCTCTCTCAACAGAAGGGTCTGTATTACTCAGACAAGAAGAAGCAGCAAAAACTGACTTTTCCTATCCCTCTTTCTCTCGTTCTCTCTCTCTCTCTCTCTCTGTTCTCTCGAGTGTTTTTGTTAGTCGAATGCAGCATTATCTGCAGTTGCCGATAGGTTGGGAGTTTCAAAAGCAGAACTACTAGATCCGACTTCTTCCAGTGATCCAGCTATCAAAGTTGCATTAGCAGAAGCTCACACGATTGGAGAGATTAAACAATATTTCGAAAACGAAGGTGTAAACTTGGAAGCTTTCTCTTCTTCTTCTTCTTCTTCTTCTTCTTCCAAAACTCCGATAGCAAGATCTTCAACTTGTATCTTGTTGAAAAATTTACCTTATTCAACTAGTCTAAATTCTTTAAAAATCTTATTGGAACCTTTTGGAGAACCTAGTAGGATTTTAATACCTCCTTCTGGAACTATCGCAATAGTTGATTTCCCAGATAAAAAAATGGCACAAGATTGTTGGAGAGGTTTGTTGTATAAAAATTTTGGTGGAAACGTTTTATATTTAGAGAAAGCACCTTTAGGAATTTGGGAAAACAGTAACTCATCTTCACCATCAGCGTCAACTAAGGATTCCCTCATCAAACCTGTTCAATCTACCTCGACAAGAACAACAACGAATAACAACGAGGAAGCTTCTTCTTCAACAACAACATCTAGCGTCGGAGAAGTTGGAGCAACTCTATTCATCAAGAACTTGAACTTTATCACTACAACTCAGAGGTTGCAACAAACTTTTTCTTATTTACCTGGTTTCTCTTTCGCCAGAGTTCAAACAAAACCTGATCCTCATAATACTCCAGGTAAAACTTTATCGATGGGTTATGGGTTCATAGGTTTCAAAACTTTACAAGATGCCAAGAATGGTTTGAAATCTATTGAAACGAATGGAAATTTGAAAGTTTTGGATGGTCATGAATTGGAAATTAAATTTGCTCAACGTGGTACAACAACAACAAACAATACTTCAAAGAGTAAGAGTAAAGGAGGTAGTGTTAGTGAAACTACTACTAAAATGTTGGTCAAGAATGTACCGTTTGAAGCTACTAGGAAAGAATTGAGACAATTATTCAGGTAAGAGGAATCTCTCTCTCCCTCCTTTCTCTTCTCTCTCTTTCAAAAAACTGAAATGATCGCTGATCGATTTGTGTCTGTCTTTTATAGCGCTTACGGTCAATTGAAATCTGTGAGGTTACCTAAAAAGATGGATAATTCTACTAGAGGGTTCGCATTCTTGGATTTCGCCACTAGGAGAGACGCGGAATCTGCATTCTCTGCATTGGAACACGCTCATTTGTTAGGTAGACATTTAGTACTTCAATGGGCAGGAGAAGGAGACGAAGACGAAGAAGGACGTGGTAAATTGGCAAGTTTCGAAACTGGTAGGAAAAACTTGACACACAAGAAGAGTAAATTTACAATGGATACTGAATAAAGAAAGAAAAAAGAACTAAGATACAAATATAATCACGAGACCCTCTCTCTCTATCCTTTTCTTCATTCCTCTTTTCCCACACTTTTTTTTTTTTGTTCCAACTGTCCGTTTGTTTGCAAAAGGAAAGATCATTTCATCCCCTTTTCTTAGATCTTAGATGTAAGGAGGACCTAATTGATTCCTAAAGATTCCCAAAGTGAATTCGACGACCAATAACAAAACTCCTCCTCCAGGTGCCAACCTCAAAACTTTTGGTAAGAATCCAGAATACAATGCACCGAACCCTTCTTCTTTCGCGATCAATGCCAACGCTGGGAAAGTCCAGTTGTATTTCGGAGTTTGTCCTGCAACTTTGATAGAGTTTTGAACTCTGGATTTAACCACGTCGACTAAGGGGAAGTTGGTTTTTTCGGAGATACAAAAGACTTTAGTTAAGTTTCGAGACGAGAGAGGAGAGAGAAAAGTTATATAACTTACAGGGAGTGTTGAGAGCAGTACCGACGAAACCTCCAACAGCTCCTGAAACGAAATCGTTGAACAATTGTCCAGATTTTGACTACGAAGAAGACAAGTACGTGTGTCAATTATCCCGAGATATGTATATATTACCTCGTCGACAAAAAGAGAAGGAAAAGAGACTTTACTTGAGCTTTAGGCATTAAAGATCTAACTTGGAAAATACATCCAAAGTAACCTCCATTCCAAGAAACGTGACTAAATGCTCTCAACCCTTTCCGTCAGTTTCACTCGTGTCGAGGTGATAATGAGTTAGTGAGTGAGAGAGAAGAGAGGAAGGACTGACCGCCAAAAAGTAGGTTCCAATCCAGCGTACATTCCAAACAAACCTTCCTTCTTGATAATTTGTCCAACTACGTCCAAAGGTCCTTTATAAGTTGAATTCTTATCTTGTAACCTAATCTTTACCAACTCGAAAGGTACTACGACGATAGATTCAGTTGCACCAGCAGAACAACCCGTCAAAACTGATAAACCTTGAGTCATTTTCTCTACTCCGAACGATTGTCGATAAGTTTTACCCCAAAAATCGTTCGCAGCGAATTTGACGGCACGTTTGGGAGCTTCCAACATTAAAGGAGGTACTAATCCTCTATATAGTCGACCGGCACTACAAGAGACGATTTGTCGAATTAAGTTTTCTTTCTCTTGTTTGCTCGAAATCAAGAGAGAGAGAGAGAGAGAGCCAGAGAGAGAGAGTGTGTAACTTACCCTTCACGAGCAATGATTTTCTTGAAACAATCAACCATTCCATTGTAATGTTCTGCACCTGCGACAGGTTTACCAACTTGTAATTGCATTCGAGTTTTAACCTAATGACAACAAAAACATTTTCTCAAGTGGTCAGTTTCAGTTTTCTTTCGAGGGGTTCGAACTTTTGGTCTTGGTTTGCTTTTTGAGACTTACGACATCTGTTGCACGAGAGAAAGAGAGAAGAGAAGAGGAGGAAAGAAAATGAAATTGGAAAAAAACCGCGGCACGATAAGGGATTAGAGAAATCTCGGATCGATTTTGGGAGGGGGGACTAACCGAGAGGGTAGAGACATAATAGTTCTGTAACACCTGCGATAGCACCTGCCGCGAACTGGTACACGAACGGTAGAGCTAACGAGTCAAGAAGTGGAGGGGAGATGACGGGGAAGTGCGGGATCAGCTTCAGGAGAGAGAGAGAGGAGCTAGACAGGGAGGGAGAGACTTACGTTTCTTATCCGATGACATTATCGACAACTGACCGCTAAGACTACCCAATACCGAGAAGAGAGAGAAAGATGAAAGAGGTGAAAGCGAACGGATTCAAGATGCCGAAAGTTCTCTCTGTCTCTCTGATCTCTTTGACTACCGATCTCCTACTCTCAATCACTCACTTGGAAGCTCACTCAGGGAGGAATGAACGATGCAGCTACAGTTTGTTCAGGCTTGATAAGGTTATCAATCGCTAGTCGTCAAATCAGATCTTCGAGGTCAACTTTATCAGGTTTCAATCCCTCTACCTCAACTTCTACTCGAAAGCAATCACCTAGAACAACAACAGTACCAACTACTACAACTACTACTACTGCTCCCGTCAGTGAGTCAGAATCAAGTAAAGTCCAAGATGGAAAAGGATCATTACCTCATTCAACTTCATCAACTTTGAGATCGAATCCTTTACCTATTCATAAACCTGTACATAGAGATCCTATAACTTCGACTCAGCCTGTATCTTCATCCCCTCCGACAAATCAACCTGTATCAACTTCTACCGATTCTCATCCTCTGCCTTCTTCGACGACGACAGAGACACTACCTACTTCCGATAATTCTCCGAAATCAACAGCTATAGATCCAATAGATCCTTTGAACGAGTCATCTCCTACTCTTGAGACGACACCACAATCTCAAATAGAACTAGAAGAACCAGAAGTAGAGCAACAAGTTGAAATCGTTAGTTTTAATCTTTTTTCTTTCTTTCTTCTTCTCATCTTCCCCTCAGACCGTTTGTAGAAACTTACTCCCCTTCCCTTCCCGTCAGAATAACTTAACTTCTTCAAAAGTACCAAGTTCTAGATTAGGTCGTTTAATGCATTATGGAGGTTTGGCAGCAGGTTTAGGATTCGGTATGGCATCCGAAGCTATAAAACGTACAACTTATGGTACTTCCGGTCAAGGTCAACAGCAACAACAACCTGGATTATTATTAAGTGAAGCAAACGTAGAGAGGTTGGTGAATAAATTATCTAAAATGAGAGGAGCTGCTTTGAAATTGGGTCAGTTCTTAAGTATACAAGGTAAAATCATCATCTCTTTCACTCTCTCTCTCTGTCTCTAAAACGTTTGAAACGAACGATTGACGAGGTTATTTTTTTTTCGTCTTCGTTTGTTGTTTTTCTCTCTCCGTCTATCTCTCTAGATTCAAAATTACTTTCACCACAATTGGAAACAGTTTTACACAGAGTACAAAACTCTGCGAATTACATGCCGGAATGGCAAACTGAAAAAGTTTTAACTCAAGATTTAGGTTCGGATTGGAAATCTCATTTCTCTCGATTCGATATGAAACCTTTCGCAGCTGCTTCTATCGGTCAAGTACACTCTGCTGTGTTATCTCCTGATTCACCTTTGTATTCCAAATACCAACAACCACGAAGACAATCAAGTAAGAATCAGAAGGAGAAGGAGAAGGAGAAGGGATTGAAAGTAGCAGTCAAAGTACAATTCCCAGGAGTTAGGGAATCGATTAGTAGTGATTTATCAAATTTGAAATGGTTGTTGATGGCGACTGCAGTTTTACCGAGAGGGTTGTATTTGGACAATTCTTTAAAAGTTTTAGAGAGGGAATTGATTCAAGAATGTGATTACGAGAGGGAAGCTTACTTCGGTACGAAAATGGGTCAACTCGTAGAAGGTTCTAAATTGAAGGAGAATTTCGATGTACCCAAAGTGATCGAAGAGTTGTCGGGTAAAATGGTTTTGACTACTGAAATGATGTTTGGTAAACCTTTGAAATCGGTTATGAACCTAGATCAAGATAGAAGAGATTGGGTAAATCATGTTCTCTCTCTCTCAATCTCTTTCGACTGGAGGGAGAGTTCCGAGCTGACCAACAAAATCTTGATCATCGAAAAAAAAAAACCTCTCTCTCTCGAGAGTAGATTGGTACTAGGATTCTAGATTTATGTTTACACGAATTGTTCAAGTTCAGAGTTATGCAAACTGATCCAAACTGGAGTAACTTCTTGTACAACGAACGAACGAAAAAGGTGAGAACATGAATTCTTTCTCTACTTTCTCTTTACTCGTTTTCAGATCTTTGCACAAGCTGACTCTCTCTCTTTCTCTCGTTGCACCTAGATCGAATTGATTGATTTCGGAGCTAGTCAAGAATACAGTGAAGAGTTTATCGATTTGTATGGAAAACTACTTTCGAGTGCCGTTCGCGAAGAACGAACCGACTCGATTCGGTACTCTCGAGAACTCGGTTACTTTACCGGAGATGAGAACGAGGTGAGTCTCCTACAGTGTCTCTCTCTCGTTGGCAAAGTCAGTCGAAATCACGAACGCGTTGTAGGCTGACTCGTCTCTCCGAAACTCTCGTTTTTCAGGAAATGATTTCAGCTCATTTGACTTCGTTGTTTGCGCTCGCGATGCCGTTCCGATCAAGCTCTCCTGACCCGTTCCCGTTCGGTCAACTGGGTCCCGAGATTACTCGGACGGTACGGAACCAGATTCCAGTCATGCTCAAACATCGACTTTCTCCTCCTCCGGAAGAGACTTACAGTTTGAATCGTAAACTGAGTGGAGCTTTCTTACTCTGTGAACGGATGGAGAGTAGGGTACACGCTGCGAGTATGTATCGAGGGTTGGTCGAACGGCGAAGGGAAGGAATGTGACAAGGAATTCAAACCTACCGTTTTCGCATCAGGGTTTTCGACTGAATACCTTCGAGAGGCGGTCCTCAGCGCCGAGAACGAGTTTGCGTGCGAAGAAAAACATTTGCAGATTGTACGCCGCCGAAGCTTGAGATTGCGATGAGGGATCAAAGCTCTCGCGCATGCGAAAAATCGAGAGAGTAAAAACCGAATGATAATAATGATAGTTGCAGATTCCCGCTCAGAAATCCACCGTGACAGCCCAAATCAACTCGAACAACAAGGTAACACAAATGAGAAACGACTGGGAAATGCCGAGGTGAGGGAGGAAAGAATAGTGAAGAGGACGGGAAGCGGGAGCTGGTCGGCTCAGGGAGAATCCTGGGTCAATGTGAAGCGTCAGTGTTGTCCGTCTGTCCAGAAGAGAGAGTCGAAGACTTACGAGAGCTCTAGCCGCGAGCGAAAAATCCACTTTAAGCCTTCGAGACGGTGCAACCGGGCATGGTGTAGCCGATAGTAGGGTACGATTTAGAGACGGTGCAACCGGGCATGGTGTAGCCGATAGTAGGGTAGGACTTGGAGACGGTGCAGCCAGGCATGGTGTAACCGATGGTAGGGTAAGATTTTGCGACAACGCAGCCGGGCATAGTGTAACCGATAGTGGGGTAGGCGACCATGGTGATTGTTTAAGGAGAGTAAGGGTGGGAGAGGAGAGGAGAGGAGAGAGTGAAGAGAAGAAGTGGATGAAGAAAGAAGGAAACGAAAAAGTTGCGAACGAGCGCACTTTTAACCAGTCGAGCGCGGCAGTGAGACAACAAAAAGATCTCGACAGACAATGGTACGGAATGATAGCTGCTCGTTCTTTCAAGCGAGACAAAGGTTCGGTACAGGCAAAAAGCGAGACTTTTTCTTTCGCAAGCACAAGAGGACAAGGGAGGAAACGAACAAAGGGACGTCGATCAAATTCATTGCTGGCATTCTCGGAACGGTTCTCGCGTGTCCGGATAGGACAAGAAACTAGCTCATTCGGATGCATTTGCAACTGCGATCGACGAGAGCGCATTTCGTCTTAAACTCCGAGGAAGTCGAGTCGAGTCGTCTGAATTTTCGAATTTATCCCGACTCTCATTCTGACATAGGCGAGAGGTGAACGGTATATCGTCGTTTGATCAGCTTTTAGTAGGAAACGCTCTCAGCCGGAATTCGAAAAGAGGAAGACTCGAGTCGAAGTCTGAACTTTACTTGACGTTTCTCATCCGTCCACGACTGCCCGCAACGCGACAAACAGTACCGAACCTTCTGAACACAATCGATAACAGTGTTCAGCGAGCTTGCACTTGCAGCTGTTCAATCTTCGCCTCTCCTCAATTCGAAATTCAGCATCCCCCTCGATAACGTCTTTACTCGACTTCGAACCTTTGAAGATTATGGAAACTCGTAGATCAATTGTTCCCCATCCATTGAAGCTACAGAGGGTCTCTGATCGGTCAAAGTGCTGGAAAGAGAGTCCTATCACGACTTCATCAAACAGTCAGTCCGATCAACCTTCCTCTTGACTCTACGACATGCTACAGAGCTGTTCCTTAGCTATGGGCGAAGATAAAGTGTGCTATTGGTCGTGCAGGTTCTCCTTACACTCTCACACGCTCGTACCCGTCGCCGTTCGAAAATCTCTCGCTTCCTCAACCTCGAGGCCAGAACGGTTTCGCTTGCTTCGGAAGCTCCGATACACGTCTACGATCGCAGAAGAGTTCTTTGCTTGGATCGCTCTGGCGTCCTGGTTTGGAGGAGTTGAGGAGACAATTCGAGTGAAAAACGTTCTCGCTCTCGGTACCGCTGGTCCAGCGTCTCTCGTTCGGAGACTTGGGGGATTCGAGCTGGCACGATCTCGAGGGTAAGGGACTGCTCTGGTCGTGTAGGAGATTTGAATAATCCTCGAGTGAAACGAGAATCTTCAATAGCCTTTGAGTTTCGCTACGAGCTAAGCAAGCCCGGCAGCTGGCCGGCTTGAGGTCAAAGTTCTGCCGACTCCTGTGACTCTCTCTCATTCCCGTTAATCATGTGGTGCAGGAATGAGGTTGAGACTCGATGCGGGTCAGTCCTGTTTCTCCAGTTCTTTTGATATACCGCAGGATCTACCTCGACTGAATAGTCTCTCGATTTTGATCTCTCTAGAGGCTCTAGACGATATCGTCTCATGGTCAAGTTAGTCAAGAGCTTATCGATTTGTATGGAAAATTACTTTCGAGTGCCGTTCGCGAAGAACGAACCGACTCGATTCGGTACTCTCAAGAACTCGGTTACTTTACCGGAGATGAGAACGAGGCGAGTCTTTATAGTATCTCTCTCTCGTTGGCAAAGTCAGTCGAAATCACGAACGCGTTGTAGGCTGACTCGTCTCTCCGAAACGGTTACTTTTGATTTTGTTTTTTCCAGGAAATGATTTCAGCTCATTTGACTTCGTTGTTTGCGCTCGCGATGCCGTTCCGATCAAGCTCTCCGTTCCCGTTCCCGTTCGGTCAACTGGGTCCCGAGATTACTCGGACGGTACGGAACCAGATTCCAGTCATGCTCAAACATCGACTTTCTCCTCCTCCGGAAGAAACTTACAGTTTG
>RSDY01000011.1:663457-822901 GCA_010758995.1 Sporobolomyces pararoseus
AGGGAGAAAGAAAAAGAAGAGATAAAAGAGAGATAAGAAAGAGAGAGAGAAAAAGAGAGAGAGAGAGAGAGAGAGAGAGAGAGAGAGAGAGAGAGAGAGAGAGAGAGAGAGGGTATGTGATTCGCGAGAAAGAGACTGCTTACCCCAAAGAGTGCTCGTTCCATGTAAAACTTCATGAAATCGTAGTAAAGATGCATAATTTTGACGAGACAAGCGAAAGCCGAAATTTGAACATCTGACGAGTTCGATTGAGTCGCTTCGCATACGACTTGCATGATGTAGTTGCGCTCTCCCTGCCATTCACAAAACGAAAAAGGGAAGCAATTGGGGGATCAGTCGACAACTCGTTTTGTGAGTACAATCCCGGTCTTCAAACTGACCTCTCTCGTGAAATTTTCTCGGACAAACTCCAACGAATTGTAAAGAGCGTTGATAGCTGCAAGTTGAACATCAGCGCTGTCAGAACGAGAGAATACAAGATTAGCGAGTTTCGCTCGAATGGAGAAAACGAAAGGTAATGCTTACCTAGTCTCCTCCTTCCGAGCACCTTGAACCACTGCAGTCAAGATCTCGTTCGATTGAGCCTTGAGTACGTCGGGTTTCTTCAAGTACGGTAAAAAGTGAAACGAGGCGGTCAAACTTTACTTTTGCCTTGCGAGTCGAAGGGGAAAGACTGAGAGAACTCACGATACCCTCACAGATGTATCCGATGGTTTGAAGAGTAGCCTGTCGCAAGTTTGGGTTGTCTGCGCGACTAGCGAGTTCGAGGAGCTGAGCGATGAGGTTGTTCCACAGTCCGGCAGGGAGTTCTACAGCTGCGATCGCTGCGATAACTTGACCCGATACGTTCCTAGCACCCCGGTCGGCGGCGTCGAGAGTAGCGAGTGCGTCGTGTTTGAGTTTGTCGCGAGTCGCGGGTTCGAGAGAAGTCCAACGATTGGCGTATTCCTCTTGTCGTTGACTTTCGCGAGCTGAGAGCGAGTTCTTGATAGCTAAACCGGCTGCATTTCTGATGTGGGAAGGTGATCCGGGATCCGATAGGGCGTGAGAGAGAGCGAGGAGGTACTGAGATGGGTTGGATGAGAGCAGTTGAGCAAGTTGTTCAGTGGCGGCTTGACGCTCTTGCTGGTTGGGAGAAAGAGTTGCTGATAGTACTGCGTTTGCGTCCATCTTGGACAGAGACGAATACCAAGAGTTTGAGAGGGAGCGAGAGGTTGAAATGCAAGAAAAGAATTCAATTTCAACTTGTAATACGATTTTGACTTACAGTACAAGTCGAGAATTGTAATTTAAATACAATTGAGCGAACTATTGAAACTTGAACTTCTCTCTCTCACTTAACCCCTATTCGACTCGCTCTTTCTCAAAGCTGGGTAACAGACCTCGAACTACTTCTCTATAGAAACAGATTCGAACATGAGCGCAGAAAACCGAGTGAGTTTCTCCTTCCTCCCTTTCTCGTTCAACCCCACTTCTTCTTGCCTTCCTCTCCCTCTCTTCTCTTGTATGGACTGACTCGAAACGCACCTACTGTGTCTGATAGGGTCGAGGAAGAGGCAGAGGTGGTAACCGAGGAGGAGGAGGAGCTGGGAGAGGAGGAAAGTCGGATGATCGTCCTCGAAGGGAAGCGATCTTGGATTTGAGTAAGTACGTTGACAAGAAGATCAGAGTAAAGTTCACCGGAGGTCGCGAAGGTAAGCGTCTCTCTCGAGGGTTCGTCATGATCGTCTTCAGGAAATTTCGCTCATTTCCCGTTTACATTCTTCAGTCGTAGGAACTTTGAAAGGTTACGATCAACTGCTCAATCTCGTTATGGACGATCTAGAAGAGACACTTAGAGGTTCGTCGAGACGAGACGACCTAGTTCGTTCCATTTGAACCTGTGACTGACACTACCGCTTCGTTTCGCAGATCCCGAAACTGGACTTCCCGCGATTCCAGCGCAGACTAGGTCACTTGGTCTTGCTGTGTTACGTGGAACCAGTCTCGTTGTTCTTTCTCCGGTGGATGGGTAAGCACGATCTTTACTTTTCACTTTCTCGCTTGGTTGTCCGCTAATCTCAGCGCCTTCTGTCTTGCGCAGATCCGAGGAGATTGCAAACCCCTTTGCAGCTGGTTAGAAGTGTCGATGTCGTAGAGCGCGCCAATGGGTGCTATCGACGCTTGTAATACCAAAAGATGACTACAAAAGAACCAACTTACAAGAGTTATGATAAGTGAGACCGCTAGCGACGCTGCCTCAGTCGCAATTTTGCGCGCTCACCACTTTCTCGCATGCGCTTTTCTTCGCTTTTCGCTATTGCTCTCTGGGCCTGTAGCTCCACCACTCTAGTAAATGCAGCTTCCAGCATCATAGCAGCTCTAGACAGTTCGTTAGATCAGACGGCATATTCAACATTCTGGCGCAGCCTTGAAGGTGAACTCTCACTCCTCTCCAGCACTGTTGTTCCGGTCTGACCAGACGCATATTTATAGATCTCGGCTATTCACTCGATGTGCAAACTTACGAGACGGCCGGAGCTATATTGAGGCAGCAAGATCGCTCAGTCGAACACCTCATCATTTTTGGTTCCTCAAGCAAAGGTGAACAGATCTTCCTCGCGCTTAATACCTACGGAACAGTACTGACAGTATTATGTACTTCCTCGAATAGCGATTCCCGCCGAATTGAGCCCGCAACGACTCTCCTCCCTTGTCAACTCGGGAACAAACATCCTCTTCGCTTTATCACCAAACTCTTCCGAAACATGGCGGGACTGGGTTCGTGAGCTCGAGATAGACGTGGCGGATCGAGGCACGCAAGCGGTGGATCACTTCGAGTACAACCTGGATGCCGACGACGGATCTCACACCTCTCTCGTTCTCCCTCTCAACGATGTCCCTCCTCCTTTCGTATCTGCCTCGACTCGAGCTGGACCTCCTATTCTCTACGAAGGTGCCCTTCATTCGACAGGTCGCTCTCCTCTGCTCTCTCCAATTCTCAACCCTCCTTCGACCACTTTCTCTGCGCAACCCGACTCGCAACTCGAAGATTTACGATTCTACGGTACTCGTTCGGCTGTTGTCAGTGGATTCCAGGCCAGAAACAACGCTCGCATCACCGTCGTGGGATCTCTTCAGCTTTTCTCGGACAAAGCAGCCGATTCCGCTATCAAACTTCATCACACAACGTGAGTCCATCACTTGTCAACCAGAGACCGTCTACGAACGAAGAGGAGAAGTGCGATACTGATGATAGCCTTTCTAGTCATCCGAAATCCGGCAATTCGGCTTTCGTGAGCGATCTAGCTCGTTGGACTTTCAAATCGACTGGCCAAAGACGGGTGATATCAGTCCAGCATGGTTGTTCAGGCAGTGAGCTTTCGAACCCTCAGACCTACCGAGTCAATGATGAATTAGTGAGTAGGATTCTTCGTCATCTCTCTCTCTCTTTGCGCAGGATTGACCTCTCTTCTTCGCCTTCTGAACTAGCACTATGTCTTGGAGGTGGAGACATCTCCGGAGGAGGGAGCGCCGACGGACCTACAACTGGAGTTCACGATGCTCGACCCTCATCTCAGAATCCCTCTCGTCAGTCGTCAACTTTCGAAATCGCGACAACGATACGAGGCTACCTTCACCGTCCCGGACCGACACGGCGTTTTCACTCTCAGAGTCGACCATCGTCGAGCTGGTTGGTCCACGATTGAGAGCGCAACCGTTGTTTCCGTCACTCCGCCTCGTCACGACGAGTACGAACGATTTATTCGAGGAGCTACGCCTTACTACGGGGGCGCTCTCAGTGTGTCGATCGGATTGGTTGCTTTCGTAGTCTTCTGGATCGTTCAGTCATAAGTATAGTTTAGGCACAATCTAGCTCAAATGCAACACGAAAATCTAAGAAAAAGTTGTACTGTCTTTGGGTTCTACTCTATCCATTTGGCTCTCACAATGCGTTTGCGAGCCTGTATCGAACAGAAGGAATAGCTTTGAGCGAACAAGCTCTCGTAAACCAGGGAGACGCGACGGAGAAACGCAGACTCACGGTTGAGCGAGCAACGAAAAGAGAAGAGAGTAAAATCCCAACGACGGCAACGACTTGAGTTCTGCTGAATTTGTCGTTGAGCGTGTCGAAAGAGCCAGAGGGTCGGAGAGTGAACGGTGAGATTCTTGCCTCGGGCGAAACGACGACTGCTTCTGACTCGCGATGACCCGAGCGAGTCTCGAGCGTTTCGACTTTGGAAAGCTGCGAGGCAAAAGGCAAAGAGTCCTCGATCAGTCGTGGCGTAGAAACATGCAAGATCATCAAGGTTAGAGAAGATGGTTTTCGGGAACTAACTTCAATCTCTCTCCCTAGAATCTGTCCCTCCGGCAGAAACTCGAGTAGCTGGCCTCGTGTAGCTACTGACTTGATAGAAGATGGAGAAGCTGCTAGAGGATTCAAAGCCCTTCTAGGCAGGGAGACAAGTTGTCCGAAACTGTCGGTAACTGCTCAAAGATCGTTTCGACTGATCAGTACACTCCGAATTGAAAGCGAACGACAAAGAGCGCGACTTACGCAGACAATCTCTGGAAGCTATTCCGAGCTTGGTTTGCGTGAATCCTTCAACGTGGAACGCTCTCGGAGAAGCAAAGATACGGGTTTGCGGAATCACAGCTCTGTAAAACGAAAAGTCTCCATCAGCTCGAAGTTCGAAGTCAGGTCTCGACGATCGCACCGCTCAGACTTACTCGGAGTCAGTCGATTGTGAGAGATAGGTCGATACGAGAATGTGGGTGGGCACTTCGAGACTTGTCGTTCGGTAGGTGCAAACGATCCAATCCTCGACCAAGGCGATCCCGATTCGAGAACTTGAATCGACTTGGAAGGGTAGTTCGATACGCCCTACATCGCTACCGCTTTCGAGAGAAACGAGACGAATAGACAAGTTTGCATTCGAATCCGACACGACGATTGCGACGAGGTTTGGGTTTCGATATTTGAGAATAGAAGTTCGATCGGCTTTGACACGTCCAGGAGAAAGCATCGTCTCTAATTGCATACAAGATGAGGGGTAGTGGTCAGTGGAAGCAAGAGAGCAAAAGGGGATCGAAAAGTTTCTTTACCGGAAACCTGTTGAGCGAGACACTCAATCTTTTCGAGCTTGTCGACTCGGTAGAGCCAAAGGATCTTATCAGACTGAGAGATTGAAAGTGTCAGTCTCTTCCCGAGATTGCGATTTATGACGAGGAGGGACTGCTCACCAAATCGCTCGCGAGTCGCATTTCGATGGAGTTTGCAGTGGAAAACAGACTCAAATCCTGTGAAGGTGTTCGAGAAACCGTAAGCATTCTCTGTCTCTGGTCTCCAACAGGTCATGTTTCCGTCGAAGGGAATGTAAACTGACCGATTCCTTGGATGGCGAAGTCGACGAATGAACTGCTCCAGCTTCCCATGAAAGATTCGTTCCGTTCCAAGCTTGGAGCGAAGTCGAAGGTGACGAGAAGAACACGACGAAGTCCGGTAGAAGTTTACGCGTCGGATGTGCATGTAAAGCAAACTAGCCGTGGTGAATTGATTAGCCTCCCTCAATTGCCTCTGCGATTGCACGGTTAAGCGAGAAATAACTCACAGAAAAAGTATCTTCCGTCGTGACAGTAGACAGATCAATCGAGACTGTTTGACCACTGAAGATTGGCGAGGAAGGTTCAGCTTTGAGCGAGAACGATACTACGTCGACCGTTGCTAGCTGGAGAGACAAGAATTCGATCAGCGGAAGTTCGAATGCGCGGGAAGCCAGGGAGTTCGAGACATACTCGAAGTGTCTTAGACCATGACAGCCTCGCAACGTGCAGTGTATCGGATGCATCGATTGAAGCGGCGAAGCGAGAAGTGCTACTCTAGACTCGAGGGAAATTGCACGAATCAAGACCTGTCTCTTCAGAGGGATCGGAATGTTCTCGAACTTACCGCACTGTTGAATTGCCAGACCTGCTCAGCTTCTCCAGTTCCGAGTAGCCTCAGGACCGTCGCAGAGCCATCTTTGCGTCGGACGAGAGAGACCCCTCGGTTCTCGAAACCAAGCCTCACCAAGCTTTCAGCATTCGAGATGATCTCACTCCGCCGTCCGAAAGATTCTGCACCGACGTCAAAAGCGAACAGTTGTTGGTCTTCAAGCGAAAGGTAGGAAATTTGATCGCTGGCGGAGGAAGTGAGAATCTGCCCGGATTGAGGCGAGTTGAGGCCTTTCTGGTATTTTGCGTTGGCGATCACGGCCCTTGAATCATCGGTTGAGTCTATTTTGATCAGCGAGGCTCCTAGTGGACTGAATGAAGCGACTCGGTGGAGGTTTGAAGGTTCGAGTTGATTCGGAATCGACAAAGCAGCCATCCTTGAACATCTCACGGCGGAGTCAGCAGATGTACAGATAGGATTGTATAAGCAAGGATGAAACTCACGGAAGGGATATTGACGAAAGTAGTTGACCGCTGCTTGGCACGAGTCTTTCTGAGAGGTCTGAACCGAAAGTTGCTAATAAAGTCGGGGAATCGCCTGATTCGCAAGCAAGTCGAGTTGTCGAAGATTCTGTAGATCCATTCTGAGCTGTTCGAGTCCATAGAAGTTTGCCGGAAGCGGGAGAGACTGCTTTGATAGACCGTTTCGAAGACGAGAGGAGCACTGATTGTCGTTCAGGGATCAGCGAATGGTCGAGCTCGGTATGCAGGATTCTCTGCACTTACCCTGATCACAGAGAAGCAGGTTATCTGCTAATTCGTCCCATTCGAGCTTCCTACTCCACCCTGTACAGCGAACGAATCGACTAGATTGTCAAACGCGACTCTCCAGCTCGGTATAGACAAGAGGAGGTCACTCACGAGTAACACCATTTGCTACATCTATAGCCAAGAGGGTCTGATCCGTGGTAAAAGCGTACAGAGTTGGAGGAGATTGAGTGGATTGAGTGGGGGTGAAAGGAGAGAGTCTTGTCGAAGGAGGAACTTTACGAGCATGAGTACTCGTCACTGATACGAGGGCTAGTGCAGCGAGAAGCTCCGCTGGTGTAACGGGCCTCATTTTGGCGGGAAGGAAACTTGGTTGATCGCAACGAGCGAATCTTCAAATTTGTTCGCAGACCAAATTGAATGTTCTGCTTCGCCCTCTCGATTTTGCCCACTGACCCGTTACGAAGAGTAAGACGTGAACTGGTACGAAATTTTATAGTGGAATACAACAAAATGAAAATTCTCTAGGTTTCGCAACTTATCAGAATCTCCCGCTCTTCTATCACCTTCGAGCGAGACAGGACATCCATCTAACGACCTTTACCTCCTCTGTCAGTCAGCGCAGATACAGCTGTCAGTTGAGGTTCTCTTTCGTGGCAGAAAGAGAAGTGAATTGTAAAACTCACTTTCCGCGATACGGCTGTCTGCTAGGAGCGAACTCTCCCAGCTTGTGCCCAACCATCTCCGGTGTGATGTGCACCGGTACGTACTGTTTGCCGTTATGCACGAGGAACCGCAGCCTAGGGAGAGAGAGAGGTACAAATTAGCTCTAAAGCGAGGAAGAATGAATGAACCAGTAGACTGACCCAATAAAGTTCGGTAGGATCGTACAAGCACGAGCGGAAGTTCTGATAGGAGTGTGGGTTTTCACAGCTTCTGCGATACCCGGGAAGGCGGTGAAGTAAGGTCCTAACAAGGTGTTCAGACGAGAGTTGGTTTAGCACCCTTTTGAACCTAGTTCTCAGTTAGCTCAACTCACCTTTCCAAGCTGCACGAGCGAACAGAGGTCTTGTGAAGAGCATAGAAGAAGTAGCGTGAGTCGAAGGGGGTAGAGAGGAGGAGAGAGCAAAGACAGGTGATCGGGAAAGCGAGTGAAACTCTACAATAACTCTTGGGCTCGCTTGTAGCATTCGGAGCGGATGCATTTCAGATAATCTCAAAGTCTTGAACGCTACTAGTACTCTCTCGAGACTGCGGAAGAGATACTTTGTGAGGAAGTTGACAAATTGATTTCAATGACACTTTCCATTCTCCTGTGTGAATGACCAACGGACAGAGCTCTCGTGCAGGGGAAAGGGAACTATTGAGCATGAGAAAAGACTGAACAGATCGAGAATGAGAGGTTGAGAAGAGAAAGAAGTTTTGGAAATCTCGAAGGACCAAAGGCTGCTAAACCTCTCGTCTCTCTCTCTCCCCTTTTTTGGCGTTGCTTGTTTCATTCCAGCATCCCCCCTTTACCGAGTACGTAAAACAGGCTGGTGAGAGTAACCTCTGACCGGTCTTCTTACTCCTCCTAGTATCGTTGAATCGATTGCTGACCCTCTTTTCGCTTTTCTTCACTCCCTCCTCTCCGACCTCTCAACCTCGAACTATCGACTACTGAATCTCCCGACCGCCTCCTAAATACCGACTTGAACCTCTGCTATCCATTCGTCTCCCCTTCCCGCTCTCTCGTGACTTCTTGCCAACTTTCTCCTCCCTCTCCTTCTTCTCTCTCACTTCACCTCCTTAAAATCAACTGTCAACAACATCTTCCACGCTTCTCCTCAATACGATTTCGAATCTCAATATTTAATCATATTAGCAATGGGACGCTTCACTGAGTACCAGGTCATCGGGCGCAAGTTGCCGTCGGAGAAGGAGCCTCAACCCAAGCTCTACCGCATGCGCATCTTCGCCCCCAACGACGTCGTTGCCAAGTCCCGTTTCTGGTACTTCTTGCGCAAGCTTCGTAAGGTCAAGAAGGCTACCGGTGAGGTCGTTGCCGTCAACGTCGTAAGTTGGAATATTCGGTTACTTCAACTGCAGAAACTCGAGTCGGCAGCACGGCAAGAGCGAGGAGGGTCAGCATTATCAGGCTATTAGTCCACGGGAGGAGAGGAACGAGGTCGAAACCTATGGGTGATGGAGATTCGGAAAAGAGAATCGACTAGAATCACTGGGAAAGGTGGAGTGATTGGAGTTGCTGGAGAGAGAGACGGTCAACGAAGTTTTCTCGGAAGCGGTGACTGACGAATTGGTCGTATGTTCTATTTTCGCCTTTGTAGATCAGCGAGAAGAAGCCTCTCAAGGTCAAGAACTTCGGTATCTGGATTCGTTACGACTCTCGATCCGGTACCCACAACATGTACAAGGAGTACCGTGAGCTCTCCCGTGCTGACGCTGTCCACGCTTGCTACCAAGACATGGCTGCTCGTCACCGTGCCCGTTTCCGTTCGGTCCAAGTGAGTTTTCAATTTACTTTTTTAATTTCCCTTTCGCGCCAATTATTGATCACTTCGCCCTTCTTCTCCTACTCTTTGCGCCTGCCTCGCTTCTGTGCCTTCCTCCCACACTCAGATCCTTCGTGTTGCCGAAATCGAGAAGACTGCCGATGTTCGTCGTCCCAACATCAAGCAACTTCTCACCCCCAACCTCCGTTTCCCCCTTCCTCACCGTGTCGTCAAGAGTCGCGGTCTCTTCCTTGCTCACCGTCCCTCGACTTTCTACTAGATTGTGAATGGAATGGACAGACTTGTGGCCGAAGTCTACCTATGTTGCAATCGTTTTTCGCTGAGCACAATCACGGTTCTTGAGAGTTCGTGCGCCCAATTGTGATTTGTAAGGCCTTAGCTGAGCTGAACAGTGAATTTGCGAGATTCTGCAAAGTTCAACCAAGAAGTTTTGCGAGACAAGTGGCCTTTTGTTCCCTTTGTTCCACTCTTTGTCTTCCACCACTCCCTTCTTTTTCGCTTGCTAGTATGCCTGACTCTCTACTCTTCACTCGCAACTATGTTCGGTACGGTGTTTGTCGTCTTCAACTTCCTTTCGATATTCTTCGTCATTCTTCCCTCCTCATGGCATCTTCGGGCCAGGAACACCGCCACCCTCACCTATATTTTCTGGTGTCTAGTCAATGTACTGCCTCTAGCGATCAACGGATTGATCTGGCGACATCGAGCCGACATAACAGCACCGATATACTGCGATGTAAGTTTTTTTTGCGCCTCCGTAGCATGTGAGACGTTGAGAGCTCACACTGGATTTCGCGTCTCAGATCGTGACAAAACTTCGTGTAGGAGGAGAAGTAGGAATCCCGGCGTCGATCCTCTGTCTTACTCGTCAACTGGAGTCTATCGCGGCGGCCCGTCAAGCTTATTTCAACGAGAAAGATCGCAGACGCCGTCGTATTGAAGAGTTGGGTTTAGGTTTAGGTTTCCCCTTCCTCGTTATGATTCTGCATACAGTGGTTCAAGGCCATCGGTACGATATCCTCGAGCGAGTTGGATGTGTAGTAGCTGTTTACTGGAGTCTACCCGCGGTGCTGCTGGTTCAAATTTGGGGGATCGTTCTCTTGTTGGCGTCGTGCGTCTACGCAGGTGTGTGGGCCTCCTCTTCTTCGGTTCGCTTTGATGTCGCTGACACTTTGGGTACAGCACTCGCCGCTCGGCTTTTCCTCGCCCGTCGCAAGCAATTCGCCAGCGTTCTTGAATCTTCAAAAAGCGCTATCTCCACCAGTCGGTTCGTCCGTCTAATCGCTCTCTCCGTCGTCGAGATAGCCTTCGCCCTCCCAATTCTCCTCTTCCTTCGCCTACACTCTCTGGTCCACGAGCCCCTGCTTCCGTACGTCAATTGGGCCTACGTTCACGAAAATTTTGGAAACATCTATCATACCAGAATCGCCATGCTGCAGAGCAACCCAAACGTGCCGCAGATGGCAAGGGCCATGTTCGAGATTAGCTACTGGCTCTACCCCGTTTCTTCCACCCTCTTCTTCCTCTTCTTCGGACTCGGCGAAGAAGCACTGTCAACTTATCGGGATTGGGCAAGGGCATTCCTGAATCTATTCTCGAAGCGGCAGAAACTTGTGCCCGCTGAATCGTCAGTGCATATTTCTGTATCACCTTACTACCGATTCTGACGTTCAGTTTTTGCAGATCCCGTACGACAGCAATTTCTCTTCCGCCATATCCTTCGCATACTCTTTCTCGGTCGCAAAGCGGGGATCTGGAGAAAGGGGATCTGGAAGTGCCTCTCCCTGGAGTTCTCGTTACAGTTGAGCGAAACGATTATACATCTTTGTAGTTCTATTTCTTCTTCACTTCTTTGCGCTTAACTTGCTCGTCTCCAACGAAGATACCCTTGCCCTGTAGCAATTGACAAAGAGAGAAGACCGTCAGAAAGAGCGCAAGACGGCGAATGAGACGTAAAAATACTCACATTGTAAGGTTCCGGAACACGCCATCTCCTGATTCGAGCAGCTACTTCGCCGAGTCGTTGCTTGTCGATACCTGAGAGCGTAATCGTTGTTGATGACGGTGTCGAAGCTTGCACATCGGTCGGTAGCTCGATAAGAACTGGATGAGCAAAACCAAGTTTAAGGTTGAGCCTCTGAACTTTTCCTCCTCCGCCTCCACTAGCGACTACGTCTTCAACTGCTGCCCGATATCCGACTCCGACAAGGCGTAAAGATAGGTTGTATCCTTCTGAAACTCCTTGAACCGCGTTCGCAAGCAGCGAGCGAGTGAGACCCCATGCAGCTCTTTGCTCTTTGATCGAGGTGTCTTGAACTGCGAGGGACAGGACGGTAGGAGAAGACGAAGGAGGAGAGAAGGAGAGCTGAACGAAGGGAGGAACGTTGATAGCGAGTCGACCTTTGGGACCTTTGACGAAGAGCTGGGAAGGAGAAGAGGAGGAAGGGGTAGAAGAAGTTTCGGAAAGAGATACGGGAGAGAGGGATTGTCGCTCGAATGTAACACTCGAAGGGTAAGGTATCGGTGCTGATCCTACGTGGGATGCGCTGCGAGGGGTAGAGGAGAAGACGCGAGATCGAGAGGAAGATGAAAGAGAGGTGGGAAGGAAGCGAAAGGTGGAATTGGAGAGGGCCATTCTCGGTTCGATCTTTCTTTTGAGGGTTCGAACGATCTTCTAGGGGCTATCTCGTGATGAATGAGGTTGATGAGGAGGTAAGAGACGAAGTTGCAAGATTTCTCTAAGATTGATCAGTTTCTTGAATTGTTACCCTTCATCTCTCTTTCGAGCCTCGCTCGTTCAGCTCTCAGTATGTCAACAAGTGCTCAGGCATACGATAGAAATTTGGTTAGGATCGGAAAGGAGCGTGTGGAGAGCGTGAGTGGAACCTTTTTTATCTCTTCACTCAATACTTCTCGTGCAGGCTTCGCTGACTTCGAGGGTCGCGCTACTTGGTACAGGTCTCAAGTACAGACTTCCCAGGCCACTACCCCGGAGAGTCTCATCACTGGGACCTCGAACAGTTTCGCTCTCGGCTCAAGGTTATTATCAACTCTCTCAGTTCAGCAGCCATCGAATTCGATCTAGTAGGAGTAGATGCCAGTGTCGCGAACGCGATCAGAAGGATTGTTATTGCAGAGGTGAGCCGTCCGTTTCGCCAAAGTCCGCAAATTTCGATTCTGGTCAAAACCCCTTAATTGATTGCTATTTTGATTTCTCAGGTACCGACTGTCGCTATTGAGACTGTTTACGTATGGAACAACACTTCCATCATCCAGGATGAGGTTCTCGCTCAACGGTTAGGCTTGATTCCCCTTGCGATCGATCCGCGAAAGCTTGAATTGAAGAAGTGTAAGTTTCCTACTGGTCTTGTCTCTCCCATCCCTCAGAAACCCGCTTATTGACTCGAGCTGCTACATTTCGAATCTTATAGCTGCCGACGAAGCACCGACAGATTTGAACACGGTAGTTTTCGGTTTAGTTGCGAAATGTGAAAGGTTACGAGACGTGAAGAAAGGAGAAACCGATCCCAAGAAGATTTGGAGCGGAACAGAAGGTGAATACACTCAGTTCACAACGTACAATGCTATTTGTCGGAAAACCCTAACTGAATAGTTTTTCTTCGTCGAATTTTGCAGTTTTCTCATCGCAGCTGTCTTTCGATGCGAAAGGAGCTCAAGCCGATCTTTTCTCTGATCATACACCGCAACCTGCGAACCCGAATATCCTGGTAGCAAAGATGCGAGGAGGACAGGTTCGTCCATTGGTTCTTGTTTCAAAAGCGAAGAAATTGTTTCTCGACGGTCTAACACTCTTTCACTTCTCGGTTTGATCTTCAGGAAATCGTTGCCGAACTTCACTGTAACAAAGGTATAGGAAAGGACCATGCCAAGTGGTCACCCGTCGGTGAGTCTCCTCTTCTTGCAAAAAAAATCGAATCCACCACTGATTCACCCTCGTGAGAGCAGCCACGGCTTCTTATCGTCTTCTGCCCTCAATTGAAATTCTCGAAAACATCGAACCGAACCTACTCCCGAAACTCCAAGCTTGCTTCCCTCCAGGTGTGATCGACATTTCAAACGGTCGAGCTCGAGTTGCAGACGCGAGGAAGGACACTGTCAGTCGAGAAGTGCTCCGACATGCAGAGTTTGAAGGAAAAGTCAGGTTGGGACGCGTTCGAGATCATTTCATCTGTGCGTACGATCTTGATCAATCAGCTTTTTGGGAAACTGACATTCCGTTCTAATCTCTTATGCAGACAACATCGAATCTGCTGGGCAATATCGACCGGAAGAGCTCGTACCTGAGGCCATACAGGTTTTGCTTTCGAAAGTGCGGGAACTTCGACGATGTGTCGCGCAGCTCAAGCTTTAGCCAATCTATGGTGTCGGGAATGGGAGGAGCTGGACGAGAAGGGGTCAAGTTTGAAGTTGAAGCAGACTCGCCGAGGTTCGATGACCAGCCGTTGTTGTGGCTTTGAAATCGACTCATAGAAGGCTGATCTTCGTCGAGTTCGTGGAGAAAGAGACAAGAGAGACGTTCAAACGGAAAATTGGCGGCTTCACGCGATTTGTGTTGTGCAATAAGTCAGAGTGACTTAAATTGCTGATCAAACGACGATATAATGTTCACCTCTCGCCTATGTCAGAATGAGAGTCGGGATAAATTCGAAAATTCAGACGACTCGACTCGACTTCCTCGGAGTTTAAGACGAAATGCGCTCTCGTCGATCGCAGTTGCAAATGCATCCGAATGAGCTAGTTTCTTGTCCTATCCGGACACGCGAGAACCGTTCCGAGAATGCCAGCAATGAATTTGATCGACGTCCCTTTGTTCGTTTCCTCCCTTGTCCTCTTGTGCTTGCGAAAGAAAAAGTCTCGCTTTTTGCCTGTACCGAACCTTTGTCTCGCTTGAAAGAACGAGCAGCTATCATTCCGTACCATTGTCTGTCGAGATCTTTTTGTTGTCTCACTGCCGCGCTCGACTGGTTAAAAGTGCGCTCGTTCGCAACTTTTTCGTTTCCTTCTTTCTTCATCCACTTCTTCTCTTCACTCTCTCCTCTCCTCTCCTCTCCCACCCTTACTCTCCTTAAACAATCACCATGGTCGCCTACCCCACTATCGGTTACACTATGCCCGGCTGCGTTGTCGCAAAATCTTACCCTACCATCGGTTACACCATGCCTGGCTGCACCGTCTCCAAGTCCTACCCTACTATCGGCTACACCATGCCCGGTTGCACCGTCTCTAAATCGTACCCTACTATCGGCTACACCATGCCCGGTTGCACCGTCTCGAAGGCTTAAAGTGGATTTTTCGCTCGCGGCTAGAGCTCTCGTAAGTCTTCGACTCTCTCTTCTGGACAGACGGACAACACTGACGCTTCACATTGACCCAGGATTCTCCCTGAGCCGACCAGCTCCCGCTTCCCGTCCTCTTCACTATTCTTTCCTCCCTCACCTCGGCATTTCCCAGTCGTTTCTCATTTGTGTTACCTTGTTGTTCGAGTTGATTTGGGCTGTCACGGTGGATTTCTGAGCGGGAATCTGCAACTATCATTATTGTCATTCGGTTTTTACTCTCTCGATTTTTCGCATGCGCGAGAGCTTTGATCCGTCATCGCAATCTCAAGCTTCGGCGGCGTACAATCTGCAAATGTTTTTCTTCGCACGCAAACTCGTTCTCGGCGCTGAGGACCGCCTCTCGAAGGTATTCAGTCGAAAACCCTGATGCGAAAACGGTAGGTTTGAATTCCTTGTCACATTCCTTCCCTTCGCCGTTCGACCAACCCTCGATACATACTCGCAGCGTGTACCCTACTCTCCATCCGTTCACAGAGTAAGAAAGCTCCACTCAGTTTAGGATCCAAACTGTAAGTTTCTTCCGGAGGAGGAGAAAGTCGATGTTTGAGCATGACTGGAATCTGGTTCCGTACCGTCCGAGTAATCTCGGGACCCAGTTGACCGAACGGGAACGGGCTCGGAGAACTTGATCGGAACGGCATCGCGAGCGCAAACAACGAAGTCAAATGAGCTGAAATCATTTCCTGGAAAAAACAAAATCAAAAGTAACCGTTTCGGAGAGACGAGTCAGCCTACAACGCGTTCGTGATTTCGACTGACTTTGCCAACGAGAGAGAGATACTATAAAGACTCGCCTCGTTCTCATCTCCGGTATCGTACCCTACTGTCGGTTACAATTTTGGGCCTGCCTGTACCGTCTCCGAAGCTTGAAACGCATTTTGTTAGTCGCATTCACTCTCGTGCAATCTGATCTGTGTCTCGTGACCTCGCTGACGCACCATGCCAATCCAGGTTTCTCCTCGATCGGCTCAACTCATGCTGGCCATCCTCCTCTTTGAAACGCTAGTCCTCATCTTTGTGACTCTCTTTACCTCCTTCCGTTGCTGTCCCTCATTCCCATTCTGCATCCTCAATCTAGATGTTGTCTCCCACAGTACAGCGAGTCCCTCTCCCGTAACATCTGCTGTTATCATTGGTTCTTCGCTGCTCAAGCCGCTTAAGTCCTCACGTACACATTCCCAAGGCTTCTGTACTGTCAGGTTGGCGCTAATCGGCGGAGAAGCAATTGGGCTCTTTGCAAAGAGATCGGATCTTACGACCATTTTCGAGCGAAACCCCTCTAATTTCTACTGATCACGGATCCAACTTTCTCCCGCATCTCACGAACCTGCGGGAAATGAGCCGCTTCGAGCGTCTTGAATCGACTCCATAGGTTTTCTGCGGTGTGTGGTAGGAAGTAATCGAGGGAGACGAGGAAGAATGCAGGCGGAAGAGCAGCTCGAACAAGGAAGTTTCCTAATCGCGAATCGACAAAGGTCAGTTCAACTTGCAAAAGAGACAGATTTATTAGCTTACGGTTTCTTCCGAAAATCGAGCCGGCTAAGGTGGCGACGGCGACGCTGCAGGGAGAAATGAAACACGATTGACGAAAGTCAGTCGACGCCGAAGTGAAAGGATATGAAGGCGAGGCAGGAGACATACTACATGGCTCCAGGATTGAGCTGATCCTTAGGTGAAAGGACTCGTTGTACTGAGTCTGTGAAGATAGGACGACGTAAGGCGCATCGAGGGAGATTAAAATCGAAAGATCGAAAAGGCGGAACGAGGGAAAGTCTCATGTGACTTACCTTCTGCTTTACGTTCCCAATTCAACCAAGTTGCTCGACCATCTGCAGTTGAGCTCCTCAAACCCCGAGTTGCATCTTGAACTACAGCTCGAACTTGAGCAACTTCGTCTTGCAAAATGCTCTTCTCGGGTACGAGAGTTACCAACTCTGATTGCTCTTCATACAAGGGTAACTATTCACTCGAGATCCTTCGGGTCAACTTGACTCTTTGAGGAGCTCGTGAAGGAAGAGAGGAGAACAAACTTTTGATCGATGTTGCTCGACAGATTCGGGGCGAAGGAATGGTGAAGTCGAATCAGCATGAAGTGTGTTCGATCTCGAGGCTACGACTCCAGCGGCTGCTACAGAGAAGGATCCTCCAAGGAGCTGAATAGAGCAAGAGATGACGAGAGTGGAGAGTGGAGAGAGCGGGAAAGAGTTCAGCTCAATGGGAGGAAGCGGGAATCAAGGTAGAATCGATTCTCCACTTACTTTGGCAGCGAGAGGAAAGGGCATCTTGTTACCTTGGAAGAGAGAGTGAGCGGTTCGAGGGGAGGAACAAGCAATCCTCCTTTTCTTCCCTCTCGTCATCTACACACCTTCCCCGATCATTCGAGAGTACCAAGATGAGCATCATCAACATTTCGTGAGTCTATCGAGCTAATTTCGACGCGTACATTCGGTTCCCTTGGTCTGATTCCGCCTCCTCCTTGATCTCTCCCTCAGAGATATCTCAGTTCTCAACAACCCTGCTAGTTTTACCGACCCTTACGTGTTCAAGATCACGTTCGAATGTATGGCCCCTCTGGAAGATGGTAAGTCTGATTCGACTCTTCCCCTCTTTCCACTCCTCAGTCGCTCAACTCGAACTCACGCGTTTCGGACCTTCCACAGATCTCGAATGGAAACTCACTTACGTCGGATCAGCAGAGAGTGAATCTTTCGATCAAGAGCTAGACACGTGCATGGTTGGGCCAGTCCCGGTTGGGATCAACAGTTTCGAATTCGAGGTCAGTTCCCATCGTTGTCCTCCTCTCCCTTGACCTCGCGGGTAAGCGAGACAGCTCGAATCTTGGGCTGACCGCGATCGTTGAGCATTTCAGGCTGCCGCACCTTCACCTGATCGCATTCCTTCGAGCGATCTCGTTGGAGTTACCGTGATTCTTCTCACCTGTTCCTACAACGACCAAGAGTTCGTACGAATCGGCTACTACGTCAACACAGACTACGGAGACGCTGCTCTCAAAGCTCAACACGAAGCATCCCTCGAAGAAGGAGCAGAAGAACGAGGTATCGTCGCTCCTAATCCAGCGGAGAACATCGACAAACTCGTTCGCTCAGTACTCGCAGAGAAGCCACGAGTTACCAAGTTCAACATCAAGTGGTGAGTCTTCGGTCCTTCTTTCTCCGGAAGTGAGCGATGACCTGAATCAGTTCGCGTATCTTTTCACTACTGAAAGGGACCCCTCGACGTCCGTCAACTCGGGATTAGCCCAACCTCAACCTCAAGTTCTCAGTGAGATCACTGCACAAGCGCCGGCCCCGTTCAGCACCGCGTGAATAGATTGGACACCCTCTGCGGGAGATTCGTATTTGTTGTAAAGATTGTAAAGATTCCAAAATTTCGACAATCGAAATGTGTTGTGATATACAGCTTCAATGTTAAACTACAATCTGCTCATTTCCATCAAGCCAGTGCCGCGAGACGTCTCAAAGTCCGGGAAAGCTGCCGTGATCGCCTCTTCGACCGACCGTACCCACACTATCGTAATATCTTGTTTGACTTTCGTCGGAATACCAGCATCGACACCGTCAACGTTTTTACGGTTGGCGAAAGGCAGGATGACAGTTTTGATTCCGCTCCTATGCGCTCCCAACAGCTGCGGCAGCAACTTCTGTGTATTAGTCAGAGAGCTCGAACGAGAGTGCGGAAAGGGGGATGGGATTCACCTTTTCTCGAATTCCTCCAACTGGAGTCACTTCGCCTCGTAGAGTTATTTCTCCCGTCATGGCAGTTCGACCTTTCGGAGCGACACCTCGCACTGAGGAATATAACAGGTGAGCAAACTCAATAACGCGATAGGATAGAGAACGAGAGCATACTTAGCGAAACGATCGCAACTACAATCGCGACTCCGGCACTGGGACCGTCTTTCTTGACGCTGCCAGCAGGTAGATGGAGATGAAGGTCGACATGCTTGAAGACGTCGTGACCAGGCTTATCCGAGATCCCGAGTTCGAACGAGCGCGATTTCACCCAAGCGAACGCGAGTCGAGCTGATTCCGAAATGACTTCTCCGAGTTGACCAGTGAGATGAAATCTTCCGCTGCCAGGCATCAGAGCCGTTTCGATATCTGTGTACCGCGATACCAACGAGGTCAGTCGCTCGATGGAAGAGCATGGTAGAGAGAAAAGCACGACGAACGAAGTATTCCGCCGTTTCCGCTCCCTCGATACGCTAAACCTGTCGAAACTCCAATCTTTCCCTCCTGTTCCACCTCCTGATCAAGATCGTGCTTCGAAGCGCCAAGAATGAGCTCTAGGTCGTCCGATTTGACCTCGACACGGTAGCCGCTCGAGACGAGTTCCTCGAATCGAATCTGCTCGCTCGAACTGTCTCCATTGTCGGCTCGAACTCGGTCGCGCACTTGAGAGTACTCGACGGCTTTGGCTCGACAAACTGCTCCTAGATTTCGCTCGAGAGTTCTGACTCCTGCCTCCCGAGTGTAGTTCTGAATCAGGTCGAGGAGAGTAGAATCCGACAGCGAGATGAGCGAAGACTCGAGCCCGTTTGCGGCGATCTGTTTCGGTAGTAGCTTTTGTCGAGCGATGAAGAGCTTCTCGTCATGCTACACGCGAGCGAAACGAGAAATCAGCTCATCGTTCCGAAGAATATCGACACTAAAAAGCAAGAGACGTCGACTTACGATATAACCTGATAGCTCAACCGGTTCCATACGATCGTACAAAGGCTCAGAGATCGTCTCGAGTGAGTTGGCAGTTGCGATGAACAGTACTTGTGACAGGTCGACACTTTTCGAAATCGAAACTTTTCGTCAGAATCTCTCGTCGAAACGAATGATCGTCAGGTTCTACTCACGGCAACCCCAAGTAGTGATCTTCGAAGCACCAATTCTGCTCCTACTCGCACGAAACGGTTCGATTGAGTGAGAAGGAAGTTTGCCGAATGAGGACGGGAAAGACAAAAAGGAAAGAAAAACAGAGGGAACGCTCGTCGAACTTACAGGATCGAGCACTTCCAACATCGCTGCACTAGGATCTCCGTGATGACTAGCGAGTCCCATCTTGTCAATCTCGTCGCTATAGAAGAACAGAGATTTGTGGGGTCAGCGATTGAGAGCGGCAGAAGCGAAGAAATGGAAAAAGGAGAAGAAAGGCTCGCTCACAGTAAAATGACTGGATTCGAAGTTCCAGCTTTCCTCAAGGCGGCGACAAGTTTGCCCGGCATCGCACCGACGTAGGTTCTCCGGTGACCTCGAATCTCTGCTTCGTCTCGAACTCCACCGAGAGAGATTCGAACGAACTTTCTGCCGAGAGCTTCTGCGAGAGAACGAGCGATCGAAGTCTTTCCGACGCCAGGTGGACCGTGTAGGAGTAGAATAGGGGATCTACTGGACCTGATAGGAGAGCTGGTCTGATCTAGGTTAGAGGAAGGAGGAACGAAAGGAACGACGGCAGTAGAATTTGACAATTCGGTCGTAGCGGCGACAGTCGAAGTTGAAGATGTAGGGTGAGAGAGATAGAGCTGGTGCTCTTGCTGAAGGCGCAAGACTGCTAACCACTCGAGAAGTCGTTTCTTGATCTTCGCTGTAGATAGGAACGCAGTCGATTCAGCTTTCGATCGAAAATTCTGTCGAGGTTGAGCGAAACTGATTGGAATCTCACTCACTCAAACCGTAATGATCTTCATCTAGTTTCTTGCGAGCTTCTTCGATGAACCCCCGAGAGAGGGGTAGAGGAGTAGCTTCCGCTTGAGTCCAAGGGATCGAGAGCAAAGTTTCGAGATAAGTTCCTGTCGCTCGATTGCGTCGTCAGGTCACTTTTGCTACGAGAGAGCTGTAAGCTACGTAAATCGAACTCACGAATGACTCCGTACTCGGCACCTTGAGGTGGACTCTTTTTCAATCTCTTAAACTCCCTCAGCGCAACTTTCCTAGCTTCTTCCGAGAACGCTTTCTCCTCGATCTTCTTTCCCAACTCTGCCAGTTCGTCCCCTTCTCCTTCCTCTTCTTCCTCGTTGACCGAAGGGGAGAACCTCTTGCGGCTCGCTTTCGCCGGAGAACGAGTCGATTCTGAACTATGTATCGAATCCAACTCTTGCTTGATCGCGAGCAACTGTTGCATCAAGGCATACTCCCTCTGTCGCTTGGTCATTCCCGTCGGATCGACCTTGTCTCCTTCGAACTTGACAGCTTTGAGCGTTTCTTCGACTCTCGAGAGAACCTTGATCCCGAATTCGATTCTTTCGACGGTCGAAGGGATCGACAAGACCTGACACTTGTCGTAGTGAGTGATTGAAGTCGAAGGTGTCGAAGGTAGAGAGTAGAAGAGACTGTCGAGGAAGGAAAGGATCGAAGAGGCAGAGAGTCGAGAGAGCTGGAGACGAAGTTTGCGGTCAAAGAGTGGAACGAGCGGAGTCGAAGAACCTGGAAGGATCGAAAGGATAGACTGTGAGAGTTCTCTGAGTCGAGTGACGAGAGAAGCATGAGAAGTTGGTAGAGCTTTCATTGGGGGAAAGAGGGAAACTTGAGCGGTGTAGAAAGGTGAGAGAGCTGGAGGGGAAGGGTAAGAGTTCGAATCGATCGAGATACGGGCTAGTCCTTCGAGTACTGCTAAGAATCCACCTGTTGATAATTTCTCGAGTCGAACGATCCGCGCAGCGGTGCCGTCTGAGGACAGAGAAAAGTGAGCTTGTGGGGGTCGAATCGAAAAACGAGCTTGAGCAAACTCACATTCGTACAGCTCTTCCGGGAGAGGTCTGCCATCTGCTAGTGTTCCCACTACACCCATCCCATCTTGATCAGAAGGCAGATCGATGACCTGCAACTTGCGTTTGCTGATTTCGGATGAAGAGGTGGCGGAAGTATCTCCTCCTTGCAGATGGTCCTTTGAGTCCTTCGGTTCGACACCAGGGAAGATTCTATGAGTCTCCTCTACGATCGGGTCGGTCGGCTTTAATGGTACACAGGCGATGACGAGTTTCGAAGAACCGGAAGTTGAATTCGAAGCAGCATCCTGTTCGACTCTCTCCCCATGATGAGCTCGCCTGAGATCACGTCTATTGGATAGAAGATACTTACATTGACTACAGATCTGACCAAAGCTATAGCGTGTCTGCTCTGAAGTTGTATCGAAAGGAGATGATTCGGATAGAGGACAGTATTGTGAGGGAGACTGTTTCGCGAGATCGCGTCAGCTCTCCTGTGCGTATGAGCTTGATTAAAAGTCACTCACGGTAAGACTGCGAGAGAAGGAGGTAGCGATTGCGACATGGTTCTTTGTTGAGTGAAGGGGAGTGTGAAATCTCGAAGTTGCCGGCAATTGCGCAAAAATCCAGCTCATCATCGTTCGCTAAACAGAGGTAAATTCGAAGGTATCTCTACTCGATTGATACTAATTTTGTAAAGTTAGTAATCGTTTCCAAACAACCTAAGATAAAAGCTTGAACTGGAGCTCCGTTTTTTTCCGCTTCTCGGGAGAAGATTCCTCCTTGCAACCTCTTTCTCTTCTTCTCTCTCTTCTCACTTTTCATAACTCTCTCTCTTCAACAACACTACCAGCAATCATGGTCAAGGCAGCACTTCTCGGAGCCGCAGGAGGTGAATCTCTGTCCTTTCTTCTCTCTCATTTGGGACCCCACTCACGTACTCTCTCTCTGTCAACAGGAATCGGTCAACCTCTCGCTCTTCTTCTCAAGCAGGTGAGTTAATCTACAACTGAGTATCACAAGGCGAAGTACTCACTCAACCTCTTTATTGTAGAACCACCTCATCACGGATCTCGCCTTGTTCGATGTTGTCCCTCTCGTCAAGGGAGTCGCCGCCGATGTCGGTCACGTAGATTCGCCTGCTGTTACCAAAGGTTACACCAAGGAAGATGATGGATTGAAACACGCTCTCACTGGTGCAGAGATCGTTATCATTCCCGCTGGAGTTCCCCGAAAGGTGAGTCTCATTCACACGTTTTCTTGATTCTCTTTATCGCCAAAGATGCCTTTGAGCTGCGACTTGGACTTCGTATGAGATCTATTGGAACTGCTCGATATGTCAGATGGATCAGAAATCAGCTGCTGGATTGCATCTAGTGGAATCTCGCTTTAACTCAACCAAAAAATCAAACCCCACACAAATCTCTTTCCATCGATTCCCAACCAAACTTTCAGCAATTATACTGCAGACTTTCCAAGATCTGTACTGACTCTATTGTTCTCCCTTTCTCCCTCTTCGTCCTGCGGAAAATTCCAAACTCTCATCACCTAAAATCCATTCAAATTCGACACAATCTCCCCACCTCAATCTTCTCGTTCGCTCTCTATGACATCGACCTCTTCACTACACCTCGATCAATCACAAACATGAATAGCCCGGAATGACCCGTGACGATCTCTTCAACATCAACGCAGGAATCGTTCGAGACCTCATTCAAGGTGTCGCCGAGCACTGCCCTCAAGCTTTCGTCTGCATTATCTCGAACCCTGTCAACTCTACTGTTCCCATTGCCGCTGAAGTTCTCAAGCAAGCCGGTGTCTTTGACCCCAAGAAGTAAATTCTCGTCTCACATCGAAACCTAAAGCAAAATTCTCGAAACTAACCTCTGATTCTTCTCAATTTGCAGGGTCTTCGGTGTCACCACTCTCGATGTCGTTCGTTCTTCCACCATGTCAGCTCAAGCTATCGACAAGCCTACTTCCGCTCCCGAATACACCATTCCCGTCATCGGAGGTCACTCTGGAAAGACCATCGTTCCTCTCCTCTCTCAATCGAAACCTTCCCTCCCCGAGTCTCTCTTCAAGGACGAGGAAAAGTTGGCAGCTTTGATCAAGAGGATTCAATTCGGTGGAGACGAAGTTGTCGAGGCAAAGGGTGGAGCTGGTTCTGCCACTCTTTCGATGGCTTACGGTACGTTTTCCAGCCACTATTTCATATCATCCCTATCCCGCTCCGAGTATCTCGTTTTGGCAAGCACAGAAAACTGACGTTCCTATTTTCTATTTTTCATTTTTTCTTAGCTGGATACAAGTTCGCTTCCGACCTCCTTTCCGCCGCTTTCGACAAGAAGTCCAACGTTGTTGCTCCTTCTTACGTTTACGTCAAGGACTCTGCCGACCTTCAAAAGGAGATCGGTCAAGAAGTCGACTTCTTCTCGGTTCCCGTTCAACTCGGCGTGAGTCCCCCTCTCTCTTTCGGAGTCGGGCATTCTGAACCAGAATCACGTCACTGATGACTCTGGATCATTCGCATTGTAATCTTTAGCCTAGCGGTGCTGAGAAACTTCTTCCTCTCGGAAAGCTCTCCTCTCACGAGCAAACTCTACTCAAGGATTGCTTGAGTGAGCTTGGAGGATCTATCACCAGTGAGTTTGTTTCCCTCTTCCTCACTTGAACTTGCTTGGTCTGTGCGTTCACCAATTTCCGGACTAGTCTCGCTGACTTTGCGTCGTTCCTAATTATGAAAAACAGAGGGAGTTCAATTCATTCAACCCAACAAGCTTTGACTCACTCCTCGACTCTAAGTGCATTCATCGCGACATTCTACCTTCACTCGAGAGCAGGATCTTTGAGTGTTGAAGGAATCACGGTGCTTGATTGTCTTTTGTCGGAAAAATTCAGATCTATTTTATTTCCTCAGTATTACTCCTTTGATGTTCAGTGGTTTTCTCTTTCGTTTTCTACACAGTAACTCTCTGTCTACCCTTCTGTTCTTTTTTCCTCGCTGTTACCCGATTTTTGGATATCTCTCTGCCAAAAACAAAAACTTGAATTCGTTTCTCCTTCTGCAAATTCCCTCGCGAGGATCATCTTCTGCGCTCATTTAGTCTTGACGCTACTTTCTGCTTCTTCAACAGCATCGTAGAGTCAAGTATAATGACTCCCTTTTCGCTTGCCTCCACTCCCGACTCCTTTGCCGTCGAAACCTGAAATTGACTTCCTCCCTCTACCAACACTCGATGCTTCGAGCTGCTTCTCGTTCAGCGCTCTCTTCAACCTACAAGACAATCAGAACAGCAAACATGGCTTCCTGGAGTCGATTAGTCCGGTTTCAAGCACCTTCAAGTCAAATTCCCCTCATCGGAGAACCTGTCTCTTCAACTCAAGATGTCGGATTAGCAACATACAAAGGGGAGAAAGTAGAAGTGAACTTGTACGATGGCAAGAGCATCTTGAACCCTGGACACAAGACTGGAAAGACGGCGGTTGTAGAAAGACTTTTGAGTCCTCTCGCAGAGGAGGAAGTCGGTACGATTCGTTGTGAGCTCACCTTTCTTTCGCACTAACTAGAACAGAATCGAGCTAATACGGTTCCGACAGGTATCGGACTCAACTACAAAAAGCACGCAGAAGAGTGTAATCTACCAATTCCTGAAATTCCTGTCGTCTTTTTGAAACCTTCGACTTCGCTAGCATCTCCTTATCCAGATTCAGTCATTGTACCAAAGTTCACCCTCGACGAGAAACCTGTGCCGACGGCAGATTACGAGAGTGAATTGGGAGTCGTGATTGGTAAAGATTGTAAAAACGTTTCGGAAGAGGAAGCGATGGATTATGTTTTGGGCTACACTGGTGAGATCCCTTTTCGCTTACACAGATCTATAGTATCTTGAGAAGCGGTTGAGAGTCGCAAAGGAGGCATTACTTACGATGTCTCTCGTTGCGAAACGAAATGATCTTACAGCTACGAACGATATCTCGTCGAGAAAGACTCAATTCGAGACAAGTCAGTGGTGTCGATCGAAATCTTACGACAAAGCTTGTCCGATGGGTGAGTCTCTTTACTTCCCGTGTACGTGGACCGACACGAGAACTGATTCTTTTTGATGCGGTACAAAAAGGTCCTTGTATCGTCTCAACTCGGGAGATCTCTGATCCCTCGAAGCTTTATCTCAAAGGCATCAAGAACGAGAAGGTGATGCAAGAGTCTCCCTTGACGTGAGTTTATTACTCTCAACTCCGCTCGAAGTCTCTAGCGAAATTGCGTCTGACCTCGAATCGAAATTGACCCATCTCATCGTTGTAGCGATCTAATCTTCTCGATCCCCAAGATCGTCTCCTTCCTGTCTAAAGGTTCCACCCTCAAGGCCGGAACCTTGATCATCACTGGTGTAAGTTTTCGAATCGCTCATCCCATCGTTTTCGACCCGTGGATTAGCTCGACTGAGTGCTCTCTTTCTGCACATTTCTCGCTCCCTCATTCGACTCGATCTCATCTCCTCGCATCGACCCGAAATAGACACCGCACGGTATCGGAGCTTATTCGACTCCTCCCGAATATTTCAAGGATGGAGACGTTTTCCGAGTTGAAATCTCTGGAGGTATCGGTAGCTTGGTCAATAAGATTGAATACGAAAAGTGAATGGCGACGCAGACTGAAGCTAGAAATGCAGTTAAGTGTCGTATCGTAAAATGTTGACAAACTCGAGTCCGCTTTCCCATTCACAGCTTTCTCATCTCGTTCTCCTGAGAGCTCATTTCGCTAGAAGGAACGAGAACGACGTGACTGCGACGATAGGACGTTAGCTCGACTTCCTGAGCGAGAGAGAGAACAGATCGCGACGAAATCAGCTCAAAACCTTCGCAATAATTTCTCCAGTAAAACGTTCAGCTTTTTTCTTATCGATGTCGAAGAATTTGCCTCGACACAATCAATCCCAATTTTGTCGCTCGTGATGAGTTTGTTGCAGCTTGAGAGGAACAGGAACACCCGATCAAACGGATTGCCAGTCGGATAGTATCGGAACTCGCAAGGATGAGATTTGACCCGAATAGAAACTGCGTTGAAGAGTTGTAATGTCTAATTAGAAAAAGCATTACACGTTGTGAAATTGGAGAAACTCTTAGGCGAAAGAATTGTGTCTCCTCCTTCCTCCTCCAACCTCACCTCACTCTCACTTCAAAACATCATGTAAGCTCAGTTGTACACTCGGGATAGACTACTAGTAGCTATCTAGAGCTTCTAGAGGTATCCACAAGCTACACAGAGTCGTTATCAGTTGGATCTCAACATCTGTTGGGTCGCTCAATTGGAATCTCATTCTAACGCATCTCTCGCTCTCGCTTGACGCTTTCTAGGTCTGCTGGAAAAGGATCTGTCAACGTCGGTATCAAGTAAGCTACTTCTCACCGTCTCTGAGTAACTTGAAAGAGGCACTGACCTCTCTCATCGCTCTCT
Source organism: Sporobolomyces pararoseus (assembly GCA_010758995.1). NCBI lineage: Eukaryota > Fungi > Basidiomycota > Microbotryomycetes > Sporidiobolales > Sporidiobolaceae > Sporobolomyces > Sporobolomyces pararoseus. The sequence continues at coordinate 690,185 of RSDY01000011.1, forward strand.
CTCGCTTTGCTAATCGATCAGCGGTTTCGGTCAGTCTCTTTGTCTCTTTGCATCTTTCTCTGAGTCCTGGACTCACCCTTGGCATCTACACAGGTCGTATCGGTCGTATCGTTCTCCGTAACGCCATCGAGCACGGAGATGCCAAGGTCGTCGCTATCAAGTGAGTCTCTCTGTCACTTTCTTATCTTTCGCTCAACATTTTGGCTTATTTCGCGTCTCTCTAATGATCACAGCGACCCCTTCATTGACCTCGAGTACATGGTCTACATGTTCAAGTACGATTCCACCCACGGTCGCTTCAAGGGTCACGTCGAGACCAAGGACGGCAAGCTCGTTATCGACGGACACGCCATCGATGTCTACAACGAGAAGGACCCCGCTTCCATCCCCTGGTCCAAGTCCGGAGCTGACTACGTCGTCGAGTCTACCGGTGTCTTCACCACCAAGGAGAAGGCTGGACTTCACTTGAAGGGTGGAGCCAAGAAGGTCATCATCTCTGCTCCTTCCGCTGATGCCCCTATGTACGTCTGCGGTGAGTTACAAGTTATTTGTCTTTTTGTTCAAAAGGAGTAGAAGACAGGGACTCATTTCGACATTTGTAAAATTTAGGTGTAAACCTCGACAAGTACAACCCTGCCGATTCCGTCATCTCGAACGCTTCCTGCACCACCAACTGCCTTGCTCCCCTCGCCAAGGTTCTCCACGACAACTTCACCATTGTCGAGGCTCTCATGACCACCGTGTGAGTTTCCACAAAAATAACTTCTGAATCTCTCCGGGACTGACCTAGATTCGTCGTTTCTTCTCTAGCCACGCTACCACTGCTACCCAAAAGACCGTTGACGGTCCCTCTGCCAAGGACTGGCGTGGAGGACGTGGCGCTGCCGCCAACATCATCCCCTCCTCGACCGGAGCTGCTAAGGCTGTCGGAAAGGTCATCCCCGAGCTTAACGGCAAGCTTACCGGTATGGCTTTCCGTGTCCCTACGTAAGTCTCTATCTTCTCTCTTCGAATTGAATCGAGAGCAAGGGAATTGACTCGTTTCCTTTTTTTTTTCGCTCCTCCCAGCGCCGATGTTTCCGTCGTCGATCTCACTGCCCGTATCGAGAAGCCTGCTTCGTACGAGACCATCAAGGCTGCCATGAAGAAGGCTTCCGAGGGTGAGCTCAAGGGTATCCTCGACTACACCGAGGATGCTGTTGTCTCTACCGACTTCATCGGTTGCACCGCTTCCTCCATCTTCGATGCTTCCGCCGGTATCTCGCTCAACGACAACTTCGTCAAGCTCGTTTCCTGGTACGACAACGAGTACGGTTACTCCCGTAAGTTTTCTTCGATTTTTTCCTTTTTTTCCTTTTTTTGGCATTTTCTCTTTCGCCTTCTTCTTTCTGACTCCTCTCGGCTTGCTTCTGCGTTAATAGGAAGGGTCGTAGATTTACTTTGTCACGTTGCCCAAAAGGACCAAGCCAAGCTCTAAATGGCTCCCTTAACTTCGTCTCCGTCAATTTTTACCCTTCCCTCTCAAGTAGTTGAGATTTGATTTTTAAACTTTAAAACTGAAAGCCGTGCTTCTCTGCTGTTCCCCAAATACTCTTGGATTGCGTGTCGTGTCAGTGAGAGCGAGGAGTGCCAGATCACTTAAGTGCTCGAGGTCGCGCACGGATTCCGAAAGTTGACCAGTATTTCCAGTATTTCTCACGATATCAAGCTTGGACGCGATTCTTCCAATTCTGCGCTGAGTCACTGACCCTCCTAGTCCCCTTAGATCGATAGGGCTGGCTGCGAGAGCTCGACAGTCGAGTACGCGAAGAAAAGCTCTGATCAATTTCGTTTGTGATCTGCTTGTCGGGCGTTCGTTGTCGAGCGGCAGCCACGAGGACGTCGGAGCTCTCAATAGCCAGGGCCCCATGTTCTCTGCTCGGACGTCGATAGATCGTATAACTTGTGCATCGCAAGAATTTGAAGCCTTTTTCGATTTTTGGCTCAAGCTGGTCGACGCAGCGGAAGCTCGGGACACGAGGTTCGCTAGCCTATCAGCCGAAGGGATATCTGGATGCATTCAAGCCTTTTGTTGATGCTTACGCGAGCATTGTGGCTGATTCGTTCCCCGAAGCAAAGATTTTCGAGAACTTGTCGTCAAAGAAGGGTTCTTTCGTGCTCATTCGTCAAGCTTCACCAAGCCCAACAAGCGAAGGCAAGGAAGCAGAATCAAACCCGTCGGAATAAGTCACGTGGTCAGCTACTCTGCATCAAATAGTCAAGCTTATAACGAGTCTCGCGCAATGCTCTCTTCCGTTTTATCGCGTTTCGAAATAGCGTCTTTCGGCACTGACACTCGAAGGCCTCAAACGAGGACGTCGGGAAAGTACCTACTGACCAGGACTTGAAGTTGTCCCTACGACACCGAGCGAACAGCGGAACCGACAGTTTGGCTCAACTCTTTCAACTTTGTGGGCAAGACGAGCGGCAGAGAAGCCAGTCGTCGCCAAGACAAGAGATCGACATGTGTCATGTCCAGGGAGAGAGAGGAAAGCGAGAGACAGTGACCGAGAGAGGCGGAGAGATATGGGGACAGCGACAGTTTCGCAAATTGTTTCGCGACCTTTCTGTTTTCGAGTTCGGTGAGAAGCGCAGAATACGGGTTATCGGTCTTCAGCAATGCTCGAAGTACGGGCCGAGACGGATCGTGCTCTCGCGATTGAGTAAGTGCTCTCGGGACGGCACGGACGAAGGACAAAGTTTCAAGGATGGTGAAACGTCAAGTTTCTCGTTATTCACTCAAACATGTCCATCATTATCTAATCGAACATGTCGAGCATACTTTCCATAAGCTTTTCTAGATCATCTACCGCTTTCGTACCATCTGGACTCAAAGGAACCTGAGAATTCTTCCCTACACCCTTCTTCGAGTTTTTGAAGCCGCCCAGGAGAGTCGAAGATACCGAATGACCTCCTGTCGAAGTATCAGAAACTTGAGAAGAGATCGAAGAGTTGGAACCGAAAGAAGGTGTGAGAGTGTTCTTCGAGTTCGGATTCGTCGAAGATGGGTTTGCTGCTGTCGAATGATGCCTGAACAAACTCGGTCTCGAAATCCCACCAGAACTCGAGGAAGGCCTAGCAGATCTCGGACCTCGTTCTGTCGGTCGTGGAGTGACAGAGATCGGTTCTGGCAAGCTAGTATTGATTCGAAGTACCGGTGAAGTTCGGGGATCTTGAACGACAAACGTAGTCGACTTCGGAGGTATCGAAGGGACGCTCTTGTCTTTCGTAGTCGGCGGTAGAGGTTTCTTCGCTTCGATGACTCCTCCTCCGCCTCCCTGTGGACTAGGTGGAAGGACGTCTTTCCTAAACGAACCTTCGACTGGCGAAGAAATGTTCTCCTTCTCGATCTTGTTCGATTGACCACTCCGACTCCTAGATCTACTAGTACTGGACGCTGCAGAAGTTGCCCGGACATCGTTATTTCCGATTGTCGAGATTGCTTCTTTCCATCTCAGCTCGTTGGGACTTTTGGGGGATCGAGCTCCTGCAGTCATTTCTGATTGAGTTGGACCTCCTACGAAATTGGGAGATGCGGGTGTCGTAGCTGTGGACGATGGAGATGGAGAAGGACAGGTGAGGAAGGATGTCGAAGAAGGAGATTGCGACTTAGAAGGTCCAACGAGAGACGAAGAAGCTGCGATATGAATCGCCAGAGGTCGAGGAGCTTGACCAGGTCGAGAAGTTCTCGCTCTCGGTACTGGAGGAGGAGAAGTGCTGCTGGAAGTGGACGAGAAGGGAAGTTTCGTAGGATCCGTTTCGACTGAGCCGTTGTCGAGGACGGGACTCGACAGAGCCGAGGAAAGGGGAGTAGCAGGAGGTAAAGGTGGGAGCGGGGGAGATGCCATCTTTGCTGGCAGGTCTTTGTTCGATGAGGATATTGTCGAAGCGATAGTCGTTTGTGATGGAGAAGGGGAGGAAGGTCGAGGAGGGGGGACTGGAGCGTCGAGTTGCTGTTGTTTCTTCGGTGACAGATTGACGTTGTTTCCTCTTGCCGGTGACACTTCCTTCTTTGGCGGTCTCGGTGAAAGACTAGCTTCGCGAACGTCTGTTCCGAAAGTACTTCTGACGGGAGTTTGGATTACTTCCTGAGTTAGTTCATCCTCCTCCCTCGTCTTGGATAAACCTCCACCGACTCCTATCTCTTGAGGTTCTTCACTCATTCTACCACCAGAATTGCTAGATCCACCGAAACCGAACCAACTTTCGGAACGAGCCGTGACGAAACTACTTCCGGAATTATTTCGTTCCATAGGGATACCTAAACCGTTACCTCCGCTTCCGGTCGTTGCCGGCGTAGAGACGATTGGTGTACTAGCAGCTGTACTATCTAGGTAAGGGGAAAGCGAGAGAGATGGAGTTCTCGTCGAGGAATGATCTGAAATGCTCTGTGCACCAGCGTTCGACGAAGAGGGGAGAGGAGGAGTAGAGAACGACGGATTGGGGGAAGCGGTCGAATCCGTACCTCCGGATATTGAAGGAGCAGCGGGAATTGAAGGCGATCTCCCGAAAGAGAACCATTTCCTCCCTGTCGAAACGACTGATGCAGTTGAACTCGGTCGATTCGTCGTCGCAGGTTGAGTAGTTGAAGGAGTTTCGACCAGAGAAGGAGAGTAATCGGGGTTTGGGGAAGAGGAAGCTGAAGAAGACGATGAACGAGAGGGAATCAGGAGGGAGAGTGGAGAAGCAGCCGATATGGAATTGTTGCGAGGGATCGCAGGTAGATCAGGAGATGATGCGTCGAGCTGTGATTGAGCTTGTGACTGTCGAGAGAATGCGGCTCTGAGCGAGGCGAGCTCTTCAGTAAGAGAGTTCAACTGTGTTTGTAACTGTTCAAGTTTCGTCTCGGCAGCTGCTCGAGCTCTTCTTTCTTCCGCGACCTACAAAGTCGATTGAGTCAGTACGTGTTTGATATTGTTCAATACAAGCGGGGAGTGAACTCACGAGAGCGTTCGCTTCGCTGAACAACTCGACACTCAAATTCTCCAGTTCACTCATCAAATCCTCTTTCGTCTTTTCCAGATCTGCACACTTCTTGACCATCATCTCGTTGTTCCTTTTCAGTGATTCCTCGTTGACTTTCAATGCAGTACATTCAGTTTCAAGAACTCGATACGCCGACTGTAACGATTGGAAATCTTGCAGGAGAGAAGGGGATGTCGAACTCGATGGAGGATTCGGCAGAGACTGTGTGGACGGGTTCGGAGAGAGTGAAGGTCGGAATTGGTTGTTCGGAGGCGGAGGATTCAACGAGTCGAAAGAAGCGATCGTCGAAGTTGAGAATCGAGGATGACCAGAATCTGTCGGACTCAGTGGAGTCGGCATCGTCGGACTCTCATTTCCCGCACCTCCTCCCAGCCTCGGTGAAGAAGCGACAGATCTCAGGGCGGGAGTCGATTGAGCTGAGACGAAAGAGAGAGCGGTCGGTGGAACTGTCGCTTTTCGTTTGTTCGAAGAAGCCGAAGGGGTCGAGGATGAAGAAGAAGAAGTTGTCGGTAGCCGGAAGAAACTTCTTGCTCCTCCTCCTCCTGTGCTGCTCGTACTTTGATTCTGATCTTCTCCTCCGGGGGTATCTTCTGCCGTCCTAGATCTCCCATTCCGTTGCATGCTGGTACTGTTACGGACACCTCCCGACGAAGCACCGCTACTAAGCTCCCTCCGTCTGAGAGTCTCTTCTAGGAACTCAGAGTGAGTTTCTGCTAACGTCAAATTTGATTGAGCGATTTTCAGTTGAGCTGCCAATTCATCGTGAGTTGCCAATTGTTGAGACTGTGATCAAGCAAGAAGAGAGAGAACGTCAATGGAAGACACGTATAAGCGTGTGAAGAGTGCTACACTCACCATGCCATCGACGACGAGCAACAAATTTCTGACAGTTTCTCTCCATTCTCTATCCTCAACTTGCGTTTTGCTTTGAATTTCCTCTCCGTCCTGTTGTATACCTAGTCCGACTTCTCCTCCTCCACCTGTTGTTGTTGTCGGAGATTCGTACTGACCCAGTTCACCCAACCCGAGTCTCTCTCCGATCAAACCCAAACTCCCTCTCCTCCCGACACTTCCACTTCCACCACTCCTAACCGACATGTAACTAGATCTCCTCCTCCCCCCAGGTATTCCTTTGGGGTTACTCGAGACTGTACTACTTCCATTATTGTCATCGAACCTGATCGTGCTCGGTAACAGTCCTGAAGACCTTTTCGATTTCTCGAGAATCAATCGAGCGTTCTCGACGAGGTGTTCGTAACGTTCTGCACGGGAAGGTCTTCTTGAATGATGTCGAGAAGGTTGGGAAGGATCGGGTAGTGTTGAGGAGGAGGTTGAATGAGCTGGATTGGCGGAGGAAGCAGAGGGAGGAGATTGATGAGAGAGGGAGAGGGAAGCTGGGTAATAAGGAGTGGAAGGAGCGGTTTCGACGGACAAAGGAGAGGAGGAAGAAGAAGACTGAGCTGGAGGTGGATCAATATGGGTAGACATCTCGAGGGAGAGAGACTGTGAGGAGAACAAGTCAGTTCCGACCGAGAGAGAGAAGCCGAATCGATCAACTTCTTTCCTCTACAACTTACGCGATAGTCTTCGCACCTGCTACTGTCCGAAGTCTATGCCTGTATGTAATCGATCCGTGCTACCCTCAAGAGCCGGGGAAGTAGGAAAGGGATGACGCCGAGAGAGTTTCAACTGCCGAACGACTCTTCTCCGAAATGCCAGAGTTTGAGCCTACTGCCGTTCCTTCTGTTTATGTTGTACTATCTTTGCGACTGTCTTGCGTATCTGTCGATGTTCAGGGAAAGAGAGCGAACTTTGTTGACCGAGAGAGGGCTCCGAAAATGAGACTTTGTCGCGACTGATCCCGGTATCTTGTTCAATATTGCTGGAGAGTATAGAGCCGTAAGGGGTATCGAGAGGCGGGAGTATCGGAAACTACGAGGTCGAGAGACAATGCGAGGAGGAGAAAAGGAAGCCGTGATTCTTCCTTGAACTTTACCAACACCTCCTCCGATTCTGTCTAGCAACAACATCGACAACAGGAACATCGAACTCTAGACAGAACACGCAAAGGACGAAAGTAGATCAATAGGTAAAAAGGAAGAAATTGGGTAGGAAGGAGATCGAGTTATGACGACTCGATCTACAGCTTCTTCTCGCACGACTGTACAGATACCCAGGGAAGATCAAGATGTATACCTCTACTCACTCCGTATAGCGATCCTCGACCATGTCATTTCGACTTCTTCCCCTTCAATCTCTTCTTCCAATTCGAACACCGCCTCAACCGGAACAACCGCTACAAAGCTAGTTAGATCCAACACGACTACTACGGCGTCAAGCTTGGCGAGACCTTCATTGAGGCATTCAGTCACGAGTTCGATCAAACCTCAAGAAGGATGGACAAACGCTTTACTCTCCCTCGCCGACACCTTCAAAGACTCTTCTTCCTCCTCGAACAAGTCGAGTAGGTTCCCGAAAGAGTTTGTAAAAGTGTTGGACGGGAAAATGGAAAAGGTAGCGAAAGGTTCAGATCCGAAACATCAAGATCAATTGTTGAGGCAAACGATTGGAGCTTTTTACGGAACTTATGCTCAATCGTCGTTTCAGAAGAACCTTAAAGAGAATAGACAGATAGAAGAGGTCATTTTGATGTTTGTGACGACCGCTTCAGCGATTCTCAAGAAGAGGTTGGGCTCAGAAGGGGAAGATTGGAAAAGAGAATTGAATAATCAGGTTGGTCAATTCGTTGGCATTATCAGAGATGGACTCAAGAGTTGCAGTAGGGTACCTGGTGAGCTAGTAAACAGGTTGGATTCCTACTGCAAGAAGCTGGCGGAACCTCCTCAACAAATTCAACTACCTTCGACAAGTCACGATCGACATTTATCAGTTACTTCCTTGACTTCTACCGCTACTAGTCCTTCCTATCCTTCTTATTCTCCTTCGTTACAACCGACCCCATCATCAGGTTTCAGTACTTCTCCTGCTTCCTCAAATCGAAACAGCGCCCTTTTCGACCAAAATCCTCCTCCTCCTCCTGTTTCTGCAAACATCAATTTGGACGAGATGCCTTTCGTACAAGCTTTAGGTAAAGTATTTGGGAAGAGCGATGCCGAGTTGAAGAGGGATGTACAAAACCTGAAAAAGATTTGTACTGAACAAGTTGAGTTTTTTTTGTTCAGTTGTCCCTCGCTCTGAATTTAGACCTAGGCTGACTCGCCTTTGCTCTATTTCCCCGTCAGGCTGCGTTCAATGATCTCAAACTCATGATCAATACAGTTGCAGCACTCTCAGCTACAACTCCCTCTACCTCTTCTCCCTCCTCGGGACCTAACCGCGCAACTTCCCCTTCATCTCCTCCTCCCTCCTTCTCCACCACGACGACGACGACAAATCCAGACACTTCCTCGACTTCCCTTCGACCTCCATCTCACAGAATAAGATCTCGAACGAGTCCTCCTTACCCTTTCCAACCTACCGATTTCGAATCTGTCGAAGCTTTCTCGAGTTGGAAAAAGCAAGAAACTGATGAAGTACAGGAATTATTGTTGGAGATGACGGTCAGGAACCCCGAGTTGGTCAAGAATGGTATCAAAGGTGGTGTACTAATAGGAGGAGCGAGTGGGAATGGCGAGAGGAGGAGGAGGAGGAGCAAAAATCCAAACAATAGTAATGATGGTGGATTAGTTATTGTTGAGACGAGAGGTGAACAGTCTTATGAACCTCTACCTGAAGACTCGGATAGACAAGATGAAGGGGATTATGAAGATGGAGATGATCTGTTAGGAGAGGAAGAAGAAGGAGAAGAATCTCGATTGACTTTCCTACCACCTGATCCAACTTATTATTTCAGAAGGTTGTACGAATCACTCTTACATCACGATTACGCTCTCATGAGTTCGTTACCTCCAGACGAAGATGTTTCTTTATCAATCCTTTCTCCTCTTCACGAAACTTTCTTGTTACTAGTCAGGAAACGTTGGAGAGTACCGGTTACTCTCAAAGCTGCGACTTTTGTTGCGCTTGTTGCTGGGTTGTATAAAGGAATGGGAGTTCCGGAAGAATGTGTTGGAGAAGCACTCGAGGAAGTTGAGAGGGTCGAGGAGAAATGGAGATATTGGAGATGGCCTCTCGTTGACGTGAGTTGACTCTTTCTCTCTCTTTGTGCCTCGTTCACTCGTTCGGCCACTGATTATTCATTACCCCTTCCGTAGCGACAAATTCTCTTCAAAGCATTATCACTATTGTTCGATACTCTCTTGACGAGATTCTTCGAAATCTTTCAAGGATTGCTACAACAACCTTTCTCTTCACTCCTGCCACATCTTGACTCCATCTCTACCAACACAGTATTCCTCGGCTCGATCGGCTCGAACTTGTCAGCTACACTGAGAGAACTCGAGGTAGGAATGAGGAAATTCGTCATGATGGCGTGGGAAGAAAAAGTTTTAGAGTTTGAAATGAGTAGACAGGAAGGCGAGAGTGAAGTCAACGCTTGGTTGGGTATACTAGGCTGGGTTAGAGATGAAGTTCAAGGTTTTGATCGTTGTTTCTCGGAGAAAGTTTGCGGGTGAGCCTTTTTCACCCCGACCTCAGCTTGTTCCCCTCTGAACGCGTCAAGGAGCTAACAAAGCCGGTTTCCTTGATATGATATAGTCAACTCGATCCTCCAGCATTGTTCTTGTCCGTCACAGCTCCTCTCTTCATCGATCATCTCAATAATTCTAGAATCTCGAACATCTCTGCCTCTGTCGAACTCGCCCAACCTCAATCGACCTCGGCGCCAGGGACAGGCGGAGCAACCGACGGAGAACTACTGGAACTGTATCATGGAGTGAAAGAATTGAAAGATATGTTTGAAGCTTTCTGTCCCGAGTAACTTCTCAAATTTCTTCTCACAACTTGATGTCAAGCTTGTTTACTTACCACCATTCTCAATTGTGATCATGACAGTGAACCGCTCGAGATTGACTTCTCGGCTTGGTTTGAGCCTTACGTGAGGAAGTGGTTGGCGATGACGGATACTCAGACTAGTGAATGGGTAAATCGAGCGATTTCGAAAGATGCTGTGAGCCTGATAATCTCTTTTTCCTCCCATCGCAATCGACTTTCGATACTGACAATTCGATTCTGCATTCAGTTCGAACCGGAAGAGACCGCAACTCACTCTTCTTCGATAGTCGATTTGATCGAGAGTTGTAAAGCTCCAGTCGAATTCATTCTCGGATTGAAATGGCCTGACGAATACGGTCATGCGAAATTCCTCACTGGTCTATCAAGGGTATGCCCGTCTTCTCTCTCTTCCCTAGGGAGCGGAAACTGACCAAGACTGAGATTGTTGGCTCCACTCACAGACGATTGCGAAATCGATCGAACAATATTCTAACCAACTCGAATCAATGTTCATCGATGAGATGTTCCCGAGGAAACCTGAAGAAGCTTTAGATCAAGATGTCGCAAGACCTTCTGCTTGGTTGACAAAGGCGAGGATGGTAGTTCAAGGTGATAAAAAAGTTGAACCTTTCGAATTTCAAGCTGCTGTGAGTTCACGCTGCCGCCTTGTCACCTTCTCGGAGAAAACGAGTGGTACTCATTGGGCGCTGCAAAACAACAGAGTTGCATCAAGTTGAACAATATTCAAGCCGCTCGAAGGCTCCTCGACACCATGTACAACACTCTCGACGCCGACAAAGTTTCGAGAATCGTCGAGCTCAACACACCTCCTCCTCCACCGAGTTCGGTACCCACTCAACCTCGATTCCTCTTCACCGTCAAAATCCTACTCTGCGAAAACCTGTCACCTCCTTCTGGAAACTCTCGAAGCAAGAAACTCGACCCTTTTCTCATTCTCTCCGACCCGGCTGGATATCGAGTTGCCAAAACTCGAACGTTGTACGATACGAACGATCCTAGATGGGATGAAACTCTCGATGTTTCAGTCAAAGGAGATTTGTGGTTACGAGCAACCGTTTACAACCGAAACCTCGTCGACCACCACGATCACGTCGGCTGTGCCTATATTCATCTTGATCCTCGAAAGTTCTCAGATTTCTTGGCGAAGGACGTTTGGTTCAGGCTGGAGGATCAGAATCGACAACCTCTAGATGCAAGATTGTTGTTGAGGATTTCGATGGAGGGAGAGAAGGACGACATTCGATTCTACTTTGGAAGAGCTTTCAGGAGTTTGAAGCGAGCTGAAGGTGATATGGTTCGAACGATGGTGGACAAGGTGAGATATTATTTATCCTCGTCTCTTCCTAAAAGCCTCGAGAGTAAACTCACTCTCGCTCTTTTTCCGCCTAGATGTCACCTTTCGTACGACACTACATCTCTCATTCAAATCTCAAATCTTTACTCAATACATCTCGCTACAACCTACCAGATCTCGACAAAGTTCGTGGAAATCTCGATAAAGGAGTTCGAAACCTCAACGCCTATGTCCGAGACGCTCTCGCTTCTTCGACAAACTCCTCTACCGGTACTCTCATGATCCCTCCCGTCCATGATCCGAACGCTCCAAGCTCAGTCACTCTCGAACGACTCGAGCAGAAGAAGAAAGGGAAAGGGCCTTTGACGGATATCGAAATCGAAAACGCTATCGGAGACCTTCTCGACTATTTTGAGGTTACTTTCGCTACTTTGAAAGAATCTCTGACACCTGATGGTGAGCAACGAGATCGTTTCGCTCGTGTTCACTTACTCAGCTAACCCTTTCTTCGTCCGCAATAGCTTGGCATCTCGTCTCTCTGCGACTGTGGAAGGAGATTTTGACTACTGTCGAAGGTTTGCTCGTACCTCCTCTCAGCGATAGACCTACGGAGATGCGACCTTTGAGTGAAAAAGAAGTTGATGTCGTTTACAAATGGCTCGGTGTAAGTTTTATTTTTCTTTTGTTCCAAGCGACTGAGCCCTTACAATTGAGCCCTGACTCACTCTCGAACCGTCTGCAGTTCCTCGTCAACTTCTTCCACGGTGGAGGAGAGGGAGTCCCACTCGAAGACCTTCGTAATGCAAAGTACCTCGGTAAGCTTTATCCTACCTCTGTTCGACCGTTCCTCGATGGCGGGACTGACTCGCTGTTGCTCTCCCATTTCAGAGCTTATTGAAGCGAGAATGTACTATGAATGGAGTCCAGATGATTTGATGAGAGCTTCCGTCGAAACGAGTGAGTTTGCACCAGTTTTCCCATTTTTGGTTTGCTCGTTCGCTTCCGGCTCGCTAACTGTCTCTCCTTCGTTTTGATTATCAGTGCAACGGCATTTCTTGACGAAATCAGACTCGATCCTGAGCCGTTCCAAGTCAGTCTATTCTCAACGAAACCTCGGAACGATTCGAGCGCGCAAGATCGAGAAGAAACAGCAAGTCACTAGTTCGGGAGAAATGATTTTACGGATCCTGCGAATGTAGTGAGTCGACTCCTCTCCTTCTCTTGAGCTCAAGCTTTCCCTCCACCCGGTAGCCCGCCGTCTCTGGGCCTCTCTTTCGACTGGGATTACGGCCGAGTAAGAGATGATTTCGAACTGACCGGCTCGCGCTTCGTGCTTACCAACAGTCCCGGCACTACAGATTTCTTGTCGACGCAATTGTCAACAATGCAGAGGCTCCAAGTCGAACAAGCTCAACGTCAGCAGCTCAAATCTTCGCAACGTGGTAGTCTACAGCGAGGAGGCGCTGGCAATCGAGTCAGTAGGAGTTCGAATCTACGAAATTCTAACAACTTTGCAGGACAAGGACAACCACTTTCGACGATCTCCGATGATCGATAGACCCTTTCTTCTTTTAATTCCTCTTCGAATGTTCCTTCGTTCGACTTCTGATTACGAAGTGAAACTTCCGACACGGCACAAGCAGCAATCCCACTTTATCGTTGAACTTCCGCCGAGAACGAGAACTTCGAGACAAACCGTTTTACTTCTCTAAATTCTAACTCTCTTTATTTTGCTCCTTGTACAAGTTCTGTAGTTCTGTGTGTATCAATACTCTGATGTCGATACCCCTATCCCCCTTCGTTACCTGTTGCCCTATGTAAGATTCGAGTTGAAACACTCCCTATTCTCCTTCTGCTTGCGAGCTGTACGTATCTGCGTCGTTCTTTCGCAGTGAACAAACTTGTACGTACAAGCTTTATCTTGGCCATTTCCACGAGAAGTTCTTCTTTCGCGCAATCTCGCTTCCAAAGTTGATCGACATTATAAAGTGCTTGTTTCCTCGTGTTTCGCAGTGCTGACTGCTTAGTGTTCATTCCAGTCACAGTTGAGCTTCGGCGGAGAGAGATAACGATAGCACTAGAGAAGATTTCGGAAAACTTCTCGAATCCCTTGTCAAAGCTTAATAGAGTTCTGCGATCCACACTCGACCAAAGCTTCTTCTTTAGACAGAGAGGCTCGACTCTCAATAATGTACCAAGTTTGCGCAGGTTCTCGACGTGAGAAAGAGATGGCGTCCTTGTAATCTCCTTTACTCGGAGGCTCCAAAATGAGCTTAACCGGCGGGCATTGCAGCCGATCAGAAAAGAAAAATAGGAAAAAACTCTCGGAACGCCAAAGTTTCTGACAGGGTTGCGTGGTCGTCGCTGAGAAGCTTCTAGCAGCTAGCAGTCTCTCCTCCGGTCTGCTTACTCGAGATCGCGCTGTTCCAAGTCGTCATTCGCCCTCTCCTTCTCCCAACGCGACCTCCTTCTCTCTTCTTCAAGTTTCCTGCGACGACTTTCAACTTCAACTTGATCCAACAAACAACTCTCCAAATACCGATTGTCTTTCTCCCCCTCTTCTCTCATGGCAGCGTTCGTTCCCCTCGATGAACCATTGTTAGGACGGTGTTTGTCGGAAACAGTAGGAGGAGGAGGAACAGGAGACTCGTCAAACTTTCTCAGGACTGCCGAAGAACTTCGCTCTCTCCCTGCCGATCTCATTTCTCCCCTTCCTGCTTACTCTTTCTATCGACAACACGAAGCAGCTCACCATCCCCTCGTACCTCCTACCAAGGCTCGACCTAATCCGTTCACCGCGAATCAACAGCAAGAACAACAAATACCTTCGCATGCTTTGCTTCCTCCGGCCTCTTCTTCCTCTTCTTCGTGGCCCCTCTTCCACCCCTCGTCTTACTCTCCAGCCTTCAATTCGACGAGATCACTTCCGACGTTCCCACCTTACCCTTCGACGACCCCAGTCGACCTGGGGCTCTCAACTCTTCCTCCTCGGGGAACCCAATCAAGCTCGTTCTCGACTCCTCCTTTCATCTACTCCCCCGGATTGCACCTTAATCTTACTTCGGCCTCTTCGACGTGTACCTCGACTGGCTACGATTTCTCCCAGCAGTACTTCCCGTTGACCCCTCCAGTCGAAGACAGTTCAAAGGCCGGCGTCGAACTCTCGAGCTATCCTTTCACTTCGTCGTCAGTATCCTCGTCAAGTCTTCCGCCAGTCTTCCCGTCTCTTCTCTCCCCGTACACTCCTGTAACGAACGAACATTCTTTCACAGTTCCTCAAGCATTCGTCAATCCTTCAACGTCGTCGAATCTTTCGCCAAAATTACTTTCTCTACCTCATCCTCCTTCAGCTCCTTCTTCCTCCACTCTCTCTTCCCTCATCTCGTCGGGAATCGCTCGACGCCGTCTCAGAGTACCTCCTCTCCCTAGCCCCTGCCTCTCGTCAAGCTCGAATCCTTCTTCTTCGACTGCTCGATCCCAACCTCCGAAAGCCAAAACGTCTCAAGGTGGAGGGAGGTCGCAGTACTCTCGGGATGAAGTGATCTCTTCCTGTTCAACCTGTCACGTCGAACTCGCGACTCTTCAACTTCGCAAGAAAGGAGGTGCTCAACATGTCGATTTCGTCAATGATTTCACTTGTTTCGAATGCAAACCGGATCTCGCAGCCTTGGAAAGAACTCCCGGAGATTCGGAGGAGCTCAAAGTCGGGTATGACTCAAGTCTATCGGCTCTGCTCGACAGAGAAGAGGGAACAGAGATTCAAAGGAAAAGGAGGAGAGTAGGTTCGAGAGCCAAAGCTCGTAGGAGTGCATCTACCAGACAGACCTCCAAGGACAACTCGCTCACTTGTAAGGCACTTCTTCACTTAGATTACGATACTGAGGGGAATTGACAGAATTTTCGTCTCGCAAATTTAGGCGATGTCTGTCGAAGAACAATCGCGTCGGGAGATATTCGGCCCTCGAACCCCGGAGAGAAGCTCAATTTCACCGTCGAAGTCATTTGTTCTCACTGCTCTTCTACTTATCGTCGGTGCTCAGATGATGGTGGAGGAGGTGGAAGATTAGGGTGAGTCGCTTTCTTCGAAGCTCGTAACTATCGGGAAGCTCGAGCTTATAGATTGTGAGCGAGACAGTGTCGGTAAATGGAGATGCAAAGGTGAGTACTTCTCTACGGTAGCGGATAGCCTAAAAGCTGACATTCAATGTTCTCCGTCTGTAGAGCTTTTCGAAGAAGGACGCAAAAACTGCTCGTTCTCTCACGCTCGAATGGGACCTATCCAAGACCTCATCTAGTGAGTCCGAGGCAGCTTCTGAAGTACTACGGACTCTCGACTGATCCCATCTCTCGTCGCAGCGACACTCACTCGATGTCTTCGATTAGTCAAGATCTCGCAAGACTCGAAACGACATGTTTCGAATTCTACCGAAACAGTGTTCTCTCGGCTCTCGCTGTTCCTGACGTACTCGAAGGAGAGGATCCGATTGCGATCTCTTACGACCAGATCGAGAAGATGGCAGTCGACAGTTGGACTTATTTCGAACCTTTCTTCAAACCTGTGAGTTTTTGAACGTCTTTCGCAAGTCGTAGTCGAAATTGACGATCTAGCCCATTTGATCGAGTACAGTGTTACGATACAACGAAGAAACGCTATATCGGCTTGCGTTGGGCAAATCCAACGACGAGAAAGAAGGGACGCAAGCTAGGTTATTCACCTTCGCTGTCTGCCTCAGATTCTGGAAGTCCAGCTCTACGCTTGGGTTTACGATTGACTGGATTCGCTATCATGGAAGTTGATGTGAGTGTCTCAATCGTATCACTGGCTGCTTCTGAGCTCGCTGTCTGACTTTTTTTTGCTTTTCTCTTGAACGTCAAGATCGAGAACGGTATCTTGTTCACGCCACTCGCCATGCCGATTGGTTCTGTCGGAGAGACCTACGACGCTTCGACTACTCTGCTTCAACACCTCTCTCGTCACATCGCTTCTGAGCTCGAAATCATCAACCTCGACCGGAGGAGGAAACACTTACCGTCGCTACCTCCGATTCGAGATGCTTGGACAGCTGTTTTGTTCTCCAAGGACACTCGTGGTGCAAACCATCTCGAGACTAGACGTGGCTATCTACCTCTCGAAAAATGTGAGTTCCAATCCGGACGGTCGAACTGATGAGGCTCGAAGCTTACTCTCCTTCTCCTACCTTTCAGATGCTTCAATTCACGGCGAAGTCTCAACAGAACGCATCGAATCTCGCCTTAACGAGTTCCTTCCGTCCTGCTGTAAGCCCCTCACCCTCATCCTCACACTCGCGACGAGACGAAACTGATTTCCAGGCTTCGCTCGTTAACAGTGCAAGGCGGTTGGAGACTGTTCGCTCGTCCTTATGGTGGAGCTACTGACGATTGGGGTCAGCTAGCCAGCAATCGACGCCGAAGGAAGAGCGTCTCCCTGACAGATCACGCTAAAAGTACCAAATTCGAAAACGAAGAAGATTCAGACGACGATTACGAAGAAGTTCCTGCTAGTAGACGATCGAAACGTTCTCGCTTATGACCACGGGACTCACACCTCCGAGCCTTGCAATCTTTACGAACGCTTTGCCTACAAAAACTGCGAGACCTCGAAGCTGAGTCGATTTAACCGAAGTTCCGGAGAGAAGTTCTGCGTAGCTCTTCTTCTTCTCGCACGCTCAACTCCACGCGCACTACTAGCTCTACTAGACACAAGCACCTGCGGCGGAATTCTTCAAACCCGACGAGAGCGGAAAACGCGACCTTCTTGTTGCCCAACTTCATCTATTTTCGACTCTCTCAACTTCTCACACTCTCATAGCGACACTACTTTCGGCTGTACAGACTTGATCAAATCCATACGACTTGTAGACCACGCGACAAATCTCATTCATTCATCTCTCATTCGGTTTCAATCCCGCACGCAGATTCCCTTTCTCTCTCTCTATCTCTCTCCCTCGACCACCGAACGACAGCAATACTCGACCGTTAGATGGGATTTGGACCTACTCATACATTCTTACGAGGCTTGGCTGGGTTTGCATTCGAGTCGTTTTGGTACAAATGCGAGGTTCATTCATTCGATGGGAAGGACCCTGAAGAAGTAGTTCCAGCGGAAGGAACTCCCATGATAGTAGTAGCGAACCACTGGAATTCCGCTGCAGATGTAAGCACCCACTTCTCCCCTTGTTCCCTCAGTCGAGCGAGCTAATTTCTTCTCTTTTTGTACGGTCCCCTTCCCCACACAGGTTGCGGTGCTCTCTATTTACTTCCCTCACTACCGCAAATTACACTACTGGGCGAAATCTACTCTCTTCGCACCTGGATTACCGAAGAAAATCTTGCTGGATGCGGGCAACTTGCCAGTCGATAGGAAAACGAAGGTCAGTTCTCTCTCTCTCGGTTGCTCTTTCGCTCAGCGAAACAGGTCTGACCAACAGCTGAATTCCTGTCGAGTGATCAGGATAACCAAAAACTATTCGCATCAACGTTCGATGCTTTCAAATGTGGTGAAGCAGTAGCGGTATTCGGAGAAGGAGGAAGGTAAGGTTTTCGACTTGATTCACAGTTTGTTCTCTATTTGCAGCTGATGCTCTCTCTCCTGGACACAGTGAAACAGTGCCACATCTATCAGCACTCAAGGATGGAGCGTCTTGGGCTGCTCTCGAGTACGGGAAGAATATTCGAGATCCGTTAACTCGACGAATGCTTTCGGACGGAACTTTCACCGATAAAGAACCTCAAGATGTAGTCATTTGTATCGCCGGTATCGGTTACAGTGACAAGACAAAGTACAGGAGTAGTGCAGTCATGGAGTGAGTTTCTCTTTCCTAAGCTTACTGACCAGTTCTTGAGTTTCATCGACTGATATGATTGCTATCCTTAGATTTGGAAAGAAAATTTCGATTGAACCTTACATTGAAGAGTTCCTGGTTGATCCGAAAGCGGCTGTCAAGAAGTTGACGGCAAAGATTTCGGAAGAATTGATCAAAGTGACGGTGAACGCACCAGACTGGTGGGCTTTTCTCTCTCTCTGATCTCTCTCTGGAGAGTCAGAACTGATAAGGTCTTTACAATACATCATAGGGAATCTCGTAACGCTGCAACAATGGCGAGAAAAATCCTTTGGCCGGATGATCGGAAATTACCTCTCACTCATCTTCGTCAAATCGATCAAAGGTGAGTCTTTCAGTCCTGAAGAGTCACTTGTAGCCGCTTCAACTGACCGTGACTTTGCCGTAGTTTGATCGATCTCTTTGTATCTCCTTCGACATCACCGGCACTTCGGCGACTGAAACGACTTCTCAACGCCTATCGCGACACTCTCCAAGCTAGCTCACTTTCGCATCTTTCACTCTCCTCTCTACCCCTACCTTCCACTCTCGACCCTTCAGTCCCGAATCCTTTACCAACGAGAGCCCGAGTACTCAGCTCGATCTGTCTCTCAACCCTCGCCTGCCTGCTGCGACTCCCATTCTTCCTACTGCCTCTCATCGTTCACCTTCCGATCTATCTCTTTACACGGTATGCCTCATCTGGAGCTCTCGAGGAGGATCAAGCACAGAACAAGGTCGCTATCGGTCTCGTCCTCGCTCTCGGATCTTACGCTGCATTCTTCGGAGTAGCCTGCGCTCTACTCTGGGTCTCGTTACCATACGGAGGAGCGATCCTGGTATCTCTGACAGGGACTATCTGTTTCGTGGCCTATCACAATCGCTTAGTCGACGACAACGTGAGCTCTTCTTCCACATCCGTTTTGATTTTTCTCGTTTTGGAGACTCACAACTCTCGCTTTCTTGCCTCACCAGTATCGTCAATTCCAACGACTGCTAGCACTCTGGAGAGTCTTGTTCGGTCTGTGGTCACCCGTAGCTCACGAAGAAGCTTCTCACCTCCTCCACTCGGTTCACCCTTCCCTGTCGACTCCGTTTTTATCCGAAACGAACACCGATTACGAGGACGAAACCGATCTCGGCAACATGTCTGCTTCGTTCACGAGTGCGAATGGGGCAAGTGAAGGAGGAGGAGGAGGTGGAAACCGACGAACTCGGAATGCTCCCCCGAGTCCAGCCCTTTTCTCTGAAGCGGATCGACTACTCGGCGGGTTCGATTTCGGACAACACCTGAGCAGCAGCGGCAACTCTGGAGATACCGACGGAGGTGAACTACCGGGACCGAGAGGGCCACGACGGAGGAGGAGTCGAGCGAGAGATATCAGGAGGTTGTTGGCTTTGAGAAGCGAAACTGTCGCAGCTCTGCGAGAAGCTTTGTTCGGACCCGAAGAGGAAGACGAGAACGGACAAGTGTTTGAAAGGTTACCAGAAACAGAAGAAGGAGAAGGCAGTCAATCCCCTTCGACGTTAGCTTCGAGGCAAGCGAGGAAAGTTGGAGATAGAATAAAAGCATGGGGCTGGTCTAGCGATCAAAGTTCGGGAGGAGGAGTCAAACTCGCTTGAGTTGTAATCGATGCTTTATCTCTTCTCTCTTCTCGTGGTCGTTCAGACAGAACCGATTCTCAGATGACCCTTTCGAAGAGCGACGAGAGACTCAGAATTTTCGGACTTGCAATCGGCGGTCGAATTTGTACAGATGCCGAAGCGTTGAGAAGCTTTGGATGTTCGGCTTGAGCGAATACAAGCGCTTAAAAGTGTAAATTAGTCACTTGTAAGGAAATAACGAACTTGTGCGACAAAGTCGAGAATACCAAAAAAGAAAATGGCTCGCTCTTCTAACTCTTTCCTGTTTTGACAACTACCTCACAACTCCTTTTTCCACTCTCTCGCTCGCTCACCGCTCGTGACCAAGACGACTGTCGATCTCTACTCGAGCTTACCATCGGACGACTGCACTCGAAAGGAGATCGGAGGTGGAAAAGAAAAGACGAAAAAAACCTCGAAATCGTTCTCCTGTAGAAGGACGGAGAAGCGAAAGATCGTCTCGAGTGGAACAAGTTCGAGAAGGGGATCTACCGATTGCCGTTGGAGCTCTGTCGACCCCCCGAAGTTTTCAGAGAAACCTTGACTTTTCGTTTCGAGAATAATTTCAGCCTCCCGAAAACGTCGAGGTTCTCTCTTCTCGATTCTGTCTGAAAGGACGAGGGAGTCTTCTCGTCAGTCTCTGACATTTACTTCTTTCTGCAAAAGCTCCCTATGGAACCTTCGATGGCTGCGAGATGTAGATTTCGCTCTGGTTCTCCACCACAGCCTTCCGCTCCTTTACCTTGAACGAACCTCCTTTACAGTCCTCTGTCCTCTACTACTCACTTGGTTCGTGACCGCTCAGAAGTAATCGATCACTAGAACCCTTCGACCATGTCGACCTCTTCGAAACGATTCGCAGTCTGTCCAGGTTCTCTCGTCCCGACTCACTGGCACGATACAGCTCTCCTCGACCTACTCGGGTCCCGATTGAACAGCACAATGATAAGTAAGCCGAATCTCTCTTCTCTCTGTTCCAGCTAACAGGAACTTGAGCTGATCTACCTTTGTTGCGAAACCTCCCAGATTTCGTCGCCTGCAAAGTGGTCGAGACCGTTCGATGTCGTCCTTCACACGGATACCCTACACCTCCAGAGTCTCCCAACACCGAAGCGAAGAAGCCAGTCGCAGGTCTACCGCCCTTAGCAGCTTTCATAAAAGCTGTCGTCAAAAAATCTCGATGCCATGTCCCGACTCTCCTCGCTTCCGCTGTCTACCTCGAACGACTTCGAGCTCGACTACCGAGTACCGCTCAAGGTTGTCCTACTACTCGACACAGATGCGCTTTAGCAGCTATCGTCATCGCTGCGAAGTACCTCAATGGTGAGTCGCATCTCTTTTTGCGCTATTCGCTCTTTTTCTTGCACGATAAGCTGATCGGTGAGCTTGTACTTCTATTCTCGCAGACTCGTCTCCAATGAACAAACACTGGGCGAGATACTCCGAATTCTCCCTCGCCGAGATCAACCTCATGGAGATGCAACTTCTCGCGATTTTCAACTTTGACCTTCGATTCGACGAATCCGAACTTATCTCGGTTCTACAGCCTCTACTCAAAGCTGAAAGAGCTTCAGTGCGTCACTCCATGCCTCCAGCAGCCAAAGCACCGACCGTCGAACAACACGAGATCTCGATCGAACCCAACACGACAGTGGACGGAAGAAAGGACGAGGTAGTTGCTCGAGGTCGAACCTATTCCGTCGACGCAGCTGCGTTCGCCTCAGAGGAGACCGGAGAGGCTGGCAAACAACTCACGCCGGCTTATCAACGAATGACTGGAGTCGCACGTCCTCGAGGTCCACTTCCAACTCCTCCTCCTCCCGTTCCACCTCGACCCTCGATCAGTCACCGGGTCTCTTACCCTCGTCACCGTCGTCCTGGATCCACCACTCCCTTGTCTTCTCCACCTCCTCTCCATGACGGGTTCTCAACCTTCGGCTCTTCTCGAAGCAACGACCACCGATACTCTTCTCGTTCTTCCTACTCCTCCTCTTCGACCCTTTCCTCGTCATCTTCCTTCGGACCTCGTACTCCTTACACCCCGCTCTCCGACCTGCCTCCTGTTCCGAAACAACAGTGTCACTCTCCAATTCCTCCGATTCCAATCCCTCCTCCGAAAGGTGAAGCTCTTCGCAAACGACAACCGATCATCGACGTCATTCCTCCTTTCTCGTGGTCTTCGTCAAATTCCTCCGACCCCGTTGCACTGCCAAACAAGTCTAAGAAACTTTCACCTGAACTGTCTCTCCCTCACCTCGATAACGACTCATCCTCTTCTTCCTCTTCTTCGTGGTTGTTCAATCACTCGTCGTCATCTTCAGCCCTCTCGGAGGCTGAGCTCGTCGAAGGTGGAGAATTGGCGCGCAGATTGAGGAGACGAGATATCGGAACTGGAGGTCATGTTCGAGATCGATACCTCCAAGACGATACCAGAGCGAGGAGGCAGTTGACAGGCCTCGTCGGAGTTGAGGTTCACTGAAGGAGAATGTTTCCATTCGTCGTTTCAGTTTCTTGGGTCTGTCGTTTCGGGGTTTCAGTTCTTCCCAATGTTGTTAAATACTTTCTGGTTGTATCTTTCGTAATCCTTTTCTGTAGCCCTTCCCTCCTTTTTGATGTTGCTGTGTTATTTCTTCCGTCTTAACGTTCTTCCTTTATGTTTTTGTCGTGCTTTCTTCTACTTGTCGTTGTCGTTTTCTCTTTCATGTCCAAAATTTGTACTCCTTTCCTCTGCCATTCTTGTAGCTGATCAATTGAATCTGTACTCCCATCCTGATAGTGTCTCTGTTTCCCGGCTCTCGTCATACCGTCGAGCGATTTCGAAACGTTCTTTACACTTTGAATCCCACTACTTTTTCAACCTTTCGTCCACTCAGCCTTCTCCGCTTTCAAGTTTCCCTGTGTCTGTTTCTCTTCGTCACCGGTTACCATTCCTACAGCACTTTCCAATTTACCTTGTAACCTTTCGGCAGAGGGTACCGGAAGTTTGCCATCTGCGAGAGAAGATTTGAATTCTCCTTTCTCCGCTTTCAGATTTCCTTGGGTTTGTTGTTCTTGATCTCCCGTGATCATACCATACGCCCTGAGATATAGTAATCGAGGTGAAATGTATCGATGGAGTGGGAAGGAGGAATAGGAAATGAACGAGAGAGAGAGAGGAAGAAGAAAAAGAAGAAGGAATAGTTAGTCCGAGAATCAATTACCAATTCTCAGCGTCGCTGTCTCCTGACCTCACTCGTCTCGGGAGTTTTCTGTGATGTTCCAAGGGGGGGAAGAAACTCACGATTGAACTTTACCAACTGTTCTCTCAGCCGCAGCTTCTCCCTTGGCTCGTGCTTTCGCTTCCTCGATCTCTTTCTGAGCTTGTTCGACTAGCTCATCTCCTTCTTCCTTCCATGAGGGATCACTCGATACAGATCCTACCGCCTGAACATACCATAGAGCTTGAGCGTGAGTTGGGAGGGTCCGACTCGATCAAAAAGTGGGGGAAGAAACGAGAAAGACGAACTTGGTAGACTTGACCTTGAATAGATTTGAGGGTCGAAGATAATTGTGTAGGTTGAGAATCGGTAGAGTCGGACATTCTTGCTAGGAGTGAGTGGTAGAAGGGAGAAAGATCAGAGTTTTGATGACGAACTGTTTTGTAACTCTTCCACTTCATTCATCTCGACTTCGGCTAGCAAGGAGGACTCATCGAGGTATAACAGCATCAACGAAGAGTAGACGATCTCGGTTGAGCGTATACTTGGTTAGCATTGTGAGCGAAAATCTTTCATCCTCTTTCGCGTCGTTCAACCTCATGTCTCGGTTCGAGAGCTCTCAAAGGAGTAATGCACGGCTCATAGTACTATGTTAGGGCTGTAGTCACGTAGACATGTAGTCGAAGAGCTGTGTTCGGAAGAATTTATTCCAAGGTTGTTCTACCAGTTTCTCTCGCACTTGGAAAAGCACGGCACGATCAGCAGGATTGTGGGAAGAGCAGCAAGCAGTGCGAACAACGATTCGCATAGGAAGATAAACGGAGAAGCTGACATTCTTTCGGTTTTCACTCGTTTCGCAGGCGTCCATAGCAAAGATGGCCTCGAGGCTCAAGACTCTAATCGGACGACTCTCCTCGAAAGCTTCAACAGATCCTGTCGAATCAGTACGCAAGACTCTCGTCAGAAGAAACAAGATCGTCTCGCGTTTGATCACTTTCGCTCCTCATTTACGGACACTCCTCTTCATCGCTGGAGTTCTATATACTCTCGCTTTACCTCTACCAGAGCTCGGGAGGAGACATTACATCAGCGAGAATGCTCTGCAACCCGCACAGGTGAGTCCTGATCAGACTCTCTTTTCCTCTCGCTTCGCTAGCTTCGAACGGAATATTAATCCTTGTCGTTTGTATACAGGTGAATACATATTGGAGTTGGGCCGATGTACACGTAGCGGATCTGTTCGATAACGATGTCACAAAGTGGAGTAAACCGGAAGTATCGGTCGAACAGTAAAAGTCCTATTCCGTTCAGAATCTTTTTGCGTTTTTCCACCGAACTGACGAAGAACGCTTGACTCCGACTCTGTAGGAGAACAAAGTTTATTCAATCCGCTTTCGAGAAGCTTGGTTACGCTTCAGCTCGACAACGTTACTCGTTCGAGCTATCCTCGAACTCTGTCAGTCCTGTCTCCTTCCCTTTTTCTTCGACTACTCTATGGAACGCTGATGAGTATCGTTCACGAGACAGTCAGTCGGAGGAATCAACACTTACGCGATTCTACCAGCACCAAAGACGGATGGCTCAGAAGCACTAGTACTTAGCGCGAGTTGGTTGAGCCGAGCGAGGGACGAAGAAGGGAGACAGAGAATCAACAATCGAGGAGTTGCGACAGTTCTCGCCCTTGCAAACTACATGAAGAGTGAGTCTCAACATAATCTGTTCCGCGAAGACACATTGACATGTACGACTTACTTCTGAGCAGAGTACTCGATGTGGTCGAAAGATATTGTTTTCCTAATTTCAGATGGGCACGTCGACGGCGCTCAAGCTTGGCTAGATTCTTACCACGGATACACTCAATCAAGTGAGCGCTTAAGGAATTGCTTGAGCGCCTAGAGCTTTGGTTTGCTGATTGCCGGTGATTTGCAAGCAGATCTAGAAGCTGAAAGACTGAGTTTGACGACCGGGCCGATCTGGGCTGCCCTCAACCTCGACTATCCTCACCACTCCTTCTCCGAGGTTGGTATCCATTACGGTGCGCTTGACAGTTCCTGAGCCTGCGCGCCGTTCCGCGACTGACCTTTTCCTCGTCAACAGGAGGCGCAAACGGTCAACTACCGAATCTGGACTTCATCAACTCTGCATCACGGATACTACGGCATGTCGGGATCTCGACCGTCCTTCGTTCTCCTACTGCCGCGCCCTCTAGCTTTTTGAATCGATTCCCTTCGTTCATCGCTCGATCACCTCAACTTCGCAAGTATTTTAACGCAGCTCACAACCTCTTCAGTCAGCTAGCAATAGGAGCAGATGGAAGGATACAAGGTCCTGAAGGGTGCTACGGAAAGTACAGAATTGATGCAATCACTTGGTTTGCGATCCCCGCTGAAGGTCCTCACGGTTTTCACTCGATCGGACAGTAAGCTTACGCCATTCCTTTCTTGTTCGCTTTCGCTACTTCGGCTGACTCTCAATCTCTCGCAGTGCCGTTGAATCTACATTTCGATCTCTCAACAACCTCCTCGAACGATTTCACCAGTCTTTCTTCCTGTACATTATGACCTCTATCGATTCTTTCATTGCTGTTGGCAACTATCTCGCGGCTCCCATTCTCATCGGGGCAGCCCTTACGATTCAAGGATTGATCAGCTGGTCAGACTCAACGAAGAAAACGAAGCGATCTCGACCCGTTCTCAAGATACTAGCGACTCTCGCCGTCTCCCTCCTTGCAGCATCTTCGGAGCTATCTCTACTCCTCAAGATCGATCCAATCTTCGACAAGACGGCCCCGGTACAACATTGGCTAGAATTCTACCTCTCTTCGATCGTACTCCTACTTCACCTTTCAGTCCCTCTCCTCCTCTCCGCAATCCTTCCCTCCCCGAGAGAATCTCTGTTTCTCTCAGAATCCCTCAAATCGACCTATCTACTCTCTTCAGGCCTTTTAATCTCGATTACCGCTACTCTCAATTTTGGTTTCTCTGTCCTCCTCTCTTTCTACCTCTCTCTTCCTCTCCTCTTCCCCCTCACCTCTACTCGCTTCACCTATAGATCAATCACTCGGAGGAGGATCCAACAAGTCTTACTGGCGTGTTTAACCCCAACTGGAATCTGGGGAGTTTGGAGAGTCGTCGCGAAAGAGCAAGCCGAAGCTTGGTTGAGAGTCTTGATAGGAGATTGGAAGATCGGTGGAGGTTGGAGTTTACCAGTGTTGGTAGTAGGGATCACGACACTTCAGTTGACGTTGGCTACTTCGGTCGTGTTGTAGAAATTGACAAGTAAACAAGTATCATCAATTGAAGAAGTGCAAGAGTTACCGAAGGCCGCCCTCATCAGTCACTGACGAGCTACATATTTTCGCAGCTCAAGAAGCTTCTTTCTACGAATACGTCCGTCTGCAGATTCGGTTTAGACCCTCGTCATCTCCTTGACCGTTTCCGCTCCACCATGCCTCATTTCTTCCCTTGCTCCTTACTAGACTGGAGGATTCGAGATACTCTCGACCACCTAACAGGAGCTCTGAAAATTCTTCCCTCGTTTTCGTCGTTTCTTCCTTTTTCATTCACTCCTGTGAGTCCGAGCTCAACTCAATTGAGAAAGATCAGTCGATTTCTACCCTTCGAAAGTGAATTTACCTCCTGCCCCGCTTTGATCTCTCGTCAATTGCAGATGAATAGTTTTTGAACTTTTCTCCTGAATTAAGAGAACTCCTCACATACCAAACCCACATGCTTTCTTTTCACTTCTCTTCCATCTCGACTACTCACTCTATCTCCGACTCTCCCATTACTGATGGCGTCGAAGGAACTCGACTCGTTTCGACGATTTACCCGAGAGCCAGATGCTTTCGAACGGCGGAAGAAGACGAAACGAAGGGAGATCATAGACCGAAGAGACAATCGTGAGCTTCCTTGATTGTCGACAGATAGACCTTGTAGCTGACAGTAGAGGATGATTTGCGCACAAGCACATAACCTCGGTTCAAGCTCGATTTCATCAATCTCGTCGAGTTCTGCTCTCTCCTCTTCGAACACCCTCTCGAACTATCCACGTATCGGATCTCCAGTGATTCTAGCCGGTGGATCAATACAATCGATGGTGACCGAAGGGAGTTTGACAGAGGGTCCTAACGAAGCTCTCATCGCAGGAGGTAAGCGTCTTCCCTTCTCTTCTCCTGTTGCCCGCGCTCTAACATCTCTGATACATACTGACTCCCAACTCTCGCTCTTGTAGCGATCGGAGGAACAATCGGAGCACTGCTCATGGTTCTCACGATTTTCTTCCCTTTCTACCGAATTCGTCGTTGTGCGGCAACTCGAGATGTCAATGTCGAGAAGGAGGATCGGGAGGAGGACTCTAAGCGTCACCTCGTAGTCGTAACGCAACTCCCGCCTCGTCGAGACCAGTTTCAGTTTTCTCAGACACGACGATCGATTCGAGTGAAACAAAGAAGAAATCCAAAAACAAGCTGAGGAGGAAAGATAGTGTAACAAAGAGCTTGAGGTCACTGAGAGGAGGGAGAGGTAGAAGTGAAGAAGGTGAAAGAGATGGAGGATCAAGCCCAGTTGTGGCTCATTTAGAGGATCTCTCCCTAACTCTCTCCCCTTCTTCCCCTAATCCTACAGCTATACTCTCATCCCCTGCTTCTACTACATCATATCGCTCTACGACTCACCTCACCCCTGAAATCGGAAGCTTCCCGAGGAAACAACTTTTTCAACCTCAAGCCCAATTTTTTTTTCCTCCCCCTTCTCACTTCGCGAATCAATCGGCTGGAGGATACGCCGCCGCTCTTCAACGGGCTGGAGGGTCTCTCATTTCTCCACAATCTTCAGTAGGACCTGCTGGATCAGGAGTAGGAGGTTCGAGATTGGGAGGAGGAAGGGTTGCGGAACCTTACGAAGAGAAGAATTACTAATATCGTCGTCTCGGGTCGTGCTTATCTGTAATCGAGGTCTCTCTGCTAAGTTGTGTACTCTTGACGAGTGAAAGAGCTTGAGAGACTCGCTGAGCACGAGACAGCTTCGCGAACATGTTCATTCGAGTCGATTTCGGGAAATCGGTCATATCTCGTGATCTGAGCAAGCTACGACCACGAGAGTAGGCTCATTCGAAAGGGAATCGCTAGGAGAAGCTTTTAAGAAAAAAACGAACAACAAGGGATCCCCCTGTTTTTTGGCTCCACCCCCCCTCCGAGGAGAACGAAAAGCAAATTTTCATTTACTTCCCGTTCTCCCCACAGCTCCTACTACCCGTGATTCTATAGATGTTTAATAAGCTGATATATAATGGATGGAGCGAGAGAGTAAAGGGGGGAAGGTACATAAAATAAAAATAGATAAAAGAGGGAAAGTAGCACAAAATATGACATTGCTCCCGTTCCCTGGTTAACTGATAAGTTGGATCAGCCCCTGACGACCTCTCTCCAGTAGATCAAGAAAGGACAGGTGATGCGAGCAGGAACGACGAGGTGAAGGGGAATCTGAATCGATAGTTTTGTTCGAATCGAGTTGAATTCGACTGATTTCGGTCCTCCACCTTGAATCGAGTCGAGACGGTGATGAGAGCGAGAGACGACGTGGTGAGCCATTCAGGTGGTTTCGAGAGCGAGAGCGAGAGCTGGAGCGTGAGAACTAGAGCCAGTCGGGAAAGGAGGTAAGAAAGTCAGCAATCGAATTCGCAAAGCAGTCTCAGCAGTATCTATCACTTGAAAGCGTACAGATTGAGAATAGTCTATATAGGTGACAACAATCGTCAGTGACCGTTGAAAATTCGCAGCCCATGAGAAAGCGAGTCGAAACGAAAACTCACTCGAACATCGTTACTTCACGGATGATGATCAGTTGCTACGAAAAGAGTAATAGTCGTTCGATGTTTGAGAAGCAGAAGAGGTCGTTCAATCGGTGAGACAGTCGAAATTGGTCGTGAAAACGAGGTTGTCGAAAAAGCAAGTTGGAGAAATCGAGATCGAGGTAACGAGCCTGATCTCAACGTGCGAAAGAAAACCAGTCAATGATCGTAACGTATTTGACGAGACGAAGTAGTGAGAGGTCTTACCTTGAACAGCGTGATCGTCGTCTCAGGTTGGTCGTCATAAGCGAATTTCGAAAGAATGATTCCGAAGTACAGCAGCTCAGGTGTAGTAGAGGCATTGGTGAGCGAGTAAGGTGATATACTACTGTCGGAAGTAGTCGAAGAGCTATCGAAGTTGAGAACAGTCGACTCTCATGAAAAAGTCGAAAATTCGAGTCTCTGCCATCGAAAAGTGAATCGAGGCGAAATACCTAGTAGAGTCGATCTCGTCGGAAGACTCTGTCGGAAGAGTTTGTGCTGGTAAAGGCTGGCTCGACCCTGTCGGGAGGGGATTGAGGTGTCGATATCTTCGTCGGAAGAGTTTGATTCCGTTGATGAAGTTGTCTTGTCGAACGAATCCATGAATCGGAAGAGGATGAATCGTCGGAAGAGGTTGTGTAGGTTGAAAGAGTAGAAATCTGTCGGAAGAATGTATCTGATCTGGTCGAAACAGGTTGAATTCGTTGAAAGTCGAACCATTTCCTTTTACTGTGGGAAAACTCTGTCGGGAGAGTTGAAACTTGTCGAAGAGCTGAGTAGTCGGAGACTCTGTCGGAAGAGGATGATTCGAAGTGAACCTGATGAACATGGTGTAGGGAGAGCTCGATTGTAGTCGAAGAATTTGTCGGAAGATTCGGTTGAAGTCGAAAGAATTTCACCGAAGCAGTTTAAAAGTCGTTGAATCGAAGCAGCATAGAGTCGCTCGAGCTGCCGAAAAGCTTGGATGTCGGTAAACTTGTCGGAAAGAGTCGAATGGCTACCGAAGGAGCAGAACGAGAGCGGTCGATCCTCTCGCGAAAGTCGAAGAGTAGGGTGAAAAAGTGTTTTTTCCATTTCAAACAGTTGTAGCGAGTCGAGCTACGAAGTGAAGTCGATACAATCGTCGGCGTGTGTTGGTATAATCGAGTCGAGTGGTTGAAAGATGACTTGTCGAAAAGTCTGCGTCGAATTGTACTTGGCGAAAAGTAAGTTGTAGTATTTTGCTTGTCGGAAAGCACTGAGCGAGAGTAGCTTGTCGGAAAGCATTGATCGAAAGTAACTTGTTGGAAAGCCGTTCGTCGAAGTTGACTTGTCGGAAAGTATGTTGTCGGAGATTCGCATGTCGAAAAGTAAGGCGTCGAAAAAGAATCTGTCGAAAATAGCTTGTCGGAAAGCAGTTTGTCGAATATAGAATGTCGAAAGTAGTTTGTCGAAAGTAGATTGTCGAGATTGACTTGTCGAAAAGTAAGGCGTCGAAAAAGAATCTGTCGATAATAGCTTGTCGGAAAGCAGTTTGGCGAATATAGAATGTCGAAAGTAGTTTGTCGAAAGTAGATTGTCGAGATTGACTTGTCGAAAAGTAAAGTGTCGAAATAACTTGGTGGAAAGTTTTTATCGAAAGTAGCTTGTCGGTAAGCAGTGTGTCGAAGGTGACTCGTCGAAAGGTAAGTTGTCGAGTAATAGCTTGTCGAAAAGCAGATTGTCGAAAGTAGCTCGTCGAAAGTAGTTTGTCGAAAATAACCTGTCGAAAGCAGTTTGTCGAAAATAACCTGTCGAAAGGTAAGTTGTCGAAAGGTAACTTGTCGGAAAGTCATGATTTGTCTCGTCTGAAGATGTAGAGGGGGGAGTTTGAAGTGAGAGAGAACTTAAGGTGGATTCGGTCAGCGTCCCCGGGGTGTGCAGGCCCCGTTTACACCGCCTCCTCTGCCAGCTCAAGGTAGACAAGATGGCACGATGTCCTAGCATTGCCCCCCTGAGCATGTCGAAGTTCTCTCATTCTCCCCCCTCTCCTCTTCATGTAAATTTTTGTAACTGCGAATTCAAAATCGCACGATCGTGTCAGTAAAGAGCTCACCATAGATCATTCGGATATGAAATTCAGGGTTCCGAGAGGTGATGGTGAGATGAGATTTGATTGTTTTGGGAGGAGATGGAGAGGAAAGCGAGAACAAGTCTAGAGAGAGTGGGACTAACCTCTAATGGTAGAGATAGGTAGCTACAGTGGTACAGAGCTGAGTACCGACTCGTCGTTAGAGTCCAAGTAGGATCGAGTGAGCTGTAGGGAGAAGAGATGCGAACTTGATCTAGGAACTGTTTAAACTCGTCTCAACAACTTTTGTGAAACGATTTGGGGCTTTGAGTATATCTTGTTAATCAGTAACAAGTTGTATCTGTCGCGCGATGGGTAGATAAGCTGTCCCTGGCGAGATTGGGCGATACTTGTCATCCTCTCGTTCAGTGATCGCAACGCGAACCTGAGACTTAACAGCTTTGTCGACCACGCTGGTCATAGGCTACAAACCGAGAGAGACGCGAGACTGCAACTTGTCACGAGCTGATTCAGAAGTCTTTGACAGAGCTTTGACTCTTCTTCGTTGCACTTCAGCCCCTTCGCTCTCTCTCTCTCTTTAGCAGGGCAAGTCGACCCATGAGGTTCGAGTCCCATGACTATGAAACTTTACAGCCCCGACGAATTGACCATACAAATTATAAATAGAGATGAAAATAAATCCACCCAACCCGGAACTCTCCTCTCACCTCCAACCTGCGACTGTCCCATGCCCGAATTGCCTCAATGTTCTCCTCTGACCCGTGTGCTTCACTACCGGCCCTCGTTGATCCAACTGAACCCCGCCGTCCCCTCCTACTCCTTTCGCAACTCCCAGCGAACTTGGTTTCGGATTCACCCCTGCTGAACTTGACCCAACTGAACTCGTTACAGAACTAGATGTAGACGTTGGAGGTTCTCGAGTTGCCAATTTCGTCCACGGAGTCGAATTTGTCGCAACGATCGCGACTGGTCGAGTCGCTTCCAATCCTTGTCTAGGTGAAGTAGGAGCAGGGTCGATACCTCCAACTTCTCCAGATGTCGCTGATCGATTTGGTCTCGATAAACCTACTCCCAAACCGATCGCTGTTCCGATTACCGCAAGGAGGAGAAAGATTCTAATGGCGAGTCGTGTTCGTTTTCTACGGCGATCTGATCCTTCGTCTAGAGGGGATGGGAAGAGAGGAGGAAGGTCTTCGGGATGGAGGAAGCGAGGGAAGGATCTCCTCCGTTCGTGAGAAGGAGAAGGGGAGGAGTTGGAAAGTGGAATGTCGTCGTAAGATTGGTTCGGTTCGTGTTTCTCGTTCTCAGTGTCCAAGTCGGGAGACGCTGGTTGCTGATCGGGGTTGGAAGAGGAATAGCCGTCTGCTGGGAGAGAGAAGGGTACGTAGGCGTTTTCGAAAGGGATCGAAGGAGAGGCAGGGGTAACGCTGAGTTGAGGAATAGGTAGTGATACGCTCGAATGACTGGATTGTTTCTCGTTTAGATTGTCGCTACTACTACCATTCTGCGTTGTTGCCAGACCTAAATGACGAGATCTGTTCAGGACAAGCGGACAATCAGTCGCGTTGAAACTAGAGATAGAAAATCGAGAGTTTTTGAACGTACAGACGTTTGAAAGTAGACATTCTCTGCCTCGTCGTTTGTTGCTGCCCTAAGAGCAATCGATGGAGCGGAAGATATTGTAAGAGAACCACATTGCGAAAAGTTGTCGAGAGGAGAGGATGAAAAGACTCCTGCCAGAACGAAAGGAGTTGGATCTTTCGTTCACATTCTCACAAATCCGACTGAGAGAAGGATCAAATCCCAGTCCAAGATGCGATTCTGCTCGGATTCCAGGGGGTCTCCATCTCGTGGTCTCACAGAATGAATCGACTTCAAGCGCAGGAAATCGAAAAATTATTGGCCCTTCTCACGAAAAGCTGAGACTCGTCCGATTTCGTCTTCGTCGTCTTGAGGACCGAGCTCTGACTCGGCGGAGGTGGCACCTCGTGATGAACTCAGTGTAGTAAGATTCTTTTTGCGATAATCTATGCACAACTTTCTACTGCTTGTCATGCCCTGCTGTGTTGGAGACGGGGAGAATCTACGAGACGGTATAAGAGGACGAGGCGAGGTAGGGTAACCCTTCAAGATTGGAAGATGGTGGACGAGGGAAAGAAAAAGCGGTGACATCCATCGGGAGAGTCGAGAAAAGGGAAGAGTCTGACGCTCGAGAGTCGATGGAAGAGAGAGAGGAGATCGATTGGCGACGAGAGAGAGAAGCCGAGACGAGGAGAGGGAGGCCCGAAATTGATTGAGCTGAGTTACTTTGTTCCGTCTGAAATTCTCCTAAACTCTGCTTTGTTCCCTCTACCTCTCCCTCCTCTTTGACCTCGTCTTCTTCTTCTTCTTCTCCTGCTTCGACGTCACTGCCATCCAAATCCAAGAATGACTCGTCTTTTTTTCTCGGGAGTTCCTCAGTTTCTCCTCCGACAACCTCTCCCTCGATCTTCTGTTGTACAGCTCTGTTCTGCTGTCTCACTCCAGCAGCTCTCTTCCTACTCCCTCTCTCTTCCCCTCCTTCAGCTGTGACGAGCTTCTGCTTCCCAGCAGACGAATCAGCTCTCCTTCTTCCTTCGAGAGCTTCGAGAGCGTTCGCTTGTTGTCTCCTCCTGGTTCCTGCAGACGCAACAGAAGCGAGAGTGTTCGATCTAGTCGGTTTACTGACTTGGCGAGAAGGTGACTCGGGAGAAGGAGGCGAAGAAGGTGGACTTGGGAATTTTGCGAGAGAGAAGAAAGGAGGAAGTGGTAAGAGAGAGGGGATCCGAGGAGCCGCATCAGTAGGGAGAGGAGGAAGTGATTGCTTCGGAGGCGGACTCGAAGGAGCAGAGGTCAGAGAAGGAACGGATTTCGAATTCGCAACGACGTTTGGGAGAGGAGGCAAAGCTGAAGAGGGTGCGGGTAGGATCGGTGCGCCGAGAGTGACTGCGGTCATACTAACCGAGTGTCGAGGGTTGGTAGAAGCGTAAGGGTTAAGTGAGAGTCGAGAGGAGGAACCTCTAGCAGAGGAACTAGTAGTCGGAGAGTAGGAGAAACGAGCTGAATGCGAGGGTGAGCTGTTTTGGGATCGCCTAGATTGGTTTTCTATGCTCGATCTGAGTCGTGGCAGCGGGTTCGGCGAGTTTGAGCGACTGATGAGGTTCTCGACAGGAGAATCTTCTTCATTAAGCGATCTGAAGTTCGTCATTGATGAGAATGTCGACAGGTGATTGAGGTCGAGGGAGAACGAGTAGAGTGAAGAGCGGTTCGGACTGTCGGAAATGTAGACTGAGTCGGTTGGATCCGAAGGAGGAGAAGAAGGAGCGAGTCCGGAGGAGGATTGCGGGATGTCGAGAGAGAGACGAGATTCGAGAGGGAGACTCGGAAACGGTTCAAGTTGATCTTCCTCCTCCTTTATAGACTCTTCCAATGGAATATGACCTCTAAGAGTAGTCTGATGTTGTTGAGCGAGATCCGACTGCCAGAAAGGATCGCTCGCAGAATTATTGTAGCGATGTTTCGTTTTCGAAGGAGGAGACATCGTCGGGCTTGCAACTTGAGGAGTGGTGAAAGAAGATGGAGAGTCTTCGGTAGAGATGGAAGGAGGAGGAGGTAGACTTCCAAGAGAAGAAGGTGAATCAAAGATTTTTCTTGCGAACGAAACTTCGGGAGAAGCTTGCAACCTCTCAGCTTCTCGACCATCGTCGTTACTTCGAATTGATGACTCAGCGAGAGAAGCCACCGAGGGTCTGTCACAAAGAGTGTCGTTAGATCAGAGCATGGGGAAAAAAGCAGAAAAGCTACGACTCACCTAGTTCTAAGAGTTGGTTTACGCTCTACTCCCAGCAACCGAGCTGCTTTACCATGAGGTACAATTTCTTCTCCGACTTGAAACGAAAGCAGAGTGAATCGGTTCAGCTTCTCGCTTCTGAGACCACCGAAAGAAGTGAAAAAGGATTGGAACTCACGCAACCTTGCCGCTTTTCCTTTTACTCCAGCACTTTCAGGACTAGGATACGTCGTAGGGGAGCTGACAGTACGATCTCTAGATGGAGAGATGGGAAGAGGCAGGAGAGGTGAACGAGGCGAAGGACGAGAATTGAGGTTTTGATTTTTAGCGAGTTCCGTCGAAGATTGTTGTCGCTGCATGAGAGGCTGGAACGGCGAAGTCGGAGAAGGAGGAGGTGAGAAGTCTTGATCGAACGAATCCCTACCTCTACGTATCAACCCTCGTAGGGAAAAATTGCTCGCTTTCTTTTCCAAGCCGAAAGCTTGCCTCATCATTCCTCGTTTCCCTCCGCTTCCTTTCCTTCCTGACCCTGATCCTGAGAGTGGAATATCCTCTTCGTCCTCACTCCATCCTCCCAAACCTCCAATCGATCCACCTCGCTCGAAATGAGAGTCCGAGTTTCCTCTCTTGGTGCGAAAAACATCTTGAGGCGAACTTCCAGCACTCGCCCCTCTCGTCCTGGCTCCACCCGTTCCCCAGCCGTGACTCCATCGAGAGGAAGAGTTGCTAGAAGTGTAGGAATAGATAGAATGTGGTGAAGCGGGTCGAGCGACAGTGGAGGGATTTGATTGGGGAGGCGAAGAAGTCGAAGGGATCGGAGAAACGGGTTGACTGGATTCCCACGGGATCTTACTCACTTCAGTCTTAGGCTTGGGAGGTTTAGGAGATCTCGAGAAGAAAGAATGAGGAGAAGAGTTGGATTGTTGATTGACCGGAGAGGAAGGTCGGAAACTGTATGATTCAGCCTGAGATGGAGCTGGAGGGCGTGGGTACACTTTCCTATTTGGCATATTGTGACTCTGAGACGTGGAAAGAAAGAGTTCTGACGAGAGTGTGGGAGATGAGAGGGTTCAGAAGTGGAAAGCCGTTGGTTGGTGTTCGCTCGAACCTCTGTTGACGAGTACGCGTCTTGTCGCACCTCCGAGTTTGTCTATGTAGGCCTTACAAATCGAGGTGAGTAAGAGACTCGTTGAGAGGTGGAGAGTGAGATAGACGTGAAATCCGTAAAGAAGTCGTTTTGAATCGTCTTTCCTTTCCATCATCCTTTCTGACCACCTTTCTTACCCGAGACTGATCCGTAGCATACTTGTCGATCGCCGACCATGCCGAAGCCGGTCGATCAAAGGGAATCTCGAAATGGAAGAACAAAGGGAAACTCAAAAACTATGTGTCGAAAAGAGAAAAAATTATTTAAGCTATGATATGGTGACAGAATCGTGGCGGAACACGAAGAGAGGGGAGAGCGTTTGTAATGATATGAAAATGAAAATGGTGAAGAAGACATATACAGAATGATTAAAATGCACAAATCGAGAAAATGCACAAGTCGAGAGAAATTCTTGAGGTTTCCGGCTCCTCCTACCTTGACCGTTTGACTGAACTCAAAAATCACTGTCACTGTCCGGCTCCCTTCTCGTATTGACGACTGGAGCCTCCTCGTCTGAACTAGGAGGTTCAAACAAAGCATCTCCGTCGAAAATTTCCTCTTCCTCCTCTTCCTGATCTCCACCTTCTCCATCACTCAAATCGTCGGCGTAATCGATCTCCAACCTGTTCTTGAGTAACTTGATCGGTCCCAATTCGCCTTCCGTTCCTCCTCTTTGCAAATTTTCCCTCCTTCTCTGTCGGTGCACTTTCCTCAGAGGAGATTCCAACTCGAACCATGCATCTGATTCGTCCCCGTACGTGGTCGCAGTGGTCAATCTCCAACTTGGCAAAGGTACTCCTCGACGTTGAGCCCACGTGTACTGACGAGGGAACTCTCCAGTAGGTTGAAGCGTGATAGAGCGAAGTTTCGGTACTGAACGAGGAGTGAGCAGGTGAGTGAAGAGAGCGTTGTGGAAGGATCGAGGCTGGATAGTATCGAGGGGAGGTACGTAACCGGAGTAGAGGAACGAAGGGTGGATGAGGTAGTGAAGACTGAGAGTTCGAAGATTCTGAGAAGGGAAAAGAATTTCGAGAGAGCTGTTCGAGGACGAGAGCGGTGGGAAGATTGAGCTGAAGAGAGACAGGTCCACTCCTTCTCCTCCTAGAAGGAGGTTTTCGAGGTTGACGAGCGAAGAGAGGACATTCGCGGGACAAGGTTCACCGAGAGGATAAGGTAACTCGAGTTTAAGGTTCTTGAGCGAATTGACGAAAGAGGGTGGAGCAACGGTCGAGAAGATATCGAGAAGCGGAGAAGAGGAAGCTGGAGTCGAAGTGAAGACGAGGTTTTCGAGAACGAGATTTGAGAGAACTGTCGAGCGCTTGACGAGCCAATCCAGTTCAAAGCTTCCCGACAACTCGACATCCCGTAATCTGAGAGTCTTAAGACGAAAGTTGGGTTGTCTA
This sequence comes from Sporobolomyces pararoseus, assembly GCA_010758995.1. Classification (NCBI taxonomy): domain Eukaryota; kingdom Fungi; phylum Basidiomycota; class Microbotryomycetes; order Sporidiobolales; family Sporidiobolaceae; genus Sporobolomyces; species Sporobolomyces pararoseus. Next base: position 727,341 of record RSDY01000011.1, read on the forward strand.
CGGTCGGGACAGAGCTTGAGTTGAACTCTCCAGAGTTCTAGTTGGGTGAGAGAATCCCAAGATTGAATCGCCCTGACGAAAGGGCTCTCGTAGTCGATTGAGGCGTCTGAGAATATTTGAAGTCGTTGATAAGGGTCTGCGAGGTTGTAAATGAAGGTCTCGAGTGTGTTGCTCCATTCCATCATCGACGCTCCCAGTTTCTCAAGTTGATCCCTCCCTCCGCAAACCTCGTCGTCTCCTCCTTCAGGCTGATCAATCGCGACGTATCGTTAGCGACAGTTACTCGAGTACTTGAAGTATAGCGGAAAAGATCTCACAACTTGTTCTCCTTCGACTCTTGTTCCAGCTCTCGCTTCCAATTCTAAATACCTCAAACCCTTGATCTTCTCGAACGCGTTCACTACCATCTCGACCGTGTCCTTCTGATCTAGCCTCGGTGCAGGCAATATCGACAAAGCAGGATCTGCTTCCAAATCTTCTTCCTTTGTCGGTTCAGGATCTGGTAACCGAACTCGTACGAAATTGACATACTTCCCCGCTTCGACCGATTCGAGTAATTCGACCAACTTCTTGTCACTTCTCCCTCGAGGATCTCCTAGAATGAGCGAGGTTTTGTAGTAGAGTCTCCTGCGAACGATAGGAGTGAGGGACGGGTGAATCGAGAGGTACTTTGCTAGCTGGAGACGACGGTGATGAGCTGAAGGAGATTGAGCTGTTGCGAAAGTGAGAATGAGATCGATAGTTTCTGGAGGGAGGGAGAGTAAGAGAGAAGGGGAAGAAGGTGGAGGAGGTAGTTTGGCGATTCGGAAAGATGATCGAGTAGTTCTCGAGCTCGCCATAGTTGCGCAGATTAGATCACGAGCTACTTTGGCTCGCGAGTGAAGCTACTGATGGTGTTGCTAGGTTGGGGGATAGAGAATTAGATGAAGATGAAGAGATAGAGAGGTGACGTCGCTTTCAGAGGGATGTAGTAGAGGCTTCGACAGAGCGCAATGCTCGATGAGGTTGTATTTCGAGTGAAGGAAAAGGTAGATGATAGGTTTGTGAAAGGAGAAAGAGAAAAAGGAACCTCGCTCGCTCTCTTTGAAACTTTCGGAAACTTGAGTTTGATTCGATACAAGATTATTTGCAAAAATGGTTGCTGCGATTAGAATGGTATACAGTCAGAAAGAGTAATCTAGGAAAAGCTCTAATCTATTTCGTCGAGATTCGTTTGAGGAGTATTTTCCACCTCGTTTCCTTCGTCTAGTTCTCCTTCGGATGCAGTCTCATCGTGAACTTCCACATCTTCTTCCTCGACGTCCCAGTCATCAGGTACGTCTGCATTAGACTTGGCGACTGGTGGTGGTGGCGGTGGTGGTGCAGCGAGAGTTGAGCTCGACGGCTCAGAAGTCGAAGGTACTCGAGAGAGGGTAGCAGAGCTGGGAAGGGAGATCGGTGGAAGATCTTGTTCAGCATAAGGAGCGACTACAGCTCGAGGAGGCTACGAGCATAAAGGAAGACTTCGATCAGTCTTAGTACGGCGATATCGAAAGGAAGGGGCTCTTTACCTTGTTGTGTGCTAAACCAACTAGACTACCCCATACGTTCTGTTGACTACTCGAAGTCGAACTACTAGCCCCTGCTCCTGCGGACGTACCGAAAGCTGCGAAAGAGTTGCCAGTTCGAAGAGGAGTTGCGAGCGTTTTCTTATCGTTTGCGGATTTCGATCCCGAGGCTACCGGAGTCCAACTACCTCGAATCACTCTACCATCATCCGATAGTACAACAGCTTCGGCCGAGTAGCAGAAACCAGTGTCAGAGATGAGCGTCTTGATAGTCGAAGAGATTTGAGAGAGTTTCGATTCGAGATCAGTTGGAGCAGACTCGAAAGAAGCGAGTACATCTTCGTCGGTCTATACAATTAACGAGGAATTGTCAGCAGTGATATCGCTGCAAAGAGAGAGAAGGAGGATCGATGAGAGAGACTAACCACCCAAGTGAGGTTGAATTTGAGACCTCTCAAATGAGGTCGAAGCATATCCTTGAGAGATTCCTCGTCGTATCCGAGAACTCCTTCAAAGTATAACGCGTTGTTTGGTTTTCGTTCGGGGAGTACCTTGCGCAGACTGCCGAGGTTGAGAGTTGCCGATGAAGATTTTCGAGAAGCTGCGAGAGCGTCGGCTAGATTAGGAGTGGGAATAGCGGTGTTCGATTGACGTTCGACGAGGACACTTCGATGAGGATCGACGTCTAGAGAGACGGAACGGAGTTCGAAAGCTTCAGCGAGCTCGTGAACCTGAAAGGCCACATGAAAATCGAGTTAGCTCAAGACAGGGGACGAACCAAGAGACGACGAGAGAGTTCAACTCACAAATTGACGTTGAGGTCTCTTCATAATCGGTAAATGTAAACTAGCTTTCTCTCCCTTGACAAACTCGCTGTAAATCATCAAAGCGAAATGAGCAGTTAGTAACCGGTTCGCAACTAGAAATCGAGGAAAGAATGGTTGTCGCTCACATTAACTGATCTTCGATACCTTTGCACCAAGCTGTATTGGCAGCGTAGAAGCTAAGGGTAGTTTGATCGTATTCGACTTCTCTAATTTTCGGTTCCTTCTTCTCTACTCCAAGTGCTTCGGCGAGTTGAGCGTTTCGTTTCGCTACTGCACAAGCGTCGGTACATTTGACTTGTCGACCGTTGTTACCTTCGGGTTTCGAATCTGAAGAACCGCAACGAGCCTGTTGTGTGATGTTGCCGCAAGCACAAGTGACTTCGATCATTTTGGGGCAAGGTTGATCGGCGGAACAAGACGAAGGGAAGTGACAAGCTGTCGAGACGAAGCAAGAGGACCATCAGCCACACTTCAAACGGCGAGGAAAGGGAGAAGACGTACGAAGAGGACAAGGGTGACCGCAATGTTTTCTCGGTTTGAGGCAAATTTGATTGTCTTGCTCTTCGCATTCTCCAGGGGGATGGCAACTCTTCTGACATCGATGGAAGCCACACCGGAGGAGTCTATACCGGAGAAATAGACAAAAAGTAAGTTCGACGAGCTAGGGAGTTTCGATCAGCAGACAGAGAGAGATTGAACTCACTTTCCACAGACAGATCCACAGCTGACTTTCCTCTGATCGATCGAGCAGCGAAGGTTCGGGATGACTTTCTTGCCGCAAGCGCAGGGCTTTGCAGTCAAATGAGGACAAGGTGGACATTGAGGATTCTCGTGACAAGCGTGAGGAACTTGAGGATGACCGCCTGAAAAGGATTCGATACGAGGACACGAGGTAAGTAGCCGGACAACGTGATCAGTGAGGTGAGAACGGGGAACGTACAAGCTGGAGGAGGTCGAATGCAAGGAGCTCGACAGTCAATTTGGAAACCGCAAGGGATCGGAGGGAGGACGACGGTAGCTCCACAGTGACATGAGAGTCTACGGAAAAGGGAAAGAGAACAAACTGAGTTATCGTACTCTACAAGGTCAAGAAGAAAAAGAAGAGATGTTTTGGCTCACTCATCGAAATCCGCTCGAAGGCAAGGAGGACAAGCCCCTTTGTGGTCTCGTTGCTCGCAAGTATGAATACCACCTACATTGCGTGAATGACTTAGCTGAGATAAGTAGTACAGTAGGAGCAGAGACGCACAGTTCAATTTTCGACCACAAGTTCGATCGCAAGCATGGATACCGACTGTCGAAAATCAGCTTGTCAGCTATGAGCTCGTTTCAGGAGAGTGTGAGAAACAGATACTGACGAGGATCTTGCATCTCTTCTTCCCATTGATCGTTCAGATTCCTCCTCTTTTGCTTTCCTTTTCCAACTGTCAAAGCTTCTTGGTAGCTCAAGGGACAGCATACCCTCGCACAAACGTGTCTTCCACAACTCCTCATCGCCCTGCAAACTCGGTTGCAAGTGTATTCGATTTCTTGACCTTGATCATCGACTAGAGGAGAACCGCATTGTCGAGTAGTTTTTGAAGATCCACATCGACAGACCATCGGAATCGAAGTCGTACAGGGAGGACAAGGTCCGGTGTGACATTTGAGTTGGCAGACATGTCCACACGAGGCGAAGGGTTTGCTGCAGGGTTTCGAACAAGTCGGAATCGATGCGAGACAGTCTGAACGAGGTTTCTTGAGTAGAGAAGAGATCGGAGTGTTGCCGCAAGGACAGGAAGTGACTTGGGAAGGGGATCGTGGACAGGGAGGAGGTCGGTCGGAAACGTGAGGGTGACAGAGTGTTTCGCAAACGTGGTGACCACAATCGAACGGTGCCGCACAAACTGCTCCACACTCGAATTCTCCTGTCCAAGTTGGAGACATGTTGTATCCACCTTCGATACTAGGTTGAGTACATCCCTCTACTCGATCTTCGACTCTGGTAACCCCACACTGCTCTTCTTTCGTTTCCTTCCCGCAGAAACATTTCTTCGTCCTGTCTTCCTTGCATTCTCCACAACCTCCCTTGTGACATTTCTCCTTGCACGTGTGTAACTGACAACTCAGTAACTTCCCATGTTCCTCTCCACAACTCTTGAGGTTCTCCTTGATTTCCCTCGAAATTTCCGTTTCCGCTTTCCCATCATTCAATGCTGAACACCTAATCCCCAACACCCTCTTCTCGCAGTGACACTTCTCGTTCAAAACTACTGAACAAGGAGGACAAGGTCCAGGATGACAGAGTAGAGAACAAGGATGTTTGCATCCAACCGGTCGAGGTTTCTTGCAAGGTTTCGCGCAAGAGTGAGGGATCGAAGTTGAACCTTTCGGAGGGGGTTGAGGATCGGTAAACCTCCCACAGAAGCATTTGTACTTTGTCGGAATTTCGGAAGGAGGGAACTTTGTTGCACAGTTTGGACAACTCCAGTTTCCTTGGAGAGTTGCTGGATCGGGAGGGTTTCGAGGATCTCTCGAAGCGAGTAGTCGAGCTTTCTCAGATGAAGAAGCGACAGAAGTCGTTCCCCATGCGGAGATACACTTGAGATGGAAAGGAGTGTAACAGGTCGTACAGGAGTGAATTCTAGAAGTTCGAGTGATCGATTCGTAGCAGATTGAACAATCCGAATCCCCGCTCGTAAGTTCTTGAGTTAAGCGTTCTACAAGAGTTTGGTTGACAGGTGCAGCGGAAGTAGGGGTAGTCGTTCCGGAAGGGTAGAGGGAAGAAGAGGAAGAAGAAGTCGGAGGAACGAAAGGTGAAGCGTTGGCGTGCAGAGAGGCGTTGCCGTTTGACAGGGCAGAGTTGAACTTTCCGCGTCTAGAGTTGCCGTTGTTTCGTCGGGGTTGTTGAGAGGAAGAACTTTCGCCATCTTGTTGCGAATCTGAGTGTAAAACGAAAGAAAATGAGAAATCAGCTCTTCTCTCGAGTTTCGCTTGAAGAGCTCCTCGTGGCTGACTGACCTCGAGTACCGTTCGACTGTGAAGTTCCTCCTCCTCTACCTCTACCCCTTCCACCTCCTCTTCCAGATCCTCTATTGCCACCTCTCCCTCTTCCTCTCCCGTTCGACTGTCCTTCTGCTCCTGATTGAGCTACGGTTGAATTGTTTACATCTTGTGAGTTCGTAGTAGCTGCTGATCCTCCTCTACCTCGTCTGTTGCGGTTTCTACCTCGGTTCGAAGAATTGTTGCCTGAACCAGGTCCGGAGTTGGTTCCGGTTGTACTAGCCTGAGCTGCTACTGCTGGAGCTGACATCCAACTACCAGCTGATGTCTTGTATAGGATGTATGAAAGAGCGAGTTGAGTGAAGAAGGAGGAAGAATCGCTCTTCGAAATTGATGACATTTGAGTCGAGTCAGTTTTCCGAATCCTCTCCGGATGAGCTTACGACTCGATCTACACACTTATGATAGTTTAACTCAATTTACCACAGTAAGAACGTAATTTGCACAGAAGGAAAGAGAACGCTCTCCCGAGCGAGTGATCTTCTTCTTCTTCAACTCACCACTCTCCCAGTACCAACCATTGTCAGCATCCAGACAGCCTGCACACTGCCTAAGTACTATCGGCAAGGCAAGACTGAGGTACTGCAAAGCAGGGGAATTGAGATATCAGCTGGGTTTCAAGGGTTGATTGATTTATTCTGTCGGAGTTGAAGGCTTATACTGGTCCATCTCGTGAGTACAATGATCTCTTTGATATGGTAGCTCTTGAGGTCTACCACCGAGCTCGGCCTCGGGGTCGAGCTCTAGTTTGAGTTAGAGGAACGAGAAGCGCTAGTGGGGTTGGATCACTCGCAGAACCGAGGCAGCTATGAACTCAGAGCTTACTTGACAGCATTACAAGAATGAGTAGTACTGTAGGCATTATCGCGTTGTCGTGTCGAAGAGCATTCGGGAACTGTGCACCCCTCTCAACTTCTCCCTTTCTTCAAGCTGACACCTCTGCCTTCTCTCTCCTTCCCTTTAACCTTAGCCAGCTTATTACTCTTGAAGACTCCAAGTCAAAGTATCCGAAATGCAGTTTCTGTCCCGGTTCTCGAAATCGAAAGATTCTTCCTCCTCAAAGAATCACCGCCGACACTCTACTCCTCCGCCCTCTACACAATCAAACACTTCTTATCTACCTCTATCCCTTCCATCCTCTTCGTTACTCAAAGACGAATCTCTCGCAATCCCACTCGGAACGACTACGGAAGAGTCTCTCGATGAAACCATCCCTAGTAGTAGAAGTGTCGACACGGCGCCTTGGCTCGAAGTTTCTCACGGACTAGGAGGAGGAAGTCCAAGAATCCTCTCATCTAGGAACTTGGCAGAAGACGCAGGAGGGAGAGAAGGTATTCGTAAACTCGAAGATCCAGAGAAAGTTCGAAAAGAAATGGTCAAGCTAGAGAAGAGTAGAATCGAAACTGAACAAATGATTACACTCATGAACGAGTGTGGAGAAGTGATTAGAAGTAGAGGTCTCACAACTCTAGGGATCTTCCGACCTTTCAGGTTACCAGAATCTCCAAATCGAATTCGTCAACTTTGTTTGCTCTTCCTCGATTACAATTCTGAATTCGATCTCTCAATTCCAGAATCGACAACTAGGGGGACCAGAGCAAGCAAAACTGTCAAATTACATCGATTTACAGAAGAACTGAGATTCGCAGAAATTCACGATGTAGTCGCAGTTCTCAAATGGGTGAGTCGTAGTCATCTTTTTTCGTTCGAGAGCTACAAGGGACTGATCTTCCTGAAATCTATAGGCACTTCGTCATTTCTCTCCTTCGTCTCCCTTCTCCCTCTCTCCCTCCTCCTCTCCCACCACAACTTTCGAATTCTACCGAACCTACCTCAACTCGACCTCAGCAGCAGCTTACCCTCATTCTTCATTCACGCAGTTTCTTCTACCTCTCCTACCTCCTACATCGCGATCTCTCCTGATATCGACACTCACTCTCATTCAGGCAGTTGCGTCTTACTCTGAAATCAACGCTATGACTGGTCGAAGGTTGTGTCATTCGATAGGTTACTACCTTTTCCAATCAGCCTCGACCTCAGAAGTGTGTATAGAAGAGGAAGGAGAAATCCAATGGGAGAAACTGTATCAGAGGTGGAAAGAGAGTGGTGAAGTTTTGGAAGGTCTGTTGAAAAGTTACTTGTGGGAGCAACAAGATCTACCTCCTCGGTTACAAGAACTTGTCGTCGATTACGAGAAATACGTCGAAAGGTCAAAGACTGGTAGTGGAGATGGTGGGATCGGAGTGAGGAATTTGACAATATTGAAAATTGAGATGGAAAGTCGAGGAGAAGGTTGGAAGAGAGTCGGAGAGGAAGACGAGAAAGTTAACGATCAAATCACAGGTTATCTAGTCGGAGGAGAACGAGCTCAATTCGCGAGGAGGAAACCGGTTGAAATCTTGGTCGATGCTTTCGAGGCGGAGTTAGGAGGGATCGATGAAACGAAAGAGGGGCTCTCGAGTTGGAGAGCGATCAAGGAAAAGGGAACTCAGGACGGTGTTAGACAAGTTCTGGACGAGGAAATCCTTCGGATTCTCGATCTACTCGGTCTCTCCTCAGAAGAAGAAACCTCGAAACAAGAAGATCGACCCGCTAACCCTCGTCGACGTGTGACGAGTGGTCCTCTCGCTTCATTATCCGAGGAACATTCATCGAATCACTCTCCTAGCTTTAGCAACTTTCCAAACAAATCAGTCTCTCACCTCACAGCTACGGCAAGGAATCAAGCTCGAATCGTCACTCCTTCTTGGTCCGATTTCGCTCAAACTGGATTCTCGAACGGATCATCGAACCTCAGTGATGAGTTTGGTCGGTTCGACCCAAATAGCTATAGAGATCTGGCGACTGAAAAACGACTACCGAAACGAGAAAGAAGCAGGGTTGTCAAGGTTCAAGTCATCGCAGATCTCGAAGAAGAGTTTGCGGATTTCTGGTTAGACACTCTCTTTGAATCTACAACGACTTCTTCACCCGTATCGAAATGGCCTTCGATCGTCCTCGCTCCGTTACAACCTTCCGTAGTAGCTTCTCTCCCTCTGAGCTCCTCCTCTTCGACTGATCGTCTACATCTCCTAATCTGCGACAAACTGCTCCCACTCACAGAATCCTCGACAACTTCACCGCCTCCTTCCCTCGAGAGGAACCTGTCAAGGAACTCGTCAAAGAAAGGTCGTTCTCGAGAAGAATCGAGTTTGAATCCTAGGAAATGGACGAAACGGGCAAGTTCAATCTTCGGCTCAGGATCAGGAGGTGGTGGAGGAGGAACGAGCAACATAATCGTCGATTCAGCACCAGCGAAAACGAAGAAGGCATCAAGGAGGAGCATGTTCATTCCTAATTTACCTTCACCACCGATCCCAACTTTCCCTCGTCGAGCAAGCGCCGATCCCGCTTCCTCCTTTACTTCTACCTCTCCCCAGCCGTATACGATCTCTCCAACTCCTTCGAACGACGGGAACGTTCTCACTCGCACGATCTCTCGAACTCTCCAACGTCGCAGGTCCAAGAATTCAGTCTCTTCTCCGAAATCCGAAGAAGAACGTCAACTTTCGTCTCCGCCAAAGTTTGAAGCAGAACTCCTCGAACCAGTTCCCGCCATTCCCGAGAAATACTCGATCGAAGTAGAGGAAGCGAAACGTCGTAGTCAAGCTTCTCCCCTCAGCGTTTCGAAATCATTACCTGCCGAGCCAGAGCAACGAGTCGATACAGAACAGGTCAAGCCAGGATCGGCGCCACAGGCTGTATTGTCAGCTTCTCCTCCCGAAACTCCTCTGAGAGAAGATTTGCTTCAAGGACAACCTCTACTAGGAGCCGTTCTCGATTCTACAATTCCTTCAACTGATCAAGCTATCGTAAGTCTCTCAACCATGATTCTGTTGTTATCGATAACTGACATCCTGTGTGATTTCGTTAGCCTCTCGCCGATTCTCCTACGATTTCTCGAGCTGCTGCTATTCGGACGCCTTCGAGCGAAGCAGCTTCTCTTCTCCTTCTCGCAGCCGTAACTCCTCCAGCTACCGAGTCAGCGACTCTCCACGACGCGACCGAGGAATCGAAAACTCCGGAAATTTCCAACAAGCCGTTGGAGAATGTCGCTTCTCCCACCTTCACCCTATCTCCTCCGGGTGGTGAAACGTCGGTTCTCACTAGTTCGAATGAACCTGAACCGCAAGTGACGCAGGATTCGACTCCAATCGAGCATTCGAATCCTTTGTCCGAGAATATCGAATCTCACGCTGTCGCAGAATGTGAGTCATTCCAACTCGTCTCGCAGCATCGACAACGAATGACGATCTCACTCGTGATGACGCGTTTGAACAGCTTCAAACATGGGTCTCGGACTGAGTAATGTTGAAGAGCCGATCTTCGAGTCCAATCCTGTCGTCGTCCCTCCTCAAGCTGAACTACCGACTTCTCCTCCTCAACTAGATTCCACCCTCCCCACTTCCCCAACAAATCTCGCAGCTCCATCTTCTCCCGCTCTAGACTCTGTAGCGAATGCCGACTCGCCGACTATTCCACCATCTCCGACTCCTTCCGGAACTTCTCAAGGTTCATCAAGCTCTAGGAAATTCCTAGCTCGAACACGAAGTTTCCTCAGTCGAAAGAAGAGCGCGAACGTTCTAGACAAAGCAAAGGAGAAAGAGAAGGAGAAGGAGAAAGCAGAGGTTAAAAAGGAGAAGGAACTTCGAAAGATTCATCAACAAGACGAAATTCGAAACTCGGTCAAGAAACGACAAATTCCAACTCCAGTTTCTAGCGTCAAGAAACGAGTAGCAGAATTAGAAGCTGCTGTTTCAGAAGCGAATGGACCTTCTTCTGCTTCTTCTGTACCTTCAACTCCAACTAGTGCTACTACATTTTCGAGAATTCGAAAGATTAGTTCGACAACTCCCGTTTCGCCAACTCCAGGTTCACCTACCCCGATGCCGACTACTTCTCTATCTCAACCTGGATCTGCTGCATCTTCGATCGTACCCCTACCTTCGGTTGAGGATGATCGTGTCGAGGGACCAATAGAAGATCCAAAGGAGGAGGAACTCGAGCAAGAATCGGAAGTCAGCCCACTCGAAGTCGAGAATCCTCTCTTGGAAACCGCTCAAAAGATCAAGGAGGAGGAGATGAATACCGAAATCGGAACCTCGACTGTCGAAGAAGAAATCAAAACTTTGCAGGAGGAGCCAAATCCAGAAGAACCTCCAATCGTCCCGTCGCTCGCTCTAGAGGAACCTCCCGTGCAGGAAGAGCAGCATCTGGACGTCAAAGTACCTTCAACTCTCGACGATCTCCCTTCTCCTCTCTCTTCTCCCACTCCTCACTCGGATCTCTTCGAACAAGCCGAACCTCTCACAGTCGAACCACCAAGCGAATTCGATTCAGCAGCCGAGTTGAACACCGGAGAATCTCTCAACGAAGTTACGACGACGAGCGAGATTCCAACACAGGAGGAGAACCATCTCTCGGTCAAACTGCCGTCGAATCTCGAAGATCTACCTTCTCCTCTTCCCTCTCCTTCCCCCGTTCCAAATGTAGGAGAGCCCTCTCAATCTCTCCTAGCAGACGACAAAGCTCAACTTCGGGACTCCGAGACGACTCTGGAAGAAACTCAAGCAGTCCCCGAAATAATTCCTCCAGTAACAGAATCCCTCGTCGAAGAAGAAGGAGGTGGACCTGAAATCGTACATCACGAACGTGAGAATACGGAAATGACGGTCGTACCAGACGAGTCCATCGCGAACGATGAAGCCAACCGTACACCTCTTAAGAACTCTTCGTCAGAAATGAATGACCCTTCTTCTCTAGTCACCCCGATCGCTCTTTCGTCAGCAACACTCTTCCCTTCATCTACTTCCCCTTCCAGCTCATTACCCACTACGACTCCAAATGACGATCCTTTCATCGATTCGACTCCGGTCAAAACAACTTGTCCATCATCTCTCGTCAATTCTGAATCTCAAAGATCAATCTCTACCAAGAACAGTATAGAAACGTTTGAAACTGCAGATGTCATACCTCCTTCAACTAACGCATCCGCTTCTTCTTCCTTAAACGGTCACTACGATTGATTCAAATGAGTTTTTTTTTTTTTTTTTAGATATATACCTCCTTCCTCGTTTATTTCTTGTCCTGCTCTCTCTTTCTTTCTAAGTTCCATTTTCTGTCTATACCACTACTAGTCTCTCTCTCTCTTAGTTTGTGCTAATCCACGATACTTTCGCTTTTCTCTGCTCAGAATCTTTTGATTCCCTTTTTTTGAGATAATTCGTGAACAAGTCGGAATTTTGATGAATTTTATTTTTCCCGCTTTTTGAGCTCGTGAACTCGCGCTCCTTTCAACCTCGCTCTAAGTATCTACTGGTAGCGCAGAGCTAGTTGACCTCCCTTTTGTTTTTCAGGTAGACATTTCATTCAACAACTTTCCTCTTTGGTTGCTTCCCCTCCCTCTACTGTACCTCTCTTCTCTCACTCCTCCCTGCCTTTCTCTCTCTCCCCTACGCAATTCGTGAGGAAAGGATGCGTAAACCACGAACCAAGAAACGAACGGCACTCTACTCTCTCACTTTGTTATCATCAACAGCGACTGCATCTTTCCTATCCCCTCGTTCAATCCTCTCTTCTCTACCCTCTTTATCTCTCTCCTCCTCAAACTCGAACTCGAACTCGAATACAACTTCGTTAGTTAGTACAGTCTCAACTGGTAGTGAGAACCCAATCGGTAGATTCGGACATTCATCAATTTACCTCCCACCACCTCTCAATCAAATTTTAATCTTTGGTGGTCAATTGGATTCAAACTCTACCGAAGTTGTGATTACAAACACGGTTTTGAATTACAGAGTAGGAGGAGAATACCTTTGGAGAGATGGATCAGGTAGTGCGATTCCAAACAATCCAACTACTCAAGAATCTATCAACGATGATGAACAAGGTTTCGCATTCGGAGGTAGTACAATCAGTTTGAAAGATGAAACTGTTTATTTATTCGGTGGTTTGAAATCATCTGGGGATTGTTCTCAAGAAGGAGGAGGAGAAGATTTAGGATTAATTCGTTCATTCAACTTTAATTCCTCTAGCTATTCAACAAGTTCTTCAGAAGGTAATTGGAAAGATGAATCATTAGAGGATTGGAAACCTAGAACTCCACCTAGAAGGAGACAAGTTTTTTCATTCACGATTTTCAATTCTACTACACTTTCAAACGATTTTTGGGTTCTAGGTGGAATTTCAGATAAATACTCTTCATGCTCGAGTGGTGGTGGAGACGCTGTCATTCAAGGAGAAGGGGAAGTTGTAGGTTACATGGGAATTGATAGGTTTTCACCTTTGACTAGACAAGTTGAATCTTTTGAATGGAAAGAACCAAACAACAAAAGTAACGATTGGATTGGTCAACCTATTAGTGATTACAGAGTAGAAGTTTTAGGAGATGGTAGTACTATAGTCGTTTTGGGAGGTCAAACTAGAAACGGTGAATTGGTACAGATGGATAAAATCTTGAGTTTCAATACTGAATTGAGGGAATGGTTCTTACAGGTGAGAGATCTCTTTCTAACCGCATGGAAATTCAATCTGACTTGATTCTCTCTCTTCATGGTGTGATGATAGAACGTCGGTGGAGATGTACCTTTACCTAGAATGGGACATGTTTCTACAACTCTATCGAGTGGATCAATTTTAGTTCATGGAGGTTTATCTTCATCTTCCTCTACCACTACTCCTCTATCGGATCTATACCTCTTGATTCCACCTCCATCTCTTTCGTCATCATCTCCATCATCATCATCAAACGAATCTTTATGGAATTGGAAAAAATTGGTAATCTCGAACGATTCAATGAATTCACCTGAATTGGTTTACCATTCTGCCAACCAAGTAGTAGGTGGTACTATAGTAGTCAGTTTTGGTTTGACAAGTGGAGGAGTTACTAGTGATCAATTTTGGTTTTTGACAATTGATGAACAACAAGGTACTTTTAGTTGGAAAGATACTTTCGAAGGTAACGAACAAGAGGTAGAAGCCACAAATCTAACAAGAAGGCAATTGGTAGTCGAGGAATTGAACGAGGAAGCGGTTAAAACAATGGTTAAAAGGGTTGAAGTTATAGTCAATCCAAAACATGATATCCCTTCTTCTTCTTCTTCTTCTCCTGCTGCTGTGCAAACTCAACAAGTTCAAAATAGTGGCAACAACGTTGGACAACAAGAGGCCTCTCCCTCGCCAAGCGTCATCCCTTCTTCTTCATCATCTTCACTCAAAATTTCTCCTCCCTCCTCTTCTTCCTCCTCCATCACTCCATCCTCTTCTCCCATTTCTTCAAACTCGAAACAAAACTCTTCTTCCTCTTCTTCTTCTAAATCTGTCACTCTAGGAGCCTCGATCGGTGCCACCCTCGGAGCTTTGACCCTTCTCTCTATAGGAATCGTTCTATTCCGTCGTTCTCGCAAAAACCACAACAATCTAAACTCTCAATTCCAAATCCCTCCAATGTCATCCTTCTCTTCTTCTTCTGATATGTTGAATTCGAATTCAACTATGCAACAACAAGGTGGAGGAAGAAAAGGAGGAGATGCACCATTAGTTAGTAGTTTAATGTTTACTAGACCAGTACAGAGAAGGATGTTATCTCTAGGTTCAACAATTTCTGAAAGAGGAATCCAAGAAGAGGAGGGTGAAAATCCATTTGGAGATGAATTCAGAGAAGGAGTTAACGAATTAGGTCAATTAGAGAGAACCAATTCTTCAACTTCAACTTCAACGGTTCGTGCAATTGTTGCTCAAGATCAACAAGGAGGTACGAACTCATCATCGTTATTGACAAGGTCTAAATCTTCTGTACAATCGATTCCATTCCTTTCTACTATAACTAGAGATTTATTATCTTCTCCATTCACCCCATCGACAACTACAAACAACAACCTCGGAGGTGATGGTGGTGACGTTTATACTTCACCTGCACCTACACTTTCGAGAGCTGCATCTTCTAGAAGTAGTAGAAGAAGGACAAGTCAATTACCTTTACCTGAAACTCCAGCAGAATTGATCGGATTGGCAGTAACTTCTGATGACGGTCACGAAGTAGGAGGTTTACCTTACAGAAACAGTAACAGTAATAACGGTACGATGAATCAAAAAGGAGGAAATGGAGTCAGAGTTGGAGTTGGAGAAAGTTGGGAACAAAGTTTTTTACAAACTCAACCTAAACCTCAATCTCAAAGAGTAGAAGGAGATCAAGGAGGAGAAGGGATTCCAGCGATTTTGAGACCTGCTACTCCTTCTACTTCTTCTGGGTTGAGAGTTAGGAACGCAGATCCATTCATTGATCCTTAAAAATCGTTCTCTCTCTCTTTCTTCTCCCTTCTGATTCTTTTCGATCTTTCACACACCTACTCATTCACAAACTTTGTCTCGCCCCTTCTTGAAACCCTCGAATCTCTCTCTTCATAATTATTTATTATTCGATACCATATCGTTACACCTCATTTAGTTTTCTTCTCCTTTCTTTTCTTCTGATTGTATGAATATCTCTTAACTATGGCATAGTCATCGCCGCTGAAAGAGAGAGAAACTCTCGGACGCGCTTGTTTTGTATCGAAACGAAACGAAGAGGGATTACACACAGCGAGAGCGAGAGTAAACAAAAATTATACGGCAAAAAAAGCGAGAGAGAGTAAAACCTCAATTCCAATCACGCGAGAGACAGATTAACGAGAGTAAGGCTGAAAGCGCGAAGAATGAGAAAGAGGTTGAGTGTCAGTTTTTTTCGAAGGAAAGGGAGACAGAGAAGCTCACGTTGAATCTTTGGTTGTTGTCACGACCTCTCTGAGGACCTGTACCTTCTTCTCCTCCTCTCATTGCAGCAGGTCCAGACTGTCGCGAATGGAGATCTCAGCTTCTGATCGTAAAAGAGAGAAAGAGAGAGAGAAAGAAGGAAAACTCACAGGAGCATTGAAATTGCCTCCTCGTTGTTGTTGTTGACCACCAGTTCTACCTCCTGGGCCTCCTCTCATTCCACCAGGACCTCTAGGACCTGTTCCTCTCATACCAGTACCTGATTGAGCGGCCATAGGAGCGGTGAATTGACTAGTGTTTCCAGATTCTTTTTCTCCTCCGTCTTCGTTTCCTCCATGTTCTGATCCTCCTTGAGCGGCGTTAGGAGACATACTACCTCCTCCTACATTCGAAGGACCAGTAGGTGCACCCATCATTCCCATTCCACCCATTCCACCCATTCCACCCATTCCCATTCCCATACCTCCCATTTGATTCATTCCCATACCTCCTCCCATCGCTCCTCCACCTTGAGGCATTCCCATCATCATTGGGTTCCAAGCTCCCCAACCCATTTGATTAAAGAATTTAGACATGGCTTGAGGATCAAAAGGTTGATTCATGTTCATTCCATTCATTCCTCCCATTCCTCCCATTCCTCCCATGTTACCCATGTTGTTCATTCCCATTCCCATACCACCCATACCACCCATACCTTGCATCGCTGGATTGATAACTCCTCCTCCTCCTCCCATCATTGGATTCATCATTCCACCACCATTGTTGTTCATGTTGTTGTTCCTAGGTTGAGGAGTGTAGTGAGTGTTCATGTTTGTGTTGACTCCATAATCAGGTCTCTTGGGTTCTCCTTTAGTTTGAGCTCTTTTAACTTCCAACTACAAAAAAGAAAAAGAAAACGAAACATTTTCAATCAGTTATCCTCAAACAGAGAGAGAGAGAGAGAGAGAGAGTGGAGAAGTTTTTACCATATTACCATCCATGTAATGAGGACCGTTGTTCAAAACTTTATCAACAGTTTCTTTCAATTCGTAATTTACAAATCCAAAACCTCTATGTCTACCAGTTTCTTTATCCATCATCAATGTTGCATCCGTAATCGAACCGAACTGTCTCCAGTACTGTCTGAAACTTTCTGGAGTACAACTAGCCGGTAAACATCTGACGAAAAGTTTATCAGATTTTGATGCGTCTTGTCTAGGGATCGCTCTTTTTGGATCAATCTAAAAAAAAAAAAATCACAACAATTACGACACAAGCGTCAGAGTTACAACAAGTCAGTTTCTCTCGTGTTTTCAGGGTGAGAGAGAGAGGAAAGAGAAGAAGAGAAGAGATTGAGGATTTACAGTTTTACCATCTAAATGATGTTCCCTAGCCATGACTGCGTTTACTGAAGCACTATCATCAAAAGTTAAAAAAGCGAAACCTCTAGATCTACCAGTTTCTACATCCCTCATGATCGTACAATGAGAGATTGTACCAAATTGTTCGAAATATGTTTTGAGAGTATCTAAATGAAAGAGAAAAAAACGAAGAATTACGGGGGAAAAACGCGAACGGAGGAGAGAGGGGGGAGTCGAGTTAGGATCATAGTTCTCTTTCTGGAGTTTTGGAGAGAGAGGAGAGAAAAAGAAAGAAGAGAAAATCGCGGTGCGGGGGGGGTGGTTTTCGCTAATTTCTTTTCTTTTCTCTTTAAAATGAAAGCGTACCGTCAGTAGTATCCCAATTCAGTCCACCAATGAACATTTTGCTGATTATATATCGTCGTCGTTGTTCAATGTATCGAGAAGTCATTTCCACGGAGAGAGAAAAGGAGAAGAAATAGAGAAAAGGAAAAATCGGTTGCAGTCAGTTCAACTAAGTGTTCTATTGTTTTCTGTTTTACGTACTGCTAGAAGAGAAGAATTCCTATAAGATCAAGTATCTGGGTTCAAGGTTTTCTATCCAGTCTAAACTGACTATACGACGAGAAGATCTTGCAAGAATTTTTAAAAAAAGGAAGTGATTATTTGAGTTGAAGGGGGGGAAGAGAGCGATGGAGGAGATTCAAAACAGTAGAGGTTTCAAATCTGTAGGTATCTGAGAACTAGTGTCGACTAGGTGTAGAAAAAGTCCAGGAAAGAGAGAACGATCGAAACGAAATACAAAACTTTCGAGGAAAAGAACGAAACTCGACAATTTCCGAACCCATCTCGAGAATGTGTAATATTTGGAGTAGTTATAGAGAGAGAGAGAGAGCAAAACTCACCCTTCATCTGGCATATCGTTAGGTCTAACTCCACCAGTCTTTCCTTCTTGTTGTCTTTGTTGTGCGTAACCAGGTGAGAAATGTAATGGTTCTCCAACAGCTTGATTAGAACCAGTCATTTGTGCAGCTTGTTGTTGAGCTTGAGCTTGAGCTAAAGCTTGATGTTTTTGTTGTTGTAATTGATCTTCATAAGCAAGTAATGAAGAGATTGGTTC
This sequence comes from Sporobolomyces pararoseus, assembly GCA_010758995.1. Classification (NCBI taxonomy): domain Eukaryota; kingdom Fungi; phylum Basidiomycota; class Microbotryomycetes; order Sporidiobolales; family Sporidiobolaceae; genus Sporobolomyces; species Sporobolomyces pararoseus. Next base: position 745,006 of record RSDY01000011.1, read on the forward strand.
AGTCTTGACAACTCCACTTCCTCCTCCTGAAGGGGAAGAGACTACTGCTGAAGGTTGTTTAGTAGGATCTGTAGTAGGTTCACTGGTGGTAGTAGTAGTAGTAGTAGTAGCTGCTGGTTGTGCTTGTTGTTGCTCTTCTTCGTCACCCTTTTTCCCGAGTTGAGAGTCAGCTTCTTGAGGGTAGAAGGGCGAGTCGAGTGAAGCGAGACTCTTACGTAGAGATCACCGTAGAGATCATCGTAGCCGTCCATTGTTGAATTCAGTAATCGAAAGTGTTGAGTAGAGTAGAGAGAGAGTTGTGGAAGAAGGGGAAGTTTCGAACCGGGGGAGGAGGGTTGTAGCTGGCCTCAGAAAATTCGCAAGGGAGAGGAGAGCTTTCTCCTTTGCTAGAACGAGTATAATAGTACTACTCGAGGAAATTGTTGTAAGAAGAGACAAAACTTTTTCTCTTCGGACAACTAGAACCTTTGAAAGAAAGAACAATCAACTAATTTGCACGGCTAGTCAAAGACGTGTTATCAAAGGGATATAATCACTGATTTTATATAGACAGAAAAAGAGTAAAGATGGATTGGGGTATAGTAAAAAAAAAACTGAAAAGAGGGAGCAAGCTCGAATAAAAGAAAAAAAGAGAGACGAGTCCGAGGAGGAGGGGTTACAAACTGTCGCACAAAGGAAGGGAATTGGGTATAGAGTACTGAAGAAATAAAGTGACTGACGACACTTGGGAAAGGGAAATCTCTGCTATCAAAGCGAGAGGGGGGTTTAAAGAGAGTGAAGGAGAAAAATCGATTTTCTATTTTTTTTCTTCAATAGACCATCGAGGAAGAAGGATGGTTAACCATAGCAGCTTCTGCAGCAGCTCTAGCAGCGTTTTCTCGAGCTGCTGCAGCTGCTGCCATAGCTCTAGAAGTTTTACCATTTCGATCGTGAGTTTTACGATGTTGTGCCAAATTATCACTTCGACTGTAAATATTGCTCAACAAGTCTCGTCAGCTCCTCGAAAAAGACTACTTGAAGACAGATAGAGAGAGAGAGACTTACGAGAAATAACGACCACAACCAGGAATATCACAACCGTAAGGTTTCTCCATCGTATGAGTCCTCTCATGTCTCTTCAAATGTTCCAACCTTTTAAACTTCCTACCACACCCTTCTTGTACACAAGTGTGCAACTTGTCGTTCTTGTTCGAGTTGTTGTTCGGGTTCGCTCGAGGTGGTGGAGGCGGAACTCTGTAACGAGGGTGAATCGCACAAACTCCTCTACCGACGACTGGAACTTCTACGGTCGAAGATGATTTGATAGGTGAAGAGTTCGGATCGAATCTCGACAAGAGTCGGTTCATCGAAGCGGCAGAGACGAGAGCAGCTTGGTTAGGAGTGTAATTCGAAGTGGAAGAAGAAGATCGACGAGACAGTGAAGGTGGAGTCGAAGAAGCATTGGGAATAGGAACGAGTGCAGGGGCAGCAGGGTGAGTGCTGACGTAGTTCGGAGATACTGGAGAGTGAAGTTGGAAGTTTTGATAGGTCTGTTGGTCTCCACGTCGAGGAGTCGTTGGAGAAGAAGAGAGATCGAATTCGTCTCGTTTCGAGTGAATCGTTCTACCTTGTCGAGGAGTAGTAGCGTGATATTGTTGAGGAGGGTGAGGTAGAGAGTAGGAGAGAGACATTTGAGTCGATTCGAGATCAGGGTAAGGTTGGAAGTGACCGCGTTCGATTGGAGCGCTCTGAGGAATCAGGAGAGGAGAAGCGAGCAGGGCTGGAGTTTGAGGGTATTCGTCGCAGGGAGTGTTCTCGAAGTAAGAAGTTTGTGCAGTAGTGCAGGTGAGGAAGGGAGTGTTGTCGGTTCGAGGTGAGCTCGAGCCAGAATGAGGGTAAGCGGTCAATTCAGATCCTCCTCCTCCTCCTCCGTACTGTTGAGCGTTGTCAAACTCGGAAGGGTACATGGCGTCGTTCTGAGAGAATGAGGAACGAGCTGAGAGAGGTCGTTGACTCTCGACTGGACCGGAGTAGGTGTTTGAGCGGTGAAGCGAAGGCATCGGAGCGTACTCTGTACCGTAAGAGAGAGTTCGAGAGACGGAAGAGTAGTCACCAGGTTGAGCCGTCGTGTAAGAGGACGAGGGAGTGATGGGAGTGATCGGTTCAACTCGAATTCGTTTCTCTTGTCGACGAGAAGGAGTGTGTTGGTGGTAATCCTCCTCCTCCGACCACGACCTCTTGCCTAACGATGTCTGAGGGTAGTCTCCGTATTGAGGTTCGGAAGTGTACGATTGAGAGGGAGTCGAAGAGTAGAAAGGATCGGATGAAGTAGAACATTCGTAAGTTCCAGAGTAACCTCCATCGTAAGTGGCGTCGGACAACGTGGATTCGGCACGTTCGAAGTGTTCGAAACCTCCATCCGAGTCGACGACAGAAGAAGTGCTCGACATGAAGGAAGAAGAAGAAGGTACGCCGAGGTAACGAGCGCGTTCAGGTTGAGGAAGAGGAGAGATGTAGGTTGGCGGTGAAGCTACGAACGGTTCAAACTCGACAAGTTGATGAGGAGTGTAGTGAACTATCCTTGGTGTCGAAGAACGAGACGGAGTCGAAGGTGCAGTACGCGAAGGAGTTGAAGGATGGGGGTTCGCAGGAAGTCGAAAAGTCGCGAGGGGTGTAGGTTTCGACGGAGTGTTTGACGCTGTGAGAGACGACGAAGACGACGACAGAGGGAGTTGTCAGCTACCGAGTTGAACGAGAGCGAGCGAGAGAGAGAGACAGAGAAAGAGAGACGAAAGGGGGGAGGATGCTCACCTTGACGGGATTGAGGAGTTGGTGTCTCTGGTTGTTGTTGTTCAAGGGGAAGCGAGATAGGAGTGTGTATCGGGAGAGAAGATGGAAGTGGAAGAGAACGAGAGTGACGAGACGAAGATACCGACGCCATTGCTGCCATTTTCTTCTCTTTCTGAATCGCTTCTCGCGAACCTCGATGGCAAAGCGATGATTTGATGCGCTTTGATCGTGCAAAGCGAACGGCTATTGCAAGTTTTCCTGCGCAAGCGCGAGAGTGAGAGAGAGAGCAAAGGTCAGTCGAAGGAACGATGAAACTCGTCAAGCGCATGAAACTCTCGACGATTGATACAGAGATCTTCGAAAGTGACTTACCGGGAGATCGTCCTTCTCGCTTGCTTTCTTTCTCTTTCCTTGATTAACGTAATCTTCGACTATTTCGGTTCGGAAAAGAGGGGAAAGTAAAGAGACGATGAGGAAGGGGGGGAAGGGAAAGAGAGTGAGTCGAAAGGAAGGGAAGGGAATGAGTTGGAGGAAGGAGCTAGGTCTCGACTCTTGAGAAGTGTGTAAGAAGTCGAATGTTTCGTAGGTTTGACAGAGAAGTCTGGCTGCCGAATTGTTTGGAAAAAAAAGGTCTAGAAAGTTTGTTTCGCCAAAGTTTGATCGACTCGGAAGAGTCCGAAGTTTCGCTTGCGTCTCAAGTTTGTCTCGCAAGGACAGCGAGTGAGAGAGCAAGGGTAAGGGTAAGGGGAGAGTGCAGGTGAACGAAAAAGAGAAAGCAAGACAGTGTGGTGGAAAACCCCGAATTAAACGAATCACTTCACTCGTTTGAACCGGCGAGAAAAGCAGCACACATCTTTTCATCAGACAAGGATCATCATTACTCCACTTTGCAAGGTACGCTTTTTGACCCTTCTGAATTTCTTTTGGAGATCCGCTCTGTTTCCGCTCGGACTTTTATTCTTTCCTTTTCCGTCGTTTTTTCGGCACACAGACTCGCTCTCCTTCTCTTCTTCTCTCCTCTCTCTTCTCCCCCTTGTCGAATTGCGTCAACCAACTGATTTTGCAATCTCTATTGCAATGGAGTTCCATTCAAATATCTGACATTTGACATTTGACAAGTGTTTTCTACTTTTTTTTTCTTGTCGCAAGTGTAACAAGCATGTAGAAAAGTCACCGCTTACTCGACTCCACTCGAACGTTCATTATGTAGTACCAGTGTGGAGATTGAATGATGATCATCTACGACACGCGAGGTGCAAGTAATAGACGATCCGCTCGACTCACTCGAGAATCCTCTCCGAACACCTGCGAGAACAACGGTCGTCGAAAGCTCTTTCCTTTTGTCGGTGCAGTTCACCGACGGGAAGCTACCTCGGACCTCATGTTCGTCCGTGTGGTGTGACGAGGGCGGGAAAAGTTTAAAATTTCCAAGTTGGGACAAAGCGCAGATCATATCTCTACTTCTTTTCCGCACGAATTACACACTTGAAGAGGCTAAATTGACAGAAATCTTCACGCGGTTCCGCTGGCCAGTACATGTACATCCTCCCATGAAAGTCGAGAAGTTTATTCCTGCTGCAGTACTTTGTGCTGTACATATTTCTTTTTTGTCAATTCCACACTGCCTTTGTGTTATGTCACTGTCAAGAGATATCATAAGATCGTGATCGTTCGCGATAACTCGTTCCAAACGACCGAGAGATGCAGTCTTCCGAGCGATTCAAGCTAAACTTGAGCACTAAAAAGTTTGCCAACTTAGCGGCAAGGGTGTCGGGGAATATGTATGAATCGATCGCATGCGTCGAAAGCGATTCAAGCTCGCCTGCGAAAGACTTGGCGAAATGAGTGAAAGAGACTTCTCTCGTCGTCCATGGAGCTCCTCGACCTCACCAAGTGAATATCTGTTCGTCGCATCCGCGGGACACGCTCAAAGCCATCTCGGCGACAGTGACGAGAGAGAGAGAGAAAGGTCGGCTAGGTGTTGCAACTGGGACTCCATTCGAGAGAGAAGTTTTTTTCGGATTTCTATTTCCTCCTCACCTTTGTTCAGCCTCGCTCTACAGTAGTCGAAGCGGGAAACTTCGGAGACAAGCCATCGTATGAGCATCGTACCCCCCCTCCGCTCAACTTCAAAGATCCCCAGAGAGAGAGACTGACTGCTCGAAGGCTCCGCAAAAATGTCGACCTCGTAGGCAATTTCCCATTTCTCACGTTAGCACCCTCGTTTCCAGCGTTTGAGACGTCGAACCTGGCTTGCTGTGTCTCAGCTCGACAATTGGAGACGAAGGGGGAAACGAAAACCAGAATCGAGTCGAAGGGTTGAAGTAAAAGTGCTCACTCTCGTCAACTTGGACCGAAGTCGAACGCGAGCGAGTTCCATTTCTTGCAACGACTGTTCGAATCGACGATGAGAGTTAACGCTCAGTCTAGAGCGACGTGATTACTGGGATAGATTCGTGTCGAGACTTGAAAATTCTATAAAACCGGGGGACAGCCTTGAGAAGGTGAAAAGTCTTGTTTCGTGTGAGCTGCCTTTAGATCAACCCAGTCAAAATCTCAAAGTAATCAGTGAGAAAAGAGCGAAACCAGCAGCGGGATCTGTTTCGACAAGAAGAAGCGGACCGGGCGGGCGTCGTTAATGAAACAGATTTTTTTCCTGCGAAAGTTTGAAAACGGTTGCCACGAGAAGATGGGTTGGCTCTAGGTTGATCAGTGGTTGATCCAGACAATTTATCGAAGATCTCTTTACCGGCGAGTTTGCCGTTCTACTGTGATTTCTTCTCAAAGAGCCCGTGCTGGTTCGAGGGATGAGAAAGTTTCGATTCTAAATTTGAGCTCAAAGGTGTTCTGCTCCATGCGGTTCGAATGATTCGGTGAAAGGGTATCAATGATTGCAGTTCCAGGTTCGTGAATGATCAATACAACGTCGGTCTCTGAAAACCGAGAGCAAAGTCAGCGAACGAAGAAATTCGAAAACAAGAAGAGAATGCTAGTTTACCGAAGTGATACCTAGCGAACCAGTTCCAAAGTTCTCTTGGTAGCACTTCTTGCAGTAAGGTTGACCTATAGATGGAGGAGAACAAATCATCAGAATCGTAGCTTCGAATGAAAGAGAACAATTGTTCACTTGCGATCTTTTTCGAGAAGATGAGAGTTTAGTGTTGTCGAGCAAGAAGCACATCTCAGACATCGTCTACCGATCAGAAAAGTACGAATGAGTCAGCCACGAATCAGAAGAATGCGTATGAGGAAAGAAAAGAGACTTCACTTGTGCCATTTTGACCCGACTGCGATGACTTGCTCTGCAAAGTAAACCTGTGTCCCACATCTTCGACACAGATCTGGAGAGCTCGTTACGCTCTTGGGTGCGAACTGGGAAGGCGGGAATGGTAGAGGTCTTCGATTCGAGGTTGTTGTTGCCGTCGAAGAAGAAGAAGGCGAGTCGTCTTCATCGTCAGAGAAAGCTGGAGTCGAGTGAGATATACTCCTAGGAATCGATTCTAACGGTTGAGCTGAGGATGCTGTCTGTGGGGATGGAAGTGGTCGAGAAGTCGAACTGGATTGAGATTCGAAAGTTGGACGAGATTCTGTTGTAGGAGGGAACTCTCGAGGAACAGGATCCGATGCGAGTTCGATCCGCTTTGGAGGATTGGAGACAGAGTGGAGAGAGGAGCTGCTGAAGCTAGGTTTCGGAGGTACCACAGGTCGAGAAGGAGAAGAAGAAGATGTCGATACGAAAGAAGGAGCTGGAGGTCGAACTGGTGAATTTGCGGGAGAGTTCGCTGTCGATGTTGGAGTAGGGCGAGTCGGTGATGATCTAGATTGATATTCTCCTACTAGCGCTCCGCCTAGCTCGACAAGAGAAGAGAAACGGTCAGCAGGTTTGAGAGAAGCGAGCAACTTGAAGGGAGAAAGCTAAGACTCACCTGCTCCATAGCCTTTCGTACCGAAGGACTTTCCGTGACAGCTTTTACAGTAGGCCTGCAAATAGTACCCGTAAGCTCAGTTTCGTTAGTTAGGATAGGGGGTCGGGAACAAGAAAGGAGATTCAAAAAGAAGACGTACCTCTCCATCGTGATCAACGAGCAATCGCGGTTCGAGTGATTTCCCACATCCTACACACTTTAGACATAGTTTGTGAAACGCCTACACACACGGAAATGAGAGTTAGTTGGTTCATCATCTAAAGAGTTTCTACTGTCCTCTCCCAGTCTCGCTTGGCCATCAGGTGAGCGGGAATTGTAGACTTACTCTACCACCGGGGCCTAGTGTCTGTTCAGCAAAGTAAACCTTTTGTTGACAAGTTGGACAACTGCGGAAACGAAAACAGTTGTCAGCTTCTTCCTCGATCTCAAGCTTCGAAGATGTCGAGCAGATTGATGAGAACTCACGTAGGTGCTCCTCCGAATACAGGTGGCATAGATTACTTTTGTAGGTAGGTTCGCGCGTGAAAGTCGAGAAAAGCGAGAGAGATGACGTCTCCAACTTCTTCTCACTGACGACTTGTCACTTCTCTCCCCTCTTTCCTTCTCTCCTCTCACTTCTACTTCGTCCATTTCGCTCACAAGGCGTGAGTACAACCACTGGAGATCTATATTCGTACGACTGACTGACATTCCCTCTCTCTCCCCCTTGTCCTCTCTTCTGGTCCCCCACAAATCTTCTCTCCTTCTCTCTCAACTTTGTCTCTCGCACATTTTTTCGCCTCTTCTCGCCTCGAACTTTTAGACGGACATTCCACTACTCACACCACAAACATGAAGTTCTCTGCTTCATTCATCGCTCTCCTCGCCGCGAGCGGTTACCTTCAAGGTTCGTCTCTTTCTCCCACATCGCTTTTCAGAGCTCAATTACTTTTTCGCTGACACTCTCTTGTGCTGCAGTTCTCGCAAACTCTCCTCCTCCTTACGCCAACTGGGGACAATCAGATTTGAAACGTTACTTGCAAGATCACAACGTACCGAATCCCGAGAACCTCAATTTGGATCAAACTCGAGAACTCGTCAAACGTCATTACGACAACGCAGCTTCTGGAGGACAATACGTTTTCGACTCTGTAGCTTCTCAATGGTCCGACTCGGATCTGAGGCAATTCTTGTTGGAGAAAGGAGTAATCTCTCCTTCGTCAAAGAGGGAAGAACTCTTACTTCTCGCGAAAGAATACGGTCTCGAAGCTTCCAAATCTGTCACTTCTGCCTGGTCTGCCTCGACCGGCGCCGTCGGACAAGCTACCGATGCTGTTGTCGATAACGCTTCGAGCGCTTTCTACTCGGTCATCGACGCTCCAGTTCAAGCTTACGATTACGTAGCCGATTCTCTTCAAAGTAAGTCTCTAGAATCTTTCTCTTCTATCTTGTAGTACACGACACTAACGGTCTCTTGTACAGGTGGAAGAGATTACGTTTACTCTTCATGGTCGGACAGCGATTTGAAAGATTGGTGCGTCAAGAAGGGACTGATCAAATCTGACGCTCAAACCACTCGCGATCAACTTCTCGACGCTATCAAGACTCCTTACAACGACGCTTCCGACCACATTTACGATACTTGGTCCGACTCTTACCTTCGCAACTGGCTTCAAAAGCACGGCGTAGTCAAGTCCAAGACTGCTTCTACTCGTGACGAACTCCTCGACCTCATGTCCAAGAACTACTACGGTGCTCGTGATACGACTTACAACCTTTGGTCTGACAACACTGTTCGTCGTTGGCTCGAATCTCGTGGTCTCGTCAAACCTCACGAAACGAAAACTTCTGCCGAGTTCGTCTTTTCTGAACTGCTTTCTCCCTTGTCTCCGATACTAATACGCTCATTTCGTGCATTGTCAAAGTAGGCTCAGGAGTCTCATCGGAGACAACTACTACAAGATGAGGGACAACACTTACTCCGCTTGGGACGAATCGATGTTGAAACACTACCTCGACAAGAACAAGGTTCAATACGAGAAGGACGCCAAGAAGAGTGATCTCGTCAACCTCGTCAAGGGTTCTTGTGAGTCTTTCACAACTACCTCTTTCTCCTTTTCTCAGATTCGGGCTCCGAGCTCATCATCAATTCTTCCTGTGTAGACTACGATACTTCTTCCTACCTCTGGTCAACTTGGTCTGACGCCGAACTCAGAGCCTGGGCTTTGAAGGAGAAGGCAGTCGATGCTACGAAAGCTGCAGATCTCAAACGTCACGAACTCGAACAACTCGTCGCTGCCAACTACAACAAAGCTTCCGACACGATCTCTCAGTCTTGGAACGAGAACACTATGAAGTCTTGGTTGATCAAGAACGGTATCATCAAGTCTGATGCTGAAGCTACCAAAGATCGAGTGAGCTAATTTAATTTTCTATCAATCTCTTCTCTCGCTCATTTTTCTCTTTCTTGGAAACTGATCTCGATTGTCTCGTTGCGAATAGGTTCTCGCCGATTTCAACAAACACTACACCAAGGTTGCTGGAAAGAGTAACGACTACCTCGCTTGGAGTGATGCACGAATCAAGGGATGGCTTCGTCAAAACAACATCGATGTTCCTCGTTCCGCTAACCGAGACGAGTTACTCCGTTCGATGCACGAAAACTGTGAGTCCCATTTCGGTTAACCTCATGACTGTATCCTGTCAATTGACTATCAGTTTGTCCGTGCTAAAAAGACATCTCGACTCAATCGTTCGGTCACGGTTTCGTCGACCAAATCAAGGATTCGTTTAACTCTGCTGCCGACCTCCTCAAGGGCGTCATCGGTGTCGGTACTGTCGGAGGTCTCGCTGAGGAGGCTCGCCTCAAAGGGAAATACGGAGAACAGCAAGCTGCCGCTCTTTACGGAGACGGTTCCTCTTCCCTCTCCTCTGGATCTTCGACTCTCTCCAACTCTGTCAGCTCGGCCTCGTCCCGTGGTCACAAGTCGGCCGCTAGTGCTTACAACCAAGCTTCGAAATCCGGATCGTCACTCTCGAAAGGTGTTGCGGCGTCAGCTTCTTCCCTCTCCTCCGTCGTTTCCTCGAGCGGAAGTTCCCTCTACTCGGAAGCTAGCAAGACTGTATCGTCCGGCGCTGTCGAAGCTAGTCGTTCAGCCGCTAGCCTTCTCGACAACGGTGTCTCATCTCTCAACTCGATCTATTCCGTCGCCCTCTCTTCCGCCAGTACCGCCAGTTCTCAAGCAAGTGCTTCGGCAGTACAAGCCGCTAGTAGTTTGAGTGCAGCTCCTACGGCTGTCTATGTGAGTTGTTCTCGTTACCTTTTCCCTTCCTCTCGTCGTTCTTTTTTTGATTTTCGATATCGCTTTTACAGGCATCGGCTAAATCTGCAGGAGACAAGGCAGCTTCTTCAGCATCGTCACTCGCTGCTCAAGCACAATCTTCTCTATCGTCAGCCTCGGTTCAAGCAAGCAAATCTCAATCTTCTCTTCAATCGGTCGCCTCTGCCTCGCTTTACAGCGAATACCTCCAAGCTAGCAAGAGTCTCGCTGTAGCGTCAGCGAAAGCTTCCGCTGCTATCGCTTCTCAACTCAGTCAACAAGGAGTAGCACCGTGAGTCTCACAGCTTTTCCCCTTTTTTTTTTTTTCCTTTCCGCAAGACCGCAAATACTGAATAGTTTGGTATGCTTAGCTCTCAAATCTCTCGTAGCGCTTCAAGTGCTGGAGACGCCGCTGCCAGTAGCGCTTCTTCAATTCTCAGCGCTGCTGAAAGTAGGATTACTTCGTTCACCGATTCGAGCTCGAAATCAGCAAGCTCGTATGCTTCTCAACTCTCTAAGAGTCTCTACAGCGTTGCTACCGACGCTTCCAAGAGCGCCGCCTCAGGTGAGTCACCTATAGCGTTAGTGAAAGTCGATTACTGACTTCTTCCTTGAATTTTCCAGCTTCGAAAATCGCCTCCAAGTCGATCTCGTCTGAGATGAAAGCTCATGGATACGACCCTTCTGTCATCAGCAAGAGTGCTTCTTCAGCAGGATCTGTAGCTTCCAAATCTGGTGAGTCTCGACGAGACACGAAAAGTCCCAAGTTTTCCAATCTAATCACTTTCGTCGTTCCTTCGAATAGCTTCATCCCTCAGTTCAGTCGCATCTGTCAAGTACAACTCTTACCTCACGAGTGCCGCCTCCTCCGCCTCTTCTTACTCGTCATCTCTCTCAAAGAGTCTCTCCTCAGTTTCAGCTCACGCTCAAGCTACTGCCTCATCAGTCAGTAAATCAGCCTACAAATCTGCAACTTCTTACACCGACAAGAAGCACGCGCAAGCTACCGCTTCTTCACTCTCGAAAGCGGCCATCTCTACCGCTTCATCAATCTCGAAATCTGGTTCGAGCGCACTTTCTCAAGCTAGTAAATCGGTTTCGAGCCTTCTTCACGCTGAACTCTAAGGAGATTTATCCTCTCCTCTTCTACTTCTCCTCTCTCCCTTCTATCGGTTGATGACGGTGCGGCTCAACATACCAAAAAACCTCTCGCAATTGTCCTCTTCCTCCCTTCTTCTTTCTATTGTTTCCCCCTTCCACCGTGTATGACTCTCTCTCTCGCTTTCTCTCTATAACTCTATTTACCCCTAGTAGTAGTCGTTTTCTCTCTCCCGATGACGTTCTGAATAAGTTTAGTTTTGAAGTTCCTTCTAAATTCTGAAAATTTAAATAGTTGTTTTTCTGTTTTTCTCTACCTTTCGCATTCTCGTCCTTCGTCACTCTCAATAGCTCTCGTAGCATTGCGCGAGAGAGAAACTAGTGTTTGTCGGAGAATTCAATTGAGTCAAAGTAAATCATCCCCTGAACTCTCTCATCTCTCAACCCTCTCGAATCTCGAACCTCATTCCTCCTGATTCAACTTCTCACGCATGCCATCATGGATCCACCAACAACTCAATTGACTTCAGATCAATCTTCAACTTATTCCCAATTGTTAGAATTCGGTTTCACTTCGTCTCAAGCGACTCATGCTTCACTAGTTCGTTGTTCCCTCCCTTCTCTCTCTCCTCTACTCTATTGAGAACTGATCTAAGGGAAGAGAATGAAATGGTTTATAGAGATATGGTTCAAACGTTCAAGGTGCATTGAATTGGATCATGGATAATCCAGAATTCGATTTCAATCAAACTCCTACGACTACAACAACAGTCAATGATTATAGACCAACCACTCCCGTAGTTGAAGAAGAAGATTTACCTGCTTTAGTTACTGCAGATGGAAAAGTGCAAGAGGAAGAGCAAGAAGAGGATTTAATTCATCCTGATATAGCTTTTAATCGAGGAGGAGGACCACCACCACCACCTCCTCCTCCTCCAGGGTATGAAGAGAGTTTATACGGACCTAAACAGTACTATCATCAAAATGAGAATGAGAAAGAGAAAGTTTTGAATTTACCTAGTATTCAACAATGTAGGTTCTTTTTCTTTTCCAATTCCCTCTGACCGAATTGCTCTCCCAACTCTAGACTGACTGAGGAGAGAGAAAACGATTAGCTCCATCGAATAGAACTGTAGATATAGACTTAACGAATCTAGATGATCAAACTCCAACAACTTGTCGTTCTTCAGAAATCACAGATTTACAAAAAGCTATACAACTTTCAACTGCCAATAACGTCAACAACAATACTTCACAAGTAGCAGGAGTAGAAGAAGATGAAGATGAAGAAATTTCAAAAGCTTTGGCATTGAGTATGGTTTCTCTAAACTCTGCCGATTTGAACCAAAACGATCCTTCTTCTACTTTCGAAACGAGTGATTTACCAAAAGGAGAACAAGATTTTGAAAAACTCTTGATCGATCAAATGTCTTCGATTCCTCCAAAAGATAGAATCAGAGGAGTTTTGAATGGAGATGTAGCGGTTATTTTGAGAAGTTTATCACCTCACATGTCAAGTTTATCAAGTTATTTACAATGTTTGTACAACTGTAAAACTTGGAGACAGACAATTTTAGCTTGGAGGGAACCATCACTTTCATCATCATCAGAAGGAGAAGAAGAAGAAGAAGAAGAAGAAGAAGAAGATTTCGATGGATTGTGGAAAGGTGAAGTTTCGAAAAAATTCAAAGAGGAGCAGAAGATGAAGGATCATGATGTTACAAGAGTTGAGGGTGAAGAAGCAGTACGATTACGAGAATCAATCTTACGTGAGTCAAAAAGTCTCTCCCTATCACTAGTTTGGACAGAAAGAGAGCAGAGAATTTAGAAAACTAAAAAAAAATTGCGTTCTCTCCATGTTCAGGTATCAAAGCTGTTCAAAGGTTATTCTCTCTAATGTCACAAACTCGACGAAAGTTCTTACACGTTCAAGAAATCGTTTCCGCGTTCAAATTGAAAGATTTTCAATTTCATCAATTATCTGGAATTGAAACTATACGTCGTGAGTTCCTCTCCCTCTACCTCTACCTCTTCTTCGGGATTTGGGGGAAGTTCGAAAACAAGTGAGATATTTCCGACTGACCCTGGAGTTTGGAGGTGTTTTTTCATCTTAGGGATTCATTCAACTTTGATTTCTGATTTAAAATTGACAACCTCGATCGATATCGATTCCCTATTCATTTTGAGAGGTAAAAGAATCTCTTCATCATCAGAGGACGCTCAAAAAGAAGAAGCAACAGAAGGAGATAGTAGCAATTTAGTTTCTACTGATTGTTTGGATTTACCTTTGAATCCCGCCTCGAATTCGAAGAAACCTGAAACTTTTTTCGAAAGGTTAGATAACGTTCTATTAGAAAATCCTATTACTAGTACTACAGGAGAGATTCAAGAGGAAGAAGAATTTCATTTATTAGTTGAACCTACACCTCAAACTTTATTGATCAGTTTGAATCGTCAAACTGATTTAACTTGTTTACCTGATACTTTCGGAACCAGTACCACCACTAGTACTGTAGTTGAAAGGAATTTGTTTAAAATTGAAAAAGAATTTTGGTTAGATAGGTACCACATCAACAAGAAGAAAGAGATTAAAGAATCTAGGGATCGATTGAAATTGATGGAGAAAGAATTGAGCAGAGTTCAAGGAGAAGTAGAGAGGTTAGGTACGACGAAAGATGGGAAAAACATTTTAGAAGTTTTGAAAGGGATTTTAGATTATTTCGAAAGTAGGTTGGAGGAAGAAGGAGAGACACCTTCCTTGATGGGAGGAGAGAAGAAAGAGGTAGTAGGAGGAGATGGGGATTCAGAGATGAAGAAAGAGAATGAAGAAGAATCTTTGAAAGAGAAAGAGAATAGGAAACTTAGACAACATAGGTTGAAAGAAAACTACAAAGCAATCTTTGAAACTTTATCCACCAAGTTACGACAACATTCAACTGAATTGACCAAATTACAAGAGTCGATCGATGGTTTGTTCTCGAGTAAAGAAGATTGGAAAACTTTATCTGGACCATTCAAATTGAATTCTTATTTCTTCAGAACTGGCTTGAACGGTAGAGGTTCAACTTATTCAATCACGTATTCATCAATCGCGAAAAAATGGTACAAAGTCCGGGATTTACAAGTTACAGAAGTTGAAGATTTGGAAAAAGAGTTCGAGGATAGAACTGGATTGTTCCTAGATGGTGGGATTCAATTGGTTTTCTATGAATTGATGAAAGAACAAGAAGAAGGATCGATGGAGGTTGATGAGGAAGAAAGAGAAGAAGACAAGTTGATCCCTGAGAAAATCAAAGTGAGTACACACACAATCTCACTCTCTCTCTCTCTTTCTCGTGATGAGTGGTTTCTTGTCACTCTTGAACTGATCACTCGGGAGTATATCCAACAGAGAGGTATCCTTCGAGACAATCATTCTTTCGCTCAAGAATTACTACAAGCTCAAACCTACTCGGAAGAAGAGAAAGAGAACCTTCTCCACTTGATCGAATCTTGGAATTTACCTCTTCAACCTCAACCTCAACCTCAACCTCAACCTCAACCTCAACCTCAACCTCAAGAAGTCGAAGAAGCGATTCCAATCATCCCTCATCCCACTGTTCCTTCAGGTTCAGGAACAACTGAAGAAGAAATAGTTCAAGATATCAATCTGAGTCCTTCACCATCTTCTTCTACATCAAAATTGGTTGATACACCTATGTCACTGGACGGTCAACAAGAACCCCAAGAACAAGAGGAAGATGATGAAGAATTGGAACCTTTGATTCCACCTCCTCCGAATGGAGAAGAAGAAGTTTTGAGATTACGTGGTGGTGCAAACTCTGATACCGAGGAAGAGGAAGAAGGAGAAGATTACAGTGAAGATGATGATGAAGAGTACGATGATGAAGATGAAGTTGAATTAGGTTTATTAGTACCAATGCCTTCTGCTACTAAAGGTGAAGAAGAATGGGATATAGATTTCAAAGTAGGTAAAATTGGTGGGAAACCCGTTTGGTTAGATCCTAGATCACCTTTGAAGAAAAGAGATGTTACTTGTCAAGTTTGTGGTAAAGTGATGAAATTGTTATGTCAAGTAAGTAAAACAACCTCCACTCTGTCTCTCTCTTTCATGTCGTTTGAGGATTTTTGACTGACTGACTGAACGAACGTCGAGTTTATAGGTTAATTCTCCAGATGATTCAAAAGAATGGGCAGCTGCTAGATCTCTATACGTTTTCGCTTGTCGTTCTTCGACCAATTGTTTATCGAAAGATTTCGCAAAAAGTTTAAAAGTTTGGAGGATCCAGATGCCTAGTCCTAATGAATTTTTCCCTCATACACCAGAAACTATTAACAAACGTAAACAATTAGAACTTGAATTAGATTCAGAAACAGGATTAGCGAAAGAAGAAGATTCGTCTCCAACAACGACAACGAGTAAGAAGAGTACTACTAGAGCTTGTTGGCCAGAATGGGATATCGCAGCAGAACCTGAACCTTATCAGGAATCTTACCTACCAGGTTAGTCTTCTCTTCTCTGTCTCTCTTCGATAGAGGGAGCAAGGAACTGATGAGACAGAGAGATTGTGAAATTAGATGATGATTCGACAACACCTAAACCAGAACAAGGAGAAGGAGGAGGAGGAGAAGATGCGGATGCACCAGATACAATTTCTGGAGTTGATAAAGAATTCCTAGCATTCCAAGAACGTATCGAACGAGAACCTAGACAAGTTTTAAGGTTCTACCGATTACCAGATGTTGAAAATCCTCAACCTTTATGGACAAGTTCAAACAAGATTGATTCGTCAACTCAAGTACCTCCTTGTGAATTGTGTAGAGGTCCTAGAGAAGTTGAATTTCAAATCTTGTCAACTCTGTTGAGTCATTTAGGGGACGATCAGTTGGATTTCGATTCTTTATTGGTTTACACTTGTTTGGATAATTGTAAAATCCCAACAAACACCTCGAATGGAAAAGAAGAAACGGGTTGGGCAAAAGAAGTAATCTTTAAACAAGACTTTACAAGTTCTGGAGTCAAGTTTGGATTCAAGTGAAAAGGGGGTCTCTCTTGCTCTCTCTCTCTCTCTTTTAGATCGGTTTTGCCTTTTTTTTTTGGTTTTCTTTTACTCTGTATGTAGTCTCCCCCTCTGTCGCTCTTTATCTCTTACTCTCCGTCTGTATGTGTACATCACGTTTTTTTCTCTCTTGTCCGCCATCCTGCAAATCAATCTTGAAAGAAAGAAAGAAAGAAAGAAAACAGAGGATAATCTAGTTTCTCCGTCGAGCTACGAAAGTTTCACTCTCATTCCGCCGGCTGTCCCTACTTCGTGTCGAATCGGACGTGTCTTGACGACGACGTCCTTGAAAGAGGGAAGCATAAGATGGCAAAGGAACCGTGGATTCTATCTCGTTCAGTTCATCGTGATTGTTATTCCCTCGGTTCATCTGCTCTCGACCACTATAATACCTAGGTGACTGTTGAAGTTGACTGAAATCTGGATGCCTCAATAGGTCTGCGAGGTTGTGTATCTTACGTCATTCAGAGAAAGAAAAGGGAATTTCAGTGTTCTTGCGAGAAAGGGAAGATTTGGAGCTCTTTTGAAGCACTCACGCGTGAAGGTAGGGACCAATCGAAAGCCCACACTGGATCACCTGGTCTGGGAATGATTCGAGTAAGTTTCTGAAACAAGATAGAAGGAGTTGTCAATTGATACTCGCATTGAATGGTGAGCTGGGAAAAAGAAAGAAAAAGGAAAATTCCGAGCTCACTCGAAGCGAAAGCTGCAGGTGCTGCAGAGATTGTCGAATTCTGTTTCTGAGCACTGCTTGTGTGATTCCAGTTGCAGTGACTCCATGAGGTGTATAATCTTTTTCACAATAAAATCTAGCTCCTAATTCACTAAACGATTCTACTAATTCTTTCTTCGAGTTTGCGAACCAATAAACCGCTTTTGAATACTTGAAGAACGATCCATGATCGTGAATGGATCTATAAGTTGAATCTTCCTCGCTCAAATGGTTGAAACCGAACAAGTTTAAAGATAATCGGTGTTGAGCTAATCTCTCCATCGAATATAGTAGGAGAGTGAGAGTTGAAACGGCCCTTTGGATTCGATGTAGGCTCTTCGGAGAGAGTTTCGAAGGCCAGGCAGAAGTTGCGAAAGGATGATTCGATTCGAGGAAATGGAGAAGGAGGTCAAAAATGATCCAAATCCCATTCGCAACTTTGATCGGAGAGTGGTCGAACCATTGGCACGGAACTTGAGTGTTGGATAACACGATCTCGAGAGGTGCAAGGTCGTTACCAGCTTCGTCTCTACCACCCAATTTCGTCAAGTCGGTTTCGTGAGCTTTTTTTTCAGCGCCAGTCGAAAGCTTCGAAAGACTAACTCGAGAACAAATTCTTCACTTCCTAGCGATTCTTGATGTCGTACGTGAAAGAATAAAGGCTACTCTCCCCAAGGCATTCGAGCTTCAGTTCAGGCTTGGCAAAGATATCGACGAAGAACTGAGACTCACGAGGTTGTAACGAGGGAAAGTCAAGAGTCCCACTATTCTAAGCACTTCCATCTCGACTTCCATGATCGGACCTCGCTGGATAGGATGATGGCGCGCGTTCGAAGGTGGAGAGAAAGCATGGAACCAAAGTGCACAAGCTCCCGTCAAAGTTAGATCGCACCGGTTCACGGAGGGGTGATGTTCTTGAACGACATGCAGAGCTCCAGGTAAATGGTCAAGGGTATCGCGGATCCTCCAGTCAGGTAAGGAGGAAGTGAAGGGCATGGTCAAGGGAGAAGGAGATGATGACTGTTTCAAACCGAATCTCGGCGCTGCAGCCGCACGGATCGTCAGAACGAGCCTTTCGAGCTGCGAGATGGACCGTGCTTCGTCTGTGACTGATCAGGGGAGGCCTTCGGTAACTCGTGCACTTCTTCAATTGATGTTACTTATTTCCTTCTCAATTTGACAAGAACGACTGAAGCTACAATTGAGTGGAGTGCCCTAGAGTCGAGAATATCCCCTCTTTATTGTGACGGTAACCTAGATTCGGGAACGATAGAGGAGAAAGGTTGCTGTCGTGATCTTGTGTTTTGCAAAAGGCCAATCGATTCTACGTGAGATCCTCTACTCTGTACGCGCCAACTCGCGGTATTCTTTCATCTGCTATTCGATGTGACGACGGAGGCACGGCAATGCTGAGATCGGTAGCTACCCTGTACCGGCAACGTTTCTTTGGAACCAAAGGCTCGAGTTGAGCTCTGTTTGGCATTTGGACGTAAGAGCAACAATTAGAAGCTTGAAGTCCTCGGCGGAGCAGATTGAAAATGACTTACCAGTTTAAGCCAACTATTCTCACGTTCTGAACGAAACCTGTTCTCCCTCTTGACTACCAGTTTCCCTCGATTTCTCTCTCGGGAAACTACCTTCTCTCCCCCTGTCCTTCAATCTTGACCATCCCATTCAAACCCAGTGATCCAATCTCTATACCACCTAACTCCCTGACTTCCTTCTCCACCAGCTCCTGAATCCCTCACGATTCCATCTCCATAAACTTTCTTCTCCCCTCGTTTAGCTTCTTCAAATTGTTCCAGTTCAATCATTTCAATCATTTCTTTTGTCAATCCCAAACTCAATTGTTCACGTTTAGCTACTTGTAATAATCCTACTCCCAACTCTACTTCCTCCCCTTCACCTTCTTTCGTTTGTTCATTCGTCTCGTCAATGAATTCAAGTAAACGATTTTTAAACTCTATAGGGGAGTAACGAGGAGTGATCAAGATTGTTAAACCCGATTGTGGAAAAGTTAAAGGTTTCAAACTTGGGTTTGAAGTGTACAACGGTAAATAAGGTACTGATAATTTTAAACTTTTAGGTGAAACGAGTGCTAATAAATAAAAACATTCATTCTCTCGAATTGTCAGTTACTCTCGCGGAGAAAGAGAGTAGAGAGAGTAGAGAGAGAATGAGAGAGAGCTCACCAACTCCTCTAGCTCTGTTCCAAACACACCACAATTCATCTAATCCTATAACTCCTCCTCTCTTTTCAATCAGTCCTACTACTTGTTTATCACTACTCGAGTTTGAGTTTGGAGGAGAACGTTGAGGTTGTAAAAGAGAAGCCAATTCTCTAGCTAAAGAATGGTGGTATTCTTTTTCAGATTTCGATTGATCTGAAGTTACCGCTACTGATGAAAGTAAACCTAATGAAGATAGGGAAGTGGATGCTAAGTTTGAAGCTTGTCGAGAGTTTGAATCCGCATTCGAAGTGGAGGAGGAAGAAGTTAATTGAGAATTGATTGATTGAGCTAATTGAATCTGTAATGAGGAAGGAGTTTTGTCACTCCACGAAGAGAGAGATAGAAAGAGAGAGGAGAGGGAATAAACACTAACCATTTCTTTAGCTTTCTTCATGAGAGATTCTAAATCTTTCAAAGCGTCTTCGAGAGAATCTGTACGAGTTTGACTTTCTAAATCGATTCCTCTCAAGATCGCGTCTAACATGCAATTCCCATTAGTACCAAGCTACGTTTTCACACGACTGAATGAGAAGAGATAGTCTGTCACTCACCAATTCCAACTCCTGAAGAACTTTTATGTAACTCATTCCCATTCCCATTAGATTTCTGTTGTTGTTGTTTCCTTTTCAAAACTTCCAGTTTAACTTTATCTACCGGACTCAATTGACTATTCCCTAGATCCCAAGCTTTCCTACTCAATTGTTCTTTCAATCTAGTATAAAATTGATTGATCCCACCTTTTCTAAAACTTAATCTAACAAATTCTCCTCCTGATCCTGATCCTCCTCCTGAAGGTGTATTCGGTCTTGAAGTAGTATTAGAAGAGGGAGTTGAAGGTCTAGGAGTAACAGTAGTAGTAGCTGTAGGAAGTAGAGTATCACACATTTCACAACGGTTCATTGAATGGTGATTCAAAAAAGTACAAACTGGACAACTCAATTTAGATCCAGTTTCAATCGGATCCAGTTCTTGCTGACGAGGAGGAGGAGGATCTATTTTATTCATCGTTGTTGTTGTCGTTGTGGGTAAGGTCGGATAAGGTGAAATAGAAGGAGCAGGAGGTGGATTAGAAGATGATGAATCATGTTTAATCCCACAAAGTGAACATTTCAAACCTAATTCCAAAGTTGGTAAATTCTTCATTCCACAAACTCTACATATCCAACTTCTATCCCCTCCTACGCCTCTTGATGATGATGATGTCGGTGGTTCTTCTACTTGAACTGAAGAATTCGATTCTTCTCCCCCACTTGAGTTTGAAGTTTCAAGCAACAGAGTAATCTTTGGTGAAGATTTCAAGAACCCAGTCCAATATTCTGTTTGACGTACTAGAGAGAGTTGTAGACCAACTGGAATCGAACTAGAGGAAGTAGAGGAGGAAATAAAGATTAATCGGTGAGAAGTCAAGTGTAACCTCCCTTCGTAATGTAAAGGTGATTTATCTTTCCTAGTGTAGCAAATCTCCGCTTGGTAAATAAGGAGAAACTCAGGAGAGAGAGAGAGAGAGAGTGGGAGAGCTAACCCGTCATAGAGTCCTACTCCGTCTTGATGGAGGATCAAAGTTTCATCTGGATACAATTGAGCTGATAATGTATTCAAGGTCAATGAAGGTAAAGATTCGAATCGGTTCATTGAAGATTGAGAGAGAGAAAGAGGTAGAGATATCCGAGTATTACATTCCGAATCACTTGAATTCTCGGTGACTTGGTCTCTCTCTCTTTCTCTCACTCTCTCTCCTCTCTTCCATTCAACTTTATCAATAACTGCCTCGCAGGTCAATCAACCTTTCAACGCGACCCCCAACTTCGATTCCGCTTGTTTACCAGCCCTTTTTTCTTTCTCTCTCTCTCCCCTCTCTTGATCACGTTCCTCTTCATCCAAGGACAACTCACTTGAATCAGACAGAAGATAGGGCAGCTGAAGGGTTATAGAGTAGAGAGGAGAAGACAAAGATGATTGATTCATTGATTCAGTACTTGTTGGAGGAGATTGCAATGGATGGAGATGAAGGTAAGCTCCCTCTCCTCTACTATCATGTCCCATCATCTCATCTCGACATCGCGGTGAGCAAGAGGAATGGCAGACACAAGGGAGACATTTGTTTACTTTTGGGAGAGGGTAGTCGCTTCCCGACGCGTTAAAGTGTTAAAAAGAGAGAAGGGGAGGAGGGTTCAATCCCTCGACTGGTCAAACCCAAACAATGTTCTTCCTTCCCCAAAGACTATCTCCCTTGTCTGACTGACGATGATATAACGAACTCCCCTCCAATATCGTAGGTACTTCGATCAACGATCTAGCTAGTTTCATCTCAGATTTCTATGCAACTCGTTCTCCAACCTCTTCTACAACAACTACGACTACAACGAACGCTCGACCTCCTCCAACTTTACAACAAGTAGACGAAGAGTTCTTGACTTTCATCTGGAACACTTTGGTAGATCAACCAGATGTCAGAGTTGGATTGTTGAAGAATTTACAAACCCCTCAATCTCAATCTCAACCTGAATCTGAAACTGCACCAGAAGCTTCAACTTCTCAGCAACCTTTACCAGAGGGAGAAGGAGGAGCAGCAGCAGCAACAGTGACTGAACAGGAGGTAGGAGATAACAATAATGATTCAGATTTGAAACATACCAAAAAACCTAATCGAAAAAACAACAAACCTACGAATTCTTCTTCTACCTCTACTACGGCTTCTTCTACCAATAATGCTCCAACTCATGAGTTAACTCTAGTACCAACTTCAGTCTCCTCTCTAGGTTACTCTCACTTGTCTTCAGTTTATCAATCTCAAGGAGAATTGAGAGTTTTAGCTTCACCTCAAACGGCATGGAAAGCGATCACTGGTTCACATTCTAGACCTAGTTCGATTACTCCGATGGTGTATCAAGTTTTACAAATGGTTAGTAGAGGTAGAGGGGAAGGGGCGACTGCAGTTAGATTGAGTAGGGAATTGGATGTAGATCCTAAATCAGTTTTCCATTATATCAAAGTACCTCAACAACTAGGAATTGTGTAAGCTATCTCTCATATTTCAGAAGACTGTCGATTATTGACTGTGACTAACTGGACTCGATCCAAAATATTTCAATACCTGTTTCTCTCTCTTTCTTTCTTTCTTCAGGAAAAAGATTTCAGCTATTGATCAAGGTTCTAGAACTAATCGAATTATTCATGTACGTTATTTATCAACTTCACCTCATTGGGCAGTTTATACAGCTTCAGAAGAACAACAACAATCGAAAGAGGAAGACGAAAACGAAAACGAAAACGATGGAGTGAAACAACAAGGTCAAATGAGTACGATTTCTGCATTGTATTTGAGTACGAACCCTCAATTGGTTAGGAATCGGATTGTAAGAGCATTGAAAGCTAGAGGAGCAGGTGGTCAAGATTTAGAAAATTGTTGGATGGTACAATCTGAAATGGCTAGTTCTATCGTAAAGTTTTTCTTCTTCTTTCCCTTCTCTCTCTCTTCGTTGTCTTTTCACTGAAATCGCAATTCCGGTGGAACAGGGTTTACATTCTTACTCTTCTCTGATCCTCCGTCGATTAAACGCACTCATTACCGGTTTAGCTCAAGAAGGAGTTTTAGAGAAAATCGCAGTAACGAAAAAGAATCGTAAATTGTCGGGTAAACAAAAAGGTCAAGTAGAGAGTGTCAGTACTGTACAAGCTTTGAGGTTGTTAGATCCTGATAAATTGATCAAACGTTAGTTTTTTCTCTCTCTCCCTCTCTCTCGCTAAAGTCGAATCACGTAGTTAGAAAGACAATTGACATTGTAACGTTCGAGTAGCTCAATCGAAAGCTACTGTCAATGAAGGAGAACAACCTGAAGTAATGGGAGAAGAAGAAGAGGAGGAGGATGAACATTCTTACCCATTAGCTCAAACTTCTCTACCTCGACAAGTTTTAGATTTACTACTAGAAGCAGATACTAGAGGTTTAACCAACATTGAAATTTGTGATACATTAGGTCGTTACACTTTACGTACGATCGATGCGATTTTACAAAGGTTAGGTAGACAAGTCTTACCCGTAGAATTTTTTGATCTCTCTACGACTAGTTTGACTGAGACTGTAGGTAGAATGAAACAAACTAGGTGGTTCTCTTTGGGTGGGTACGTTAGTATGAGAAGGGAGAGAGGTTTACCAGATTTGAAAACTGAAGAGAAATGGGAATCTGGGGAAAAAAATTATCGAGATCAACAGGTTAGACTACGAGAGGAAGAGGGAGGAGAGAACCAACGACGAGGAGGAGGCGAGGCACAGTGGTTAGGAATTGAAGAGAGGAAGACATGGTTGAAAAAGTTTAAAACTATGGATCATGTAGGAAAAGGACTGGGAGAAGGTCCTTCGAAACCTCGTGCACCTAGAAAATCAAAGAAGATGGAAGACGATGACGAGGAGGAGGATGCTGACGAGGGAGGAGGGGGAGAGAAAGAGGTCAAGAAACAACCAAAGAAGAAGAAGAAAACTGTCACTCCCGCTGCTACTAAGAAGAAACAGGTTGGTTCAAGAGGAAAAGGGAAACAGAAAGCTACGAATCAAGATGATCCAGGTGCAGAGGAGGAGGTTGAGGAAGAACAACCTGAACAACCACAAAAGGTACAAGCGAACGACGGAGAAAGTTCTGCATCAGAAACTCCTCAACCTATCAAATCTCGTGGACGACCTCGAAAACACGCTCCCGTAGAAGGTAAAGAATCTTGGTACCAACGCAAGAAACGGTTAGATGCAGAAAGGATCGCTCAAGGTTTGGAACCCGAAGAGAGTTACTACCAGAGGAAGAAACGAGAAGAGAAGGAAGACAAAGAAAGGGAACTAGCTGGATTACCTCCTCTCGTCAGGGAAAAACCCAAGAGGAATAGGAAATCTACGAGTGAACCTCCGAAGAAAGAAGGTGAAGAGGAAGTACAACCCGTGAGTTCTTTCCTTCGTCTTTCTTTCTCACTCTCATATGAAATTCTAATTTTTCCTTGTCTTTGTTCTGTAGGA
The DNA here is from genome assembly GCA_010758995.1 of Sporobolomyces pararoseus. NCBI lineage: Eukaryota > Fungi > Basidiomycota > Microbotryomycetes > Sporidiobolales > Sporidiobolaceae > Sporobolomyces > Sporobolomyces pararoseus. The sequence goes on from RSDY01000011.1 coordinate 769,100, forward strand.
GAAGAGTGAATCTCCAGTACCTGCTCCTCCGAAGAGCAAGAAACGTGGTCGACCTTCTAGCTCAAAACCAGATGAACCTGAATCGCTAGCTCCGAAAGAAAAAGAATCTCAACTTTCGGAACTAAACGAATTGGTCGCAGCCGCTCAACAGTCAGAACAGTTCGAAGGCCAAGATAACACTACTACGACCCCTGTGAATGATCGAGATGGGGAGGAGGAGGAAGGAGGAAGTCAAGCCGAAGCTGAACCTGAACGACCGAAGAAACGAACTCGATTCTCTCTCGCAACTGCCGATACTATTACCAGCAATACTACTGAGAGAGACGAAGACGCACAACAAAGCACCACCACTCAACAACCTCCGAGACGCCGTGGTCGTTCAAGCGGACCTCCCCTCGTTCCAGGTCCTGAACTCGATGGAGCTCCCGTCAGAACTCCGCCTGTTCCTCCTACTACCCCAGCTCCGACTTCAAGTGAGACCTCCCTTTCGACTTCGACTTCGACTTCGACGAAAAAGACTCCCTCTCGCACCCCTCGTCGTCAACCTCGAACGGAACCCGTTGTTGAAGTCCCTCCTCTTTCTTCATCATCGAAATCAACTAAACGAGTCGCTACTCCCTCAAACTCTCCTGATAAGACCCCCTCGAAAGAGACACCCTCATCGACGCAACCAGCAGTCGAAGAACAAGCTCCTCCCGACTCTACTCCAGCTCAATCTCAAGGGTCACCTCCTCCAACGAATGAAACCGCTCGATTCTCCCCTCCTCCTTCCCACGAGGCTCCCTCTTCTTCGACTCCTCAGCCGCCGACGAAATCTCAACCTCAACCTCGATCGAAATACAAGAGTCGAAAATCTGTCACTTCGAAAGACAATTTAACGGCAATCACTCGTCAAAAGGAGGTTCTCGATTTCATTACCTCGCAAGGAGGAATCGTTGATGCGGTGCCTCGCCTAGGAGAGTACATCCGAGATTACGCTCGATCCGTCAACCCTTCCCTTCAAGTTTTCACAATGGATCGTCACGTCGTAAACTCTACTTTATCGACTCTCGTCAAACGTGAACAACTCAAGAAGACTTCGGTAGTAGGAGCCAAAGGAGATCGTCACGATCTCTACTATTTCCCTGCGATCGAACTCGACAGTCGAGAAATGAAATCTTTCCTAGATAAAACGATCCACAACAAGAAGGAAGTAGCTCACTGGGACAAATTCGATCGAGCGGAAGATATCGTCATCGACGATTTGAGTCAAGACATTGGCGATTCAACTCAGAACAGTATCGATAACTCAGGAGGAGGAGGACAAGCAACTCTACCGTTCGGAAGTTCAGATTTCCCTAAACCTCGAGACGACCCAGGAGAAGTCAAGGATTACTTCAGGCGTCAGCCGATCGTCGTAGGAGCGAGTTACGGTGCTCGTTACGGAGCGTTCTCTCGAGCTCGCCAACTTCATAAGTGGCTCGCAAGTTTCCTCTTCTCGGATCAACCACCCCAAGAACTCCTCGCTCACGAAGACGATCAAGGTTTCGTACTCACGCACGAGACTTTCGTAGCTGCGATGCCTCTAGTCATTTTCACGAGTATCGTCCCCCTCCCGATCGAATCTGACGAACTTCGACAATTCCTCGCCGAACCGAGCAACCTCTTCCTCCCTCTACGAAAAGTTCCTGCCAACATTCTCTCGATCGTTCGACCGAGTCTCAACAAACGTAAACAAGCGGTATGGAAAACTATCTCGACTCTGATGAATTTCCGACTCCTCTCTCCTCTCGTCGAATCGATTCCTTCAACTGGTTCTTCCCGCAGCAACAAGACGTTTGTAACTCCTGTACAAGCTCCTTCAGCGACGCATTGGAGATTCAACAAGGTCGTGCCCGTTTACGCGTTCTCTCACGAAGAAGCTCCTCTCATCTCTCTCGCAACTTTCGACAGTCTAGAATCGGTGTCGAAATACTGGTCGACTCTACAGAAACTCGCGACCGTGCCTGTCGACCCTCTACCCATCGATGAGGATACTTCGAAACTTTCAAGTTCCGGTTTCCCTCTCAAATTCGACTGCGTTCCGGCTCTCCTCAAACGTTTACGACTCAAATCGAAGTGGAAAGATGGTTATCACCTGGTCCCCGACCAACGCAAATTCCTCGTCGATCTCATTCAAGTAGATCCGAACCTCGTCAATTCGTCTCAAGATCGTTCGAAAGATGTCGAAACTTGGGCAGACGCTCTGTACGCACCTGTTTCGACGGTCGTAGATTTCTTACAATCGGCCGAGAGGAGGGCTCGACAGGCGGTTGAAGCAGAGATCAATTCGAAGAGCAAGAAGAGAAGAGTTAGGAAATCAGAGAGTGGTGCTACTGGAGCAGGAGGAGAAGGGGAGGAAGACGAATGGGAAGAGATCGAGGACGATGAGAAAACTGCAGCAGCTAGTGCTCTCCATCGTAAAGTACAAGAACTCGCCGCTCAACGTCAACGAGATTGGACTACGATCGTTGAAAAATTCAAACTTGAGCATCAACAACCTTCTCTCGATCCCGATATCCTCAATTACCTCGAAAGAAGGTTTATCGACCCTAGGAGACAAATCGACGCTGTTCAGCTGTTGTTTGAACTTCGTCAACTCCTTCCTGAACCGATCCTGGTCCCGGGAGACGAACTCCTTCGTACCGTCGTTCCTCGCAACCTTCGTCAACTCGCTCGTCAAGCGAAGGATCCTTACGCAGTCTCGAAACAACCCAACATCCGCAAACGAGTTCGAGCTGCAGCCACCACTCAACCTCGTGCAATCGTTCCCCGTTCGACTCCCGCTCGACCTAGTGTCGTCCAACCTTCCACTTCCACTTCCACTTCAACTACTTTGAAGAACTCGCTCCAACCTATCGAGTATGGAGATCAAGACGAATTCCTCTCTCAACCTGCCGCTCCACGACCTGGACCTGAATCTGGAAGAAGAGTTCGAAATTTCTACACTTCAGAACAAGACGAGTTACTCCTCGATGCCGTTGCGATTTTGAAAGCTCGTACGAAGACGATCAATGCAAGAATCAATTATGGAGTATTGGAGAGGTTGTTCAAAGGACACAAATCTAGTATTTTGAGGAGTCGTTCGATCGTTTTGTTGAAGAAACCTGAAGAACAAGCTTACCATGACAGGTTGGTAGAAGCTTGGATCAAGGTTTACAACGAGTTGAAAGATACCGATGAAAATTTGAAAGATCCAAACGAGGATAGTATGACGGATTTCGATATCGCTTCTTTCATTCGTTGTTTACGTTCAAACGTTGACAAACGTGCTCTGTAAGTCTTTCTCTCTTCTCTCTCGAAACGCCTGACGGCCCTTATGGCTCACTTTTCGTATTTTTCCACTTCTGTAGTCGCCTCACTCGTTCAATCGTGAAAGCTCCTCCTCCTTCAGTCATTCTCCCAGCTTCTCTCGTGGCACTCCGTACTGGTTACTCGATCAAACAATCGTCTTCCTCGTCGTCAAGGTCATCATCGAAATGGGACAACTATTGGGTTAGTTCGGGAGTTGCAACTACTGATCGAGAAATTAGTATCGCGAGAGCATCAATCTCTACTCGTTGGGATCGTTCTTCTTCGGAACAAGATACTCTTGCAAGTAGTGACAAACTCAGTCGTGAACAATACTTGACCGCTGCTGCTATCAAAGTAAGCTCTCCTTTCCCTTCCCCCCCAAATTTCTTTCTTCGAAAGAAAGAGAGAGAGCTAACTAATGACTCGTTTCCTTTTCTTTTCTCAGATGGTGATTTCTTCATCCAACGAAACCTACAAACCAGAACAAGGAGTTTCAACTTTGTCCCCTTTCAGTTCGTTGGTAGATCAAGTTGTACAACAATTAAAGTTTCAACATCAAATCGTTTCAGTTTCTTCTGAACCGGGTCGTAGAATTCCTGGTAGGAATTACTCTTTCGATGACAAGTAAGTTTTTCGTCTTCCGTTCTCTCTAATCTCACTTTCGAAGCGCTACTCCACTCCACTCCACTCCACTCCACTCCCCCTTTGCAACGGAAAACCTTTTTTTTCGTTCTCTTCTTTTTTTTTTTTTAGTTCGAGATGGAAAATCTGAACTGTACTGACTCTTTCATCTTGTGATTTAGATTGTTTGATAAATTAAATTCCGGTAGAATCACTATGGAGAGGTTAACAGATGCAGTTCAATTCGAAAACGATTTGATGAATTCACAAGAAGAGGAAGAGGGAGTTGTTAATCAATTCCCAATTATTCCAACTGAAGGAGAAATCATGGCTTTAGTAGATCTAGTTTCTGAAGGAAAGGTAAGTCACCCACACAACACGCAATACGCTCTCTTTTGCAGAGGATTTTAAGCTGATGAGAAATGTAATGATAAATTATTCACAGGTTGATTTGATGATCGATACTAGTTCCTTGAGTTCTAAAACTACCAGGTTCGATGATTTCGGTACTCGTCAAGCCAGTAAGTATCACTTTCTCTCTCTGTTTCTTTTCGGATGGATGATTGACCTTTTTTGTGTGTGTTTGTGTCAATTTTTCATAGACGATGATGATATTGAATGTACCGTTCAAGTCAAATTACTCGATTGCGACTCCTCGACTTCTTTTACTACGAAGGACAGGAACAAGGAGAAGGAGAAGAGTAATACTACTATTCCTTTACCTGAAACTTTCTTACCTATTCAAAACGATTTCTCACCAACGACTTTGTCAAATTATGAATCTCTCAAAACTAAATTCTTTTCAAAACTTGAGCAACAACAACAAGAAGACATTGACATTGGTTTCAATCGAAACATCGTCAAGGCTATAGAATCTGAAAGAGTTGAAGGAATTACTTTATCTCAATTATGTTTACATTTCCCTAATTCGACTAGATCTCAAATTCTTGAATCCCTCACTTTCCTCCTCTCTTCCTCTTCCTCCTCAGCGTCGTCGTCGTCATCTCCATTAATCTTTTTAACCGGTTTCTCTTCGATTCCGATTTACGTTTCAACTTTATACGTTTCTTCCTACTCTATACCTCTACCACCCTCCAACTCCAAGTCTGCTGCTGGAGGAGGAGGAGGAAGTGAAGGAGGAGGTCTTCGTTGGTTAAGTCCATGTATTTGGACTGGAACTTTGGGAGAATTGAACAGAGAAGTTTGGTTGAGAAGTTTGAACGGTTTGAAAAGTTTATTGTTTAAACGTTCAAATTTGAGTTTCGTATGTCTTCACTCTCTCTCACACACACACTCTCCCTCTCTTTCTCTCTCTGTGTGCGTAAACGTCTACTGATACCGAGTGAATTTTCAGGAGGAATTATTAAAAGGGATCAACAAAATTGATAAACCTCCTAACGCAGCTCCACTCAATAGCGCCACCATCTCCAGCTCGAACTCTAGCAACCATATCGATCACAAAGGACAAGGAGACAGCGAAGATAAAGATTCAAAGTTATCGTTACTACCTATCTTTAGTTCGTTAGAATTGAGAATCATGTTGGAAACTCTTGAAAAATATCAATTGGTCACAAGAGTCAGTAGTAGTCGAGTTGGAATTGATTGGGAATTTGATAGGTGGAGTTTGAAAGGTTGTTTCTGGATCACCAACTAGATAGTACTTGTTGTTTGTCGCGCGCGTGAAGGAAGGAAGGAATAAAGACTTTCTTTTTTTTTTCAGTAGTTTTGGTTTGGCTTAAAAAAAGATTTTCTCTCTCTCTCTCTTTCTCTCTTTATCGTTTTCTCTTGTCATTTATTACCACGAATTTCTCTCTCTCTTTTCTACTCTCGAGAGAAACCAGGTCCGACAAGAAAGAAAGAGAGAATAGATGGCAGTTTTGTAAAAAAATAATAAGATTCCCCTTTTTGGTCTGAGTCGTGTTGTTTAATTCTTGACCCCCCATTGATCCCTGTACTCTTTCATAGCTTGACATTCTTGATCCCTACCTTGTTCTTGTAACCAACTGACGATGTCCCTCATTTTAACTACGCTGGTAACTTTAACTCCCAAAGCTTGTTCAACTTCTTGTACAGTAGACAATTCACTACCTGGTTGAGTACCTCTCTCTTCCCTATCTAAAGCTTCAACGATTCCAACCGTTTTACCTCCTTCAGCTTCAACAATTTTATGAGCTTCTCTAATCGCGGTACCTGCAGTGATTACATCGTCTACTATTAAAACTTTTTTTCCTGATAAACGAGTACCAACGATTGAACCCCCTTCTCCATGGTTTTTAACTTCTTTACGATTGTAACTGAATCCTACATCTCTACCTCTCCTAGCTAATTCAGTTACTATACTACTAACTAATGGAATACCTTTGTAAGCAGGTCCGAATAAACAATCAGGTGTAGTATCATCTCCCTCTTGTTCAGTTTGAGGTAAACCGATAGAAGGGAATGATTCTAATATCGCATCCGTGTAAGCTTGAGTCAAAGAGAGTAACAATGAACCAGAGTTGAATAAACCGAAATTGAAGAAATATGGAGATTGTCTACCAGATTTCAAAGTGAATGAACCAAACCTCAAAATCGGTTGAGATGAAGAGAGTGATAAAGAGATTAGAGATGATGCGTAAGGTGAAGTAGAAGAACTAGAAGACACTACTCTTGGGGGGGTCCTTTGGAATTAGCTAGCTTATCTTTGATATAAACCATTGCAGAGAGCGAGAGAGACAACAAACTCAACTGATCGATTGTTGTTGGTTGGTTGGTTGGTTTATAAAGATGAAAGAAAGAGAGAGAGAGAGTCTAGAGATCTAGAGATGGAGAAACTACTTCCTCTCTTTCTCTCCTCCTCCACCCACCTCGTCACTGCATCAATGGCAATTCGTATCCGTTTATCTCGAGCTCACCTAACTCGTAACTCTCCACGTTACACTTTAGTAGCGACCAATTCATCTCTCCGTACCACTTCGAAACCTCTAGAAACTCTAGGTTCCTATCAACCTCTCCCTTCTCTACCGATTCCAATCTCTTTATCTCCGAACGGTCAACCAAGAGACTCTTCGTTGTGGGGTCCAGGAATTTATCCTACAAACGGTAGTAAAGAATTGGTTGGAGAGAAGAAAGTTGAATGGAATGAGAGTAGGATCAAGTATTGGTTAAGTTTGGGAGCTAAACCTACAAAAACTGTAGAGAGGTTATTGAACCAAGCTGGAATAATTCGTAAGTCAAGTCTCTCTTTTCTCCCCTTTCGGTAAGAGAACATCCGAAGAAAAAACTCATTTCTCACTCTCACTCTCTCTATCTCTCTCTGTGTGTGTCTATGTGGTAGAATCAAATCCTGTTCCAACATCATCGAATCAACAATCAGGCGGTAAGAAACTAGTAGTTTCAAGAAACAGGAGGATCAACGAAGCAGTTAGGTTGGCAGAGAAACAAAGAGGTGAATTACCTGTAGCTCAACAACAACAACAACAACAACAACAACAGAGACGATAAGCGAAGGGGCGGCAATTTACACTCTATTGAATAATTACAACCTCCATGAAGGGATGTCGAAATTCAAAAGAGAGAGCGAGAGAGAGAGAGAGACAGGACTGAGGGGGTCGTTTGTTCGCGAAAAAGAAATTTCTCTCGACAAGGGTTCTGGAACGTCAGGCAGGTAACTGCGAGAAGGAGAGAGCATCTCTCTACCACAGAGAAGCGGAACATGTCGAAAGATCCTGAGCTTTTCTCTCCAAAAAGGAGAAAAGAATCTTTTCCTCTTTTTTCCTCATGCGCGCATGCAAATTTTGCTTTTACAGCCAATAGTGTACTGAATCCACTAAGAGGAGGAGGAGGAGGAGATAGTACCTTCTACAACAGATTTCCAAATCCTTTCATTAACCTGGTTAACCCTTTCTAAACCTTTCCTGTAACTAGATAATTCTTTTTCCAACTTTTCAATAACTTCTCTATCTCCTCCTAGTCCTCCTCCTTCTGTACCAGTAGTAGACACCGTCTGTGCTAATGTCGAATCGAAACCAGTTTCATTAAAAGTAGGTAAAGAATTCAATCCTCCAACTGGTTGAATCAATTCTTCAACAACAACAGAACTCGTCGTCGTGTCATTGAGTAAGATTCTACCATAAACAGTTTTACCATTCTTACCACCTCTTTCCCTCTCTTCGACTGAAATTACACTCCTACCTAAACTAGTTGCAACTTCTCTTTCAACTCCTCCTCCCTTGCCTCCTCCTCCTGTTGCTGATGATGAAGTTGATGGTTGGTACAAGAAAGTAGTTAGGAATGAAATACCACCATAAGGAGTTGAAGCTGGAGGTGGAGAAATGATTCTGATCGGTAACAAGGAAGTTAGGGAAAGGATTTGAATTTGTGAAGATTCGAGAGTAGAGATTAAAAGAGTTGGAGAATGGTTTGATAAGTGGATTGAAGAGATTGTCTGTTCACTGTTTTTTATATAATTCGTACAATCAAAAGGGAGATTGGGTCAGTTGAGAAGAGAGAGCAAAAAAGAGAGAGAGAAATCATTTTTACGAAATTTTATAACTCATTCCAGGTTCAGAGAGTTCGTTTGAATTCGAATCGATTCTTTCCAATTCACCGATTGAACCAGTACCTGCAACTGCAGTTACTACTCTACCACCACCTGTACTAGAGTCTTTTGATTCCTTGTACATATTTACTCGTAAGATTTTTGAACCTTTAGAAGTAGTGACTCCTCCTCCTTCTGAAGACGATGAAGTGGTAGTAATGGGTATAGAAACGAAAAAGAACCTTTCCAGAGGATCTACCGCTAAATGTTGTACAGGTCCATCGAATTGAAAAGTACTCAATAAAGAACTAGGATTTTGAGTCGTTGATAAATCCCAAATTTTGACAGTCCCATCTTTTGAACCTGAAAAAACTCTTGAATTTGGGAAACTACTCCCTAAATGACCTACTTTCAAACAAGTGATACCTAGAGTATGATCTGATAGAGTAGTGAAAGGAGTTGTAGGGTTTAATGGAGTAGAGTTTAAAATTCTACCTAATGACCATAATGAAATTCCACCATCTTGTGAACCAGTTAATAAACAACTACCATCTCGAGTGAATTCTAAACAAGTAATTTCTCGGTAATGTGCGTCTAGGGTTGATAGTAATTGACCAGATTGAAAATCCCACAAGAAGATTCTACCATCTTGAGTACCTCCGACTATATATTCACCTAGAGGACTTGTAGTTAAAACTGTTAGTCTAACTGGTGGGATTAATCTAGCAATAGTTGATTCCTATAAACACACACAGAGGAAGGGAGAGAGAGAGAGAGAAAAGACCTTTTTTTAGCTCGTTTTGTTCTCAAGGAGAGAGCAAGAGATCTAGAGATATGAAAGGGTGAATTTACTCTGGTCAAGTTCCAAACGTTCAATACTGCTCTACCATCTTTACCTCCTAAACCGACTAGACAACCTCCAACTCCATTGAATCCACCTTGAATCCAACTCATTGTCTGTTGTCCATTACCATTACCACCTTCTTGTGCATGTTCAATTCCTTTACCTTTACCATTCACTCCTGTAGAGGTTGTTGTAGTTGTAGTAGGTGGAGGAGGAGATTTGAAAGAATGTAAAACTTGACCAGTTTCTAAAGAATGTAAACTTGTCAAAGGTAAAGGTGAATTTGAAACGGTTGAAGACAAGACTACTTCCACTAATGAGGAGTCGGAGGAGCTCATTGTTTCGTGAGAGAGAGAGAGAGAGAGAGTGAGTTGTGGGAAAAAAGTTGAATGAGAGTGTTTTGGAAAAATGTAGTACTTTTGTCAAGTCGTTCTATTTTACTTTCACTTTTTCTCTCATCACTCAGCTCCCAACCTCATCGCTCGATTTACGCGCCTGTCTCCCCTCGCCTTTGACAAATCTAACAGCAAAAGAAATAGAGAGAGAGAAGAGAATAAAAACGGACGCACGCGTTGGAAGAGAGAGGGATGGGCAAAACGCAACGTCACGAGAAATCCTCCTCTTCCTCTCGTTCTACCGGTACTTCAACTACTAGTTCGAAAGGACGTGCTAAAACTCGTTCAGATAAACCAAAAGTACGTCTCGATCTCTCTCTCCCGAGGTTTTTGTTAGTAAAAGTGTGACGCTAATTCCTCTCCTTCCTCTCACTCACTCTCCTCCTTTTCTTGACTGCCAATCCCTCTCTCTGATCCCACTTCCTTTAAAACGTAATCGAACATACACTAATCGTTTAGTTGATAGAAGATCCTTCACGAGAAGAAGCGATTTTGAATTCCCAATTGAGAGAATCAGGTTTATACGCTTCAAACATCTTGGGAGATGGTAATTGTTTATTCCGAGCGTTATCAGATCAATTGTTCGGTACTCCTTCTCACCATTTCCAACTCCGATCTGAAATCGTTGATTACTTGGAATCGGAATCTGAAAAATTTAAAGTGTTCGTAGATGAAGACGATTACAAAGGTGGTTGGAAAGGTTATTTGAACGAGATGAGACAGTTGGGTACCTATGGTAGTAACATCGAGTTGTCGGGTTTCGTACAATTGTACAAGAGACCTATAAAAGTTTTTCAACCCGGTTTAGTTTACGTTTTACAACCTGAACCATCATCATCATCCACTACTTCTCCTTCAACTTCAAGTCAACCTACACCTTCAACTTCAACTTGCAACTCTTCTTCTTCGGGTCCAATGAGTGCAAGAGAGAAAAGAGCTTTAATTAGACAAGAGAAACTTTCTTCGGGTAAAGGTAAAGGTAAAGCAACAACAACCGCTCAACTGGAAGTACCACCGAAAGAGGAAGAAGAGTTAGGACCTTTATGTATAGTTTACCATTCATGGGAACATTACTCTTCTCTCAGGAATTTAAAAGGTCCTCATACTGGTCCTCCTAGGTTGAGAATCGTAAGTTTTTCACCCATTTTCTCAGATGGGGTTGTCTCTTACTTGGCTCATACTGATAAAAATCCTCCCTCCCTCCCTTTTTCACGTTGATTGTATATATCAAGGCACGTCCAAATTCACCTTCAATGGTAGAACATCCTGCTTCCTCCATAGTTGGAGATTCACAATCTCCTCCTCCTCCTCCTCCTCCTTCTCGTGAACCAGATGAAGATCAAAATGAAGAGGAAGATATAGAAATGTCAATAGCACCAACTCCACCTTCAGCAAGACTCTCCTCTTCTTCTTGTTCTTCCGACAATTCAAATGAAACCATTCTTTCAAGAAGAACAACGAGAAATGGAAAACAGAAGTCTCTCGATATTAATGATAATGATTCAAAGAGAATAATTTCGACAACAATAGAAAATTCAAAGAACAAGAGTAGTAGCAGTAGTGCTACTACTGAGGTAGGCGATGGAGGCAGCAGCGCAAGGAGAAGAAGTTCTAGATTATCAGGTGTTAAAATTAATCCTAACGATGAAAATCCTCCTCTTCCAACGATGGAGACGACAACGAGGAGAGTAGCAACTCGTGGAAAGAACAAAAGAGAAAGAACCTCTACTTCGGAATCTATCACAACTTTAGTAGTTCCTCCTTCCTCCGAAAATCCTCAATCAGACGATGAGGAAGATCAAATTTCAGATACTAGTAGTAGAAGAAAATTGTTATTAACTAGATATAGAGGTCATTCACCTGCATTAACAAATTCTTCCTCTGATGGAACTACCACAACCACAACTTTCCCATCAGCTTCACAATCTTCTTCTTCCTCAACTAGCGTCAACAGTGATTCTCGAGATCTCATGATGAAACGGGTGATTGTAACAGAAGAACAGAAGGAGGAGGAGGAAGAGGAGGAAGATAGTAGTACAAGTGGAGATTCAGATCAAGATGTGGTAGTACTTTTACGTCCAACACGAACCACAACAACGAAAATGTCTTCTTCATCAAAGAAGAAGAAACGTAGACCTTCACCTCCTTCAGTCCCCGACGAATCGTCCCATCTCCCGTCATCTTCTCGTTCCAGTTCACCACCTTCCCGTCCTCCTGGTCCACCTTCAAACTCTTCCTCAATTTCACCACAAGAAAACAAGTCAAACCACCCTGCTACTCTTATTAGGAGAACGAATTTAACAGCTCGAGAAAAAAAAGATTTAAACAGAACTAGGAGATTAGAGAGAAGGAGGGATAAACCGAATTCTTCTATGAAACCATCACCACTCCCTGTTAATCCTGTTGCTGACGAACAAGTTAGAACTTTGAGGAATGGGAAGAAATTAGGAGGGAAGAAATTGGAAGATAGAGATAACCAAGAAGAAGAGGGATTGAATTTGAGAGGTAAAGTTAGGGAATTATATATTTGAAAGTATTCCCCCCTCTCTCTCTCTCTCTCTCTCTTTCTCTCTCTCTCTCTCTCTCTCTACCTGCTTTTTTCCCCGTTACTCAGGGTAATCTCAAACTCTCGTTCTTCATCTCTTCGTTTTGTTGCCGTTCTGTTTTTCCACTTCCTTCCTATCACGATTTCACGTCACTTATCTTTCCTCTGTCCCTCGCTCTCTCTCTCTCGCACCTTTGTTGTTTTAACTCCAAACGTTTTTTTTCACTAGTTTTCTCTTGCAAAGCTCCATTTCTCACGCGTTTCTATCAGAAGCAAGACAAGCCTGAGAAATCGAACTTTTGGTTGAGTTGAAGCCTTGAGATTCTCTCTCTTCCGACTTTATTGAAAGAGCAGCAAGAACAACGCAGATTCAAAGATTAACCCTCGGATCTTGGATTCTACTTCGAAAAAGTGAATCCGATTTGGAGGGAATCTTCTTCAACAATTATTTGGATAACTCGCTCTCCAGTGACAGCGACAGAGAGAGAGAGACAAGATATGATGATGATTTCACGAAATAATGAGAGCTTGGGAACACACGAAAAGTAAGAAGAAGAAGAAAGGGAAAGATGGGTATAGAGACTATGAAGATGAGGATTCAAAAGTCGATGAGACGATCAGAATAAGATGAGAGTGGATTAAAGGTCGTAATAGAGGATTGCGTAAAAAATTGAGAGCGAGAGAGAGAGAGGTAACTGTTTTTCCAAAACAAGGTGAATTTTCAATATTCTTTCAAAGAGGTAGAGAGAGCCAGAGAGAGGGCAAAACTCACCTTGAGTTTATAGTAACATATCGCAACAAGCTTCTTCTGCGCAACAACACAAACACGCTCCAGCTAAACAAGCGCAACAACCGGTCGCAGCTCCTCCTCCTCCACTTTTTTTAGGTTGTTGAACGTAAACGGGCTGGAAACCGTCACACATATTATCAGTATTCAGATACAGCAGGAGAAGGAGTCAATCAATGACCAAGAAAATCACCTGTTGTTGCATTTGTTGTTGAGGGTAGTAAGGTTGCTGACCTCCGTACTGGGGCTGCCCATACTGACCTCCATTGTAACCACCTTGAGGCTGTCCGCCGTATGCCATCTGAGGTTGTTGAGGAGGGTAGTAACCCTTTTTAAATCGAGAAATGAGAGATTGATGTCAATAAACACACAAAAGGTCGAATCGAGACGAGAGAGACCTGAAGGAAACTCACTCCTTGTTGTTGTTGAGGGTATTGAGGTGCTCCTCCCCCTCCGTAGTAGTCCTAGAACGAGCGACGAATGATGAGGGTGAGATTGTTAGATCGGATGATCTATTTATGGGAGATGAGAGGAGATGAGATGAGAATTGTTGTTCGCGATACTTACTCGTGCAGCCATCGTAAGTACTAAGGTGTGTGTGTGATTGATGTGCTAGTAGGTGAGCGGATTCAGCCAGAAGTAAGACGGTGAGATTGAGGGGTGGAAGTTGACTTTTGCGCAGCTTCCTGACAGTTGCAAGCTGATGAAATTGAATTTGTTCGGTCTCGCATGATACGCTCGCAGACGAGTGAAGTAATAGTAACAACAGGCATTTCATTGCAATACAAGAGGGGGGGAAAGAAAAGACTACGAAAACAAAAACAAAAAGATGATTTCGAGTTTCGGATGAGCTGCTTGCGAGTAACCTACGAGACGACAAGAGAAAAAGACCTTGTCAGCTCTTGATCATTCCCTTTACATACATCGTTGCTTCTCCCACTATGCGAACATTGACTTGTTCCCAAAAAAAGTTTTCAGTTTTTGCTAAATAAATATTTTGTATCGGCAGTTTTTTTTTTGGTTTCTCAACAGCGACGAAGAGTTTTTATATACGACGGAGAAAGAAGACATAAAGCTGGTATAAATGTTGTCATCTTTGTAATTTTTTGGGAGAACGACGAAGTCGAGGTACGAAAGGAGAAGAGAATGGATGATTTCGAGAAGTAGACTCACGTCGCAGAAACGAGAGATTCTCGAGGGGGCAAGACGAAGGGACGAACGACTCCGAGCGATAAGATTTTGAACGAGGAAGACATGTTGCATTAGCAGTATTGAATTAGATGAACAATCTACACGAAACAGAGAAAATGTCGAAATTCGAGAGGTGACAGGTCGTGATGATTTGCAGAAGCTGTAGGATGAAGAAAGATGCGTTGTTGCGCTTGATCGGATGAATGAGGAAGGGAGCGAGGGAGATTGAATGCAGAAACTGTTCGAAGGGAAGGGTAAAGAGGTCAGCAAAAGGTATTTTCGAGTTGAAGCTCTCCGATGCTGTTTCCCTAACCGCCTCCACTACTACTACTGTATTCGATGATGATGAAGCCCTCAGTTACCGTTGTAAATCGTCGCCATTTCAATCTACCGGGCTGTAAACTCCGTTTTTTAATCTTTTCAGAAAAAAAGTGTAGATCGAATCTGACAGTGTGAATAGTTTGTCATCACTGGGCCCACCTATTCCATCTCTCTGTCTCTTGACTCTTGTACTCCTTGCCTTGCAACCTCCTTGTTGGGAGTCGACTCGAAAGTGACGAGAAAAAGAGGTGAGACTTACGATGAAGTCGAGAAGTGTGCTTCTATCCTGAGCAAAGCGAGTTACAGTATGATTGAAGGTTGTAGAGAAAGTCGAGTGTGAGAGAGTGAAGAGAGAAGAGGAGAGATGAGGTTTCTGAAGAAGTATCAATTCCAGCTCCCTGTTCCTTTCTCCTTCGAAAAACGGTGCAAATCTCGTTCACTCTCCCGAATTCGACTCGAGTCTCCCTAGCTCTGAAAGTTTCTCTTGATCGGCTCTGGACTATTCTCTTCTGACGCTTCGACGGTGAGAAGTAGCTAAAGGTTCCTTTCCTCTTCTTTGCAATGTCTCTCCTCCATTCCTCATCAGTTCCGACTCGTTCTACGTTCATTCGAATCGCCTAGAGGAGTACATCTCCATCAACGTCTGACAAACTTATCAAAATGGTTCCGCGGCTTGAACAATTGGAAAAGCAAAAGCCCTCTCGAATTTCCATTGAATTCTCTTTTCCACTGAGCTGAGCTCTCTCTCTCTCTCTCTCTCTCTCATATCTGACCCTCTCACTCGTTTTCCCAAGATGAACTCGAATGGATCAGATGTACCACCTCAAGCCTTCTACTCTTCTCAACATGAATCTTCGATCGGTCATTCTGCAGGGTTCTCAACAACGAATCATCCTCATCCTCGACCTAGTTTCCAACGTCCCGCTTCAACTGTCCAAGTACCTCCTACTACTACGAACGGGAACGGAGACAGGTACTTGCAAGCAGCAGAAGGGATCGAATTGACTAGAGAAGAAAAACAGGCAAGTTTTCTCGAATCCCGCTCAGCTCCCTTCTCCCCCCACGCTGTACATAGCCTAACATTTCTCGATTGAGAGAGTACACAGGAAGGATATTACGATCCAGATTTACTTCAATCTAGACCTAGAAATACCACTGTAGTTGCTCCTCCTCCTCCTCTTGAAAATATTTCTCAAATTCAATCTTCTCGACCTAGCACCCCACCTCCTCCGGTTCCCGCTAGTTCCCTCCCTTACGCTTCTCGTACTCGTGAAGATCCTGTCACTTCCAAGGGAAGATCGAAACCACGTGGGCTTACGTCCTCGAAAGGTGAAAAATTCGAAGGAGAAGGAGGAGGAATTCGAGCCGAGAAAGAAGGATACCCTTCTAGACCTTCAAAAGATCCACGATACCAAGGGAAAGGGAATTATACTTCGAGTCGTCGAAACGTACCTAATAGGAGGAGGAAAAGGAAACAATTACCTTGGTGGAAACAACCTAGAACTTTCATCGCTCTAGTCGTCTTGATCATCGTCGTAGGAATTGCAGTAGGTTTAGGAGTAGGATTGACAGCTGGAAAGAAAGGGAATGAGAGATCGCCTGGGAATCCAGGAGTTTCAAGTAATGATGGGAACGATTTTTCGAAAGCCGCTGGGATTCAACCTAGCGTTTCTGTAGCTTCAACAACTACTACTCAAAGTCGACCTACAGTGCCAGTCGCCAGAAGGAATAGGATGTTTGGATGGGAGGAAGCTCAACGGAAGTATCGGGAAGAGAAGAAAAAGTTGAACACATTCGGAGATAATAGCTAGTTCTTCTCAGGGAATTCACCCATTCTGTACAATCTGTCGAATCATGGCCTTTCACTTGTATACGATCTGCTAACGACCTCTCTTTTTGTAGTTTTAAGCTCTTTTTGGATGTTCTGAGCGTTTTTAGGTTTTCATTTGACATCTACTCTACTTTATCTGTCATTCACTTTCATTTCAGTCGAGAAGTAAGAGTGTCCATGACCGCTTCTCTCGACTTCACCGGCTTCAATCGACGCAATCGTTCTTCCCTCGTCTCCGCGTCTTCATCGTTTTCTTCGTTTCTTCCTTTCTCTTTCACTCCTGTGAATCCGAGGAGAAGGATCAATTGATCTCTACTCTTCAAAAGTGAGTTCTCGGGTTTCCTCCTGCCCCGCTTTGATCCCCCAACTAGATTGGAAATTTCCATTACTGTCGGAACTCGTAGTACAACTTTGATCTCTACGTTTTGAGATCTCTCAACGGCCGATTACTCGAGAGTAATGAGAACGAGAAATAGTAAATCGCAATCCGACAAGAAATATCTACACAATTTTCATTCTCCTTCCTCATTCTCCTCTACTAACTCTACTTTACCTTCTTCCAAATCTCCTGGTATACCCGAAGGATGCTCCTTTCATAACTCACTCCTCCGCTTCTTCCCCCTCGTCTTCCTCCCTCTCTTCTTCCTCTTCTTCCTCCTCCTCTTCCTCCTCTACCTCCTCCGGCTCGAAAGTTAATACGAACCAATCTCGTTCTGGAAGTTCAGTCTTGTAGAGCATGAATCGAGGCAAATCGAGTACAGTGAGGTCGAGGGAAGGAAGAGAGATCCCGTGGTGGGCTGCGTTGAGCTGAACTTGGCGAAGACGGCGACGAACCCATTTGCTTCTCGGTCGGTAGCAGGCCAGTAGAACTGCTCGGTTTTTTGCTTCGATCCAGTAGTCTTCAATAACCTCGATCGCTTCATGCACGTCTCCCGTGATTTCGACTCCGTTCCTTTTTGCGACTGCGATGAGTTTCTGAAGCCCAATTCGATCAAGAGTTTCCTCAATGAGATCTCCATCATCGTCTTTCTCGCCTCCCTCTACCTCCCCTACAATCTCGTCTAGCTCTTCCACATCAACAGGTAGCTCTCCGTCGTAGTCGTAAAGAGTATCATTCTGAGGCAACATCCATCTCGACTTGCTCATACCGAGTAGCTTTTCAAGGTCTTCCTCCTCCTCTTGGATTCTGTAACCAATTGATCCTACATCAAAGTTCAAAGTGATCCTCTTGAGGTGAACGAGACGAGAAGGTCCTGAAACTAGATCGAGAAAGTCGTTTGTCGAGACTGAGCCGATCCCGAGGGTGATATCGACGAGAAGAGGAAGTTCGGAAAGTATCGTACATATACTCTCGTCGTAGTAGTTGTCGGGGAGCGTGAGGGAGCGAAGATTCGTGAATGGAAGAAGGCAATCCCAGATCTAGGGATCGCTTGAACCTTCCAACGTTCCTAGCTTCAAAGTTTCGAGGGTGGTAGGGAGTTTCGAGACGGCCCTACGAAAATCTTGGTCTGCCGAGTCGGGAATCGTGAAGAGTTCTACATGCAGAAGGTTAGGGCAGCGGTCGATGATAAAGGAAATAGTCGGATCCAATGCTCTTGGTCCGTCAATGTGAAGGCTAGTGATTCCAGGGAATACGAGCTCGTTGGTCAAACTATGACAGTCATACACCCAAAACCAGTCATCGATCCTGAGATGTCTGAGAGACGGGAGACTTGAGAGGAAGCGGTAGCATTCGAGATGAAACTCGTCGTCCGTCAGGTAGACTGCTCCTGTGTAGCAGTTTTCGACATTCTTCAACGAGCGGAAGACTTGTGCAAACCAGTCGTTGTTTTGCAGTAGGTATTTCGAGAGTTTGATGGTTTTGAGGTTGGAGAGGAGCGGGAAGAGACGTTCGAGAGGTTCAAGCGAAGGTGCCCAGAGTGGTCTAGTGTATCCGATATCTAACTCCAGAACGAACTTCGCCCTCGCAGGATTTTGTTCGACTACTGAAGTGATGAAGGGCTGAAATCCTCGATGAGAGAGGAGGACTCTTCGATAGCGATGTTTTTCGAAAAAGGGAAGGAGACGTTTTGAAAGTGGGAAGCAAGGAGAAGGTTCGTCGTAGGTGTACTGGAAGATCTCCTCGAGTAGCTCGTTCGGGAGATTCGAGAGTCGATCGTTTCGAGGAGGAGTTGACTGAAAACAACGGAAACGTTCTGTCAGCCTCTTCTACCGATTGGAGGACGTGATACGGCTTACCGCTGATCCTTCGCTCAGCTCTGAAGACATCCTACTACTTCTTGAGGAGGTTCGTGAGGTCGAAGTGAACAGACGAGGGAGAAGAGATGAGAGTTTGTGATTAGCTCCTTCTCCTCTTACTACTCACGCCTTTTCGACTTTTCACAGCCAATCCAAGCCAGAAGCTCTGAAGACAGTCATCATCAATAGGCTAGGCTGGGCTCGAACTCGGGTTTCCGTTTCAGTCTCAATCTCTCTCGTCTTCGATTCGTTCGCGCTCCCTTCGAACCCTCTAGGCCGTATCTTTGCTCGGAGTACTGTGCAGAGCTCTATTAGATGACGGAAAATAGGGTAGGACCCTCAAGGCTTTCAAAACAGGGCGGGAAACGACTTCCAAAGAATTCATTTTCGCTTTGGCGATTTCTGTCTTCAGTGAGCTCAGGAGGGAACGGAAGAGATCATTTCGAGCGGTATCAATGGTCATGGTACTTGCTGTAGGCCAGGAGCTCAGGCGGGGAAGAGAGTCAGAGCTTTTCTGGTCACTCAAGTTTGGAGCTTCTTCGCAATTCGCTTCGTTCTCATCTCTTCTCGCAAGGTCAGTATGTTCTTCGCTTCCTGTCTCTCGCAATAGAGTTGCGCATCCTGACGCTCCTCTCTTGCTCTTCAGATTACGAATCAGCCGCCCTGTCATCCTCTTTTTCGACCTTTTGACCTCGAATGCAAACTCCTCTCCGGGTCGAGAAGCGCGGGGTCTATTCGACTCGGGCAGCTCTTGGGTGACGCAGTAGGGCTCAAGTCCACCGCTGGTCTTGTCCTTTGTAAACTATTTCATTCTTGTCAATCGCAATGAAAATCTTTCGTTCCCTTCGATTTCTCTCCGATTCTAGGAGGCGAGAGTATTGAGAGGAGCAGTTCAAGTACAGTACAGTGAGAGAGGGATACGTAGTACAGGGCAAAAGAACTCTAGGCGATGGAACAAAAGAAGCGAAACAAAAAAGCTTTTCAGTCCTCCCCGTCTAAATCCTCCGAATCTTCTGAATCCTCTTCCTGCGAGGACGATTCCTCTTCTTCCTCGCTATTCTTCAAGCTGAAGGAATATCGACTGTCGGCTCCGTTGTACCTGGTCTTGACGAGCTCGAGACGATCTCGATCCAGAGAATCGGTGTCGGTAGACGGTAAATCGATGCCGACTTCCTCAGCTTGCCATTGACGTTCTTTGAGGTCGTCGAGCCGGGCGGTCAAGTCGAGGTTGTCGAGGTCGCGGTCGTACAAATAGACCGCTAGAGTCGCCCGATTGACTGCCTCAATCCAGTACTTTTCCAGGTTCTCCAGCGCCTCGTGGATCGAACCTCCGACCTCAATCCCCTTCTTCTCCGCTACAGCGATAAGCCTCTTCAGTCCAACAAAGTCTAGAGGGTCGCGGATCTGGGATCCCGGCTGCGCCTCGAAACGGGTTGAGAATCTTGGGAGGTTCCAATCCTCCATCTCCCGACCGAGAATCTCGTAAAGGTCTTCGACTTGAATCGATTCATTGACTGTACAACCTTCTACACCAACACCAGCCTCTAGCTCTAAGCATTCGAGATGAACGAGACGCTCTGATCCAGAGAAGAGGTCGAGGAAATCTGCTGAAATAATAGCTCCTCCACCAAGTCGGATTCTAACGAGATGAAGAAGTCGAAGGAGTGTCGAATGGATAGTACCAGAATAGAGACTGTCATCGAGCTCGAGGCAACGAAGACTGGTGAAGCGACGAAGGAGACGATCTAACGGCCTGACGAAGTCGCATTCTTGGAGTTGGAGCTTGAGAATGTGGAGGTCTGAGGGGAGATGAGGAAGAATCTCGCCGAAGGGAACGGGACCGTTATCCTGTCTTGCTGAGAGTTCGACGTGTTTCAATGCAGGGCATCGATCGAGGAAGTTTGCGACCGAACTTTCTGCTACTCCTCCTCCCGATAATGTCAGCGTTTCGAGTCGAAGAAGTTGCGATCTGTCCTCCTCCTCTCTCGTAGTAGATGTTGTAGGTCTTGATGACCACTGCGAGATTTCGAGGGTTGACAAAGAGGGAAGACTTGAGAGGAAGGAGAGCAAACTGAAATCTTTTTGCTCGAGTTTGATCCAAACTGATTCCACTTTCGTGAGAAGGCCGAAGACTCTCCTTGATTGTCCCGCAACTTGGCGTAATCCTGCTCTGAGTTCGAGGTTAACGACGTCCGGAAGTAGATGAAAGAGAGCTTCGAGTTTGTCGCGAGGGAGATCTTCTTTGTGAGAGCGAAGTGTCAAGTTTTTGACGTGCCTTCCCTTCTGTCGGTTCGAAGTTTGGGTAAGGAATTGTAGGAAGGTTTCGACATGGCGAGGAGAGGTGAGAGTGATGTTACAGTAAGAGGCTAAGTCGAAAAAAGGGCGCAAGTGGCGCGATAAAGGACCTTGTGGACGACATCCAGTGATACTGTATTTGAAGATCAGTTCGAGTACCTCGTCTGGGAGTGAGGAGAACCGATCGATCTTCTGAATTGGAACGCGTTTAGCACGTAGACTGCATCGAGAGGCCGTAGTAGCTCACCTTGGTTGTACTACTAGCCGTTGTAGACATTTCTATCGAGTCTCAAGATGCTTCTGACGGTTGTGGAGAGGAGGAATGAGAAGTAGAAGATCAAGAAACGTGTAAACATTTTTTCCCCTCTGCTTTGCTCTGACCAGTTGCTAGTCTCAACTCAGCGAATCACACAGCACTACACATATCTCTACTGTCGCTCTCAATGTGATTCGGTACGATCAAAGGATCTGTAGTCCAATTTTTCGTTAACCAGCTTCGCAAGAGGAGAAAGCTTCGACAAGTTGACTTTACGTGCTCACGGTTGCGAGTGATCGCTTAGCTACTCACGCTCAAACGTCGTCCGATCCAGAAGGCTCAGTTGTCAAGAAATGAAGATATACCTTTTCGCGAAGAAAAACCTTCTTCCGCTCTCCGTGCTCGAAGCGATTCACCCTCTAATCATAGTGGAATCGGTAGTCCTCGTCCTCGTCGTCATAGGATCTTGCCTGCCGAAGTATTTTGGGAAATTTTCTACCGTTCGAGTTTTGTCCGACTCTTTTCTCTCAACTGCTTCAGCTGTGAGCTCTTCCCATGTGTTCGCGATCGCTTCTCACCCGTTGGCTGGACTTCCATCCAGTGTCTAGAGCTCCTCAAAGTAGTAGAAGCTCAGGTAACAGTCCTGGTTTTCTGTTTCGCAACCTTTTCGCTTTCGATTCCGCCTGAATCTTCCGAGACTGTCGATTGAAGGTCATGTGAGCTAACTTGAATCGTATTTTTGACTGACTTGAATCTGTGTGCTCGATACTGTTATTCGAATGGCTCTAGAAGAGCTTGAGGAACGGGTGTCCACAGAGAAGGAAGCAGGAAGTGAGCCTCAAACTTGTACACATTGGTTATATGTGTTGGAAGTTTTTAAAGCTTAAACTAAAATTTTGGGGGTGTAACTCAGGGGTAGAGTGCTCGCTTCGCATCCGCGAATCCTGCGAGAAGCCCGGGGTTCAATTCCCCGCTCCTCCAAAGATTTTCTTTTTGTCTTTCGTCAAACCTTCGAGCCACTGTCACTTCGGGTTAGGGTTAGGGTTATTTTGCCAAGTTCCTTTGGGATCGTTTAAGCTTCGGTCTGCCTGATCGAGGATTAGCTGTGTTGGCCGTCTCAGCATTTGACTTTAGTCTTTTTTGTAATCTCTCTCTTTTTGTCTTCCGATTTCAGTTTCTCAAAATAGTCGAGGAGACGCGTACTTTGAGTCGACGGACGTGGTATCTATACGCTTAAAAACTTGCCACTCGCATATGCACTTGTGGTTTAGTGGTAAAATCGGGCATTGCCATCTCTTGTTGAGACGACCTTGCCTGGCCCCGGGTTCAATTCCCGGCGAGTGCATTTTTGCCATTCACAGGCCTCGAGGTCATGCAGGACTTACTTTCGTTCTCTCTCCCTTTCACAGCTCGGTTCTCTTGTCCTTTTTTTTTCCCTCTACTTTCCTCCTTCTCAGCTCGACTAATCCCCCTTCTCGAGGTTATTTCCATCTTTGAAGCCTTTTCTACGCGGTATTTAAACCTTTCGACAAAACGGGAAAGAGCAGGCGGCTCGATTCTTACCACAGACCGTTGAGAAACACAACTTACTGCTCGCCCTTCAACGGTCGCATGGTGTAGTTGGTCATCACGTGTCCTTAACACTCGTTGAGTTCGGACAAGGTCTCCAGTTCAAACCTGGATGTGATCATTTTTTGCCTTCTCGCTCGTCGCTCGAGGTAGGAATTTTCTCTCTTTTCCCTTTTTGGTGAAGCACAAATCCGTACAACTTGTGCTGTTGCCAATGTTGCTGTTCTCGAACGCAGCTCGAGGCGCATCCTCACAAACGCTCTCAACATTACTACGATGCGAGACTTTGAAACAGAAAATCAATTCCTCCGCTGAACTCCTGTCGACAAACTACTCCAAACCCGTCTTCGTCATCTCGATCATCAACTCAGCTACAAGGAAGCAATCGAATGAATACCTTTCAAGTATTGAAGGAGTAGGAATAAACCTACCGAGTTGATCATTCTTTTCTTTCAGTTGAGTACTCAGATCCTTGACTTGTTTGCTCAATGCTTGAATCACGAAATCAGTCTTGTCCGAGGAGATATTGGAGGGAGATCTTGAGCAGTTTGTTGCTGGCATGTGTTCAGAGCAGTAGTGAGATCAGCTAGAGAACGCATCGAGTAAGAAGGAAATACAACTCACAGCGAAGCTTGACATTCTCTGCTTCCAATCTCGATATCTCCTTCGCATTCTCAGCTTTTAACTTTGCCAACTCCTCCTTCAAATCAACATTTTCCTTCTCCTTGCCGTCTCGAGCTTCGAAAGCTTCTTTGACATCGGCTTTGTAAGCTGCGAGACTCGTCCTGAGCTCATCGTTCTCCCCTCTGAGCTTCTTGCCTTCGGTTTCAGCTTTTGCAAGTCGAGCTTTGTCGCCAGAGCTGAGAGGATCGATCGGGGGAGAAAAAGAAGTAGTCGAAAGAGTCTGAGGAAGCAGAGGTTCGCCAGGTTTCGTGCCTCGAGGGAGAGGAAGGTGTAGTCGAGAGAGTAAAGCGTTTGCTTCTACAACGTACAGGCGGAGGGCGAGAGATTTGTAGGCCGAATTTACCGAGTCTGATTTTGAACACGCTACACTCAATATCGACCCAGCTTTCTCCCTGTCGTTTGTAGATCCGTCTTTCAAGTTCTTGGTATCCTAAGGTCGCAGGAAAGCGGCTTAGCTAGGCAGATAAAAGGGAAAAGAAGAGGAAAAGTTTTCGACTCAACGATTTCGAGCATTTGTTTCGAAAGTTTTTCAAACACTTTCTCATCATTCTCCGTCGGATCGATCCCCAAGAACTCATACGCTCCTAGAACTCCACCCTCGACGAATTTGAGCCATTCAGCAGGTTCTCCTTCTTGCCATTCAACTCTTGGTAGATCCACCTCTTTCCCTTTCTCTGCTTTCTTCCCCTTCTCCTTTCCGTTCTTTCCCGTTCCCTCTTTACTCTGGATCCCGGACTCCTTTGATTGACTAGCTAGGTTCCTCATGTCTTCGAGAGGGGGCATGTCCTCCAACTCGTCGTCATTACTCGGTTTCTCTTTTCCGGAACCTGTCTTTCCTTTCGCTTGCTGCTTTGGTTTACGTTTCATTTCGTGAGGGCTGGCTGTCGCTGGTCAGAGAGTAATGAGAGGAGAGTGCGAGAGAGGAAGAGGAAAGGGGAAAGAAAGAGAGAGGGGAGTGTGTCAATTCAATTGAGGAGGCCAAAGCGATCTCTCCTTTTTATTTTTTCGCCTTTTTTCATCAGAGGAAGTGATGCTCACCTTCTACCAGATAGTTATAAGCCACGCTCTAACTGAAGAGGTAGAACTTGTTGGAAAAAAGAAATGCGAAAATTGATAAAGCATAAAATTAGTGTAGGTGACAGGTATGATTGCTAGCGTAGAGAGGGGTTTGCGGATGTGGTATTGAATAGGAAGGTATAGAGAAGAGCGTGGAAAGAAACAGAACGAAGAAATTTAAACGAGACTAAACAGAAGGAGATTGAGCTGAACGAGTCGGTCCTGAAGCACTACCTCCCACTCCGTACGCTGCAGCAAGGGCGCACCTATAAGGCAGGAGAAGTTATCAGTCATGGTTCGATGAGCAGAAACTGGTAAAAAGAAGGGATGACTCACTCGCAAATGACTTGAGCTCTCCGAACTACGAGAGTGCGAGTTTCTCGCTTCTTCGTCGGAGCTCGATTCTGAGCTCCAGGGCCGTGTCGAATAGACGTTTGAGGAAGTGGTGTGGTATCGATTGCGGTTTCTTTGACTAGCCCGGGGAACAGGCAAGCTCCAACTCGTTCAGGTTCTCCTAGACACACGAACGAATAGTTTCAGATCAGCAATCTGTGTCTGACTGGTGACTAGCTGACGGATGTTTGCTCACCTCTCTCGGTTCGATAGCACTTCTTGATCAGTTCTAGAGAATCAGCAAGATTTGTCGAAAAACGTCAATTCTTTCGACTTGGTCCCTAGTCGGATTCGGAGGGAAGTGTCAGACTCACCGAGCTGTGTCGGATCTAGCGGGCTCCCGACTTGACAAACAAAGCTACGATAGAAACCGCTTCCTTCGAGAGCTCCTCCTGGAGAATAGCTTTTGTGAAGCATTCTCGAGTAGACGTAACTCGCATCGAGAACTGCTTCGAGCTCTGGTCGAATGGTAGATCCCGGATTGATCAAGGAGAAGACGTTCTTCATGTGCTCGTGGAAAAGTGAGAGAGCCATCGCCGGATTGAGGGAATCGACTGCCGCTGAGAAAGTTTGTCGACGCCAGACTGAAGCGACGAGTGGCTCACCTACGAAACGGCAAAGAGTTCATGAGTCTCTGGTAGCTCGAGATAATTGAAAGAGTATATCACTTACGGTGAAATAGTTGCTCGTGAAGTTTCGTGAGCTCCCTGTCAAGTACAGAGGTCAGCTTCCCAGTTCAGAGAGAGCGATCGTCAAGGAGTTCCCACGAATTTACTCACTGATTTGCTTCTTCCGAGTTTGTAACTAGTAATCGGTTGACAATTCCTTCGCAGAGAAGTTGACTCATGACATGTCTGAGCAGACTTTGAACAACGATTCCCAATCCAGGATAATCGAATCCCATTTGACTGAGGCCGACCAAGAAGGGGGAAGCTGAAACGTTGTCGACATCTTGGAAAAGCGCTTCCGCGAGTGGGACGAGGGCAAGATGTTGAAAAGCGGAAGGATCAGTTCCTGAAGGCGGAGGGGGAGCTGATCGCAAGTGAGCTGCGAGTGTGTCGGCAGCCCAGCGGTTGATCCGACGTTCGAGACCACTTGAAGAATTCTTGATGGTGAACTAAGATGTGCACAAGCAGGGAGAGTGAGCAATACTGTGTCGACACAATCTGGATAAAAAAGAAGAGAACTTGCGTCGTCGATCGTACTTCCACCTCCACCGCCTGCCGAGTGCACACCGACTACTGAAGCACCTTGAGCGTCACCACCTTCCAGTAAAGCGATATGTTTGCGTAATCCAGCATTCTAAAGTGAAAAAAGCGAAAATCAGTTTTCTTTCTCTTTTTCTTCCTCTTCGGTGAGGACTGACCTGTTTCTCCTGCTCCAACATTGCCGTTCTCTGTTCTTCGATGCGCAAATGTGCTAGCTTGTAATTCTTGAGCAATCGACTGGCAAGGCAAGATGAATCAGCGCTTTGAAAGGAGACAGAGAAGGGAGCTGAGCGCGAGAAGCAGAGGGAACTTACTTGTACTCGTCGTCTCCTACGAGCTGTTGCTGAGGTTGCGAGTTCATAGTGTAGTTATCTTGGTTGTTTAGCATGTTCTGCATCGAGGGTTGACTTGAAGGAGGAGCTTGAAACTGCTGTTCGAAAAACGAGAGATCAGTACGTCGTTGAGCAGTCAAGCGATACTGCGAGCACTCGAGGAACTCACTTGTGGATGGAAAGACATCTCAGACACCCTCGAGATGCTAGAGTACCAGGCGAGCTGGAGACTACCGGTTCTTTGATCAGAGAGTTGAGGCAGAGATTTTGAAGGCTACTCTGCGGTATCGGTTGTCGGTCTATTCGATATGTTTTCTTGTGACTGTAGCGGTGTCCTGCCTTGAAGATACGAGAGGCAAAAGAGGAGGATTGACGGTAAAGTTGGGTCATCGAATTCGATTCACTCTATCTTTTCTTCCCCTTCACCCGAGATTGCCGACTGTCCTAGAGCTAGCTACAGTAGCCAGCATCTCATCAATCAAGAACGCGCTTGCAAGATCTCGACCTCATTCTCTGTCTTTACAAGGTTTCCTTCCCCTCCTTTCAAATTCCGGTTCTAACTTCCCACTTCCCCTCGAAGCAAACGCGATGGGTGACCGCACGAAAGGTACAGATGGAGACCCTGAGATCTCGCAACATGCAGGAGGGCGGAGGCACGTCCCGAGAACTTACAAAGGCGAGTCTCTTTCCATCGATTCGAAACCTCTTGACTCAAGCTCATACCCTCTGTGTACAAATAGGACACCGCCGAACGAGCTTCATTGAACGAGACGTCGACGAAATGATTGAACTGCGAGCTCGACAGCGGACTTTCGGAGGTAAATTTACAATTTTCCCCCTTTCTGTTGAGGGTTCATGTCGTAGCTCACCAGCCATGTTTCGTCTATTGGATCTCACACAGGCGCTTATGAACGCTCTGCTCTAGGTGAGTTTCCCGCAGCATCAGTCGACTCGAACCTACACAGAGCGCTGACACTGTTTTGACAAGCGAAACAGGAAATCTCGGTTATAGTCTGCTCGTCTTGAAGATTTTCAATCCCGACTTTGCCAAGAGTGAGTGGTTTAAATCATTTCTCTGAGGAAGCACCATAGTCTCTGATGCCGATCCATGATTCTTGATCGAATCGCAGTTGGTCTCCTCTACGTTATTCTCTCAATTCTCTTACTCCTCATCGCTCAGTATCGTCGAAGGAGAAGCGATCACGACTTTGCTGACATGTACCGTCCTGCGACCCTCTCGACGATGGACCTGAAAGAGCTCCCTAAAGCTTCTGAGCGAGTTTGGGGAAGAAGTTTCAAAACGAGTGGGGATATGGTAGTCCTGATCGTCTTGACGTGCACAGCGCTGTACGTGGCGATGTTTGTCCTTGTATTGAAACTACCTGCTTGATGAATTGGGAGCAAGAGAGAGCTGCTCGAGCTTAGTTCGCGTTAAAAAGTGAAAAAGTAAACTGAAATCAAGCGAGAATATGTTTCTTGTTGTCTATTCAGCCGCCTGTCAGGTTCCAGAGATCCTTTCAAGTTGTCAAGGACGACTCGGCGTGGAAAGAGAGTCGAGGCGCGAGTTGACTTAGCTTGAGTACTCTTGAGTTTGGGAATTCTCTTCCTTCTCTTCCACCCTCACACTCATTCCTCTCGACATCAGTAATCAGTTGGTGAACATACACAAAGTGCACTGATAGGGCTCTCGTACGCGGCAAGGTACTTCAACACGTGATGGCTTCATCAACTCAGCTGTCAACAAACAATGGACCTTCAACCAGATCTCGAAGCTCTAAACCACCAAACAGATCAGCAATAGCTTCAACAGAGCTATCAGGCGCTTTTTCACGCTCAAAGAACTCCAATGATTTACCTTTTACACTACCAGAAGATTCAAACAACACTCTCCGAGCAATCCTAGATGAACTCCTCAAGGACTCTAACGGAGAAGTAGGGGCATCTGGTGGGAATCTAACAGAAGCGCAAAAAGAGGCGTTCAGGAGATTAGAGCGTGAGTTAGCCTCAATTTCTTGCCTTTCCTTGGTCGATCGCTCATTTCCCGCCTCTCGTTCTCGTGTTTGTGAGAGACAGGATTCAAGAAAGATTACTTTGGAGGAGCACAGTTCATCGAAGTAGAAGCACTCCCGGAGGCATCTCGAGAGGAAGCAGCTCGTCCTGGGTCAAATCTTCATTCTTCGATTCAGCTTTCAAATCTTTCTACCCTCGTTCATCTCGTTCTCATCTCTGGTCCCGACCCGTCAACGAAGATTCGACCTTCAAAAGGAGCGGAGAATCTCAAAGAAGCTGTCAGGCAACTTGTGAAGATACTCGTCGTCTCGGATTCTGATTCTGAGAACTCTTTACTCAAGCTTGTAATCGATCTCGAACGTCAAGTGAGTTTTGTATACCTCTCATTGAATGTATGTACAAGCTGAGATGGTCCTCTTTTTGAAGGTCTACTTCTCTACGAAAACCGAGGACCCTCAAGCTTCGTTTTCTGGAGCACTCGCTTCTCGTCTTCCCTCTTCTTCGACCCGTCTACCGATAAATCGCTCGCTCTCGGCGAAGTTTGAAACTTTTCACAGGAAATCGATTAAAGATGTTGAAGAATTGGAGGGAGATCGTCAAACGCTCGAAACGAAATGGAAATGGAGCGACGTTGTCGCGGAATGTAGAGCATGGGTCAGAGAAGAAGCTGATGGGCGTTCGAACAGCTTGGTACAACAAGCTGGAGATCTTTCGGAGGACCCTCAGGATGGAAATGCTCAGGAGGAGGACGAGGAGGAGGATTCTCAGCTAGCTGAGGAAGGAGGAACGAGAATGAGTTCAATTGGAAGCGGGGATGAGGGAGAGGAGGAACAAACAGGAGAATTCGGCACGCAGTCTTCTCGATCTGAACAGAACGCTAGCGGTCATCAGCAAGAGGAAGAATCGAGTTTTTCCTCGAAAAGTACGAGATCAGCGAAAAGCGCTAGTTCTGCTAGTCGAGCTAGCCCTAGAGAACTAGTTCAAGAACACAAGGAAGGAAATGATGAAGGGAAAGCAGACGAAGAACAAGAAGAAGAAGATGAAGACGACGAGTGAGTTGAGTTTTCTCCTGTCGTTCGTTGCCAAGGGAAGAATGCTGAAATATTGCTTTTTTCCCTTTTGACAGCGATCTCGATACTGGCGGAATGATTCACGGTTACTTTTCGAATTCACAAGATTTATCCGAGCAGACTTATGACAACATTCTGTAAGCTGAGATGATTTCCTCTCGTGTCGAGAATTCGCTATACTCCCTCGAGAAACGTCTCTGACCTGAGATTGAATTCTTATGCAGACCTGAAGCAGCGAAGAAGGACGAAACGTGAGTCGTTCTAATTCTTATTGACCTGACCTCGGCTGAAGACTATCTATCTGTTTCTAATAGTTCTCAGCGAGATGATACTTCAACCACCACTGCTTCAGTTCGAGGACCACTTCTTGCTGCACGAGTTCCCAATGACGCAGAAAGATCAAAGAATCAAGCACTCGAAGATGAAAATGGTCAATCGAAGAGCAAGAAAGGTATCAAAATATCGAAAGGAGGATTGACCCGAACTATGAAAGAGCAGAAATCGTGAGCTTCTACCTTGCCAACACACCATCTAGTCGATCAGTCACCTGAACTCACACTGCTGCTACATGTAGCAAATCGCTTTTCGATCGCCAACCTGATGCAGTGAAGATCGGTTTCGATTCTCAAAGCCAGAGTCAGACTCAGGTTCAACCGCGCTTGGTTTCGAGTCAAGTCTCAAACAGTAATACCTCCCGGAGTCGCTCCTCGTCTGTGGAATCTATCTCAGAGAGCAAATCTCCGAAACTCACGAAGGGTCGCAAGACGAACGATTCCTCCTCCGATCCTCGCACATCCGCCGAGTCAAGACGAGAGCCTCCCGCTCAGCCGAAATCTAAGTCTACTCTTCCGAAAAGTCGATCACTCTCCCCTCTTCCTCAGCAAACCGACTCGTACGATCACCACGACTTTGGAGGAGGAGGAAGTCAAGACGAACAATTCCCCTCTCCTTCGTCTTCCCCTGCCTTCGCACCAGTACCAAGCTCGACTCGACGATTCGATCCTCAGCCTTTCGCTTCTACCTCTCGATCACTACCTCATGCTTCGGCGGCTAAACCTACGACGGGAAAACTGTCTTCGAAGAAACGAAACAGAGCAGATCGAACCGATTCGGACTCCAACGGGAGTGAAAGCGATGGTCTTGCAGGAGAAGAAGCGGTGAAGAGCAGGAAAGGAAAGGGAAAAGGAAAAGAGCAAAGGGTTAGCGATGATCGAGGAGACAAGAAGGAAAGGAGGAAAGCTAAAGTCCCTCCGAGAAAGAAAGTCGTCCTTTCATCTTCTTCGTCGTCGTCGGAAGAGGAGGAGGAAACTGAAGAGAATGACTCTAGTCAAGATGAAAGACGTAGGAAGAAGAGCGAAGAGAAGCTGAAAGCGGAGAAGAGGGAGAAAAGGAAGAGAGCAGAAGATCCTCGAGCTATCACTACGCGAGCCGAGGGAGAAGGAAATTATTACTGCCAAGGAAGGAATGGACCAGGAGCGAGGATGGCATGGACTTCTGAAGAGGAGCGACTGTTGCTCAAGCTGATCGACAAATACGGAACAGAATGGGGCAAAATGATAAAGCTACATGGTGAGAAGGGAAGCAAATCAACAATCCTCAAAAACAGAACCAACATGTCTCTCAAAGACAAGGCAGTCAATATCAAGAAAAAGTTGATCCTATCTGGTCAGCCGATTCCTCCATGTCTCGGAATAGGTAAGCTTTCTCTCTCTCCTCACTCTCCTTCTTTCTTAACAGACGCCTGATTGCATCGTAAAATCTCCTCGCGCAGTACGAGTTCCAGATTCCAAGCTCACTTCTCGTCGACTACGTGCACCTTCTCCGAACGAAACGGATGAGGAAAGCGATTAATAACAGCGTTATGCTCCAGTTTGTTTCACTCTTCTCTTCTCTCTCTCCCGCTCTGCTATTCTCGCGTTTGTTCTCTGTGTGTCAGTCTTCTCCTCTCCAAACTTGCAATCTATGAGTGTCGTCTGTAGCTCAAGTTTTTCCGTTCATTTCAACTTGCGAGAAACAAGCTAGAGGGTACTTCAAGCGAGACTCTTGCTCTTGTACAGCAAGATGTAGGCACAGTGATCTTCCCCTGTTGCGTTTCCGAAAAGAGTAGGAGTGTCAGTTGCCGTCGAGAGTGGACGAGAGAGAGAAGATAAGGGACTCACCTCCTCCTTCGAGACCCAAAATCTTTTCCTTTGAAACTAGCGAGACTTTCTCGTCATCAAACTTGTACCATTCTTGCTTGTCCGAATCGGCATCAAAGTCGGGAGTACCGTCAGCGTTGATTTGAGGAGAGGCAGTCCATCCGACGTAGTGACCTGAGAAGCGAACGAGAATGGAGAATTAGTTCGAAACTGCGAATGAGCTCGAGAGTGGGAATTCGCTCACCTCCATCAGCTGAAGCGCCTTTGTGCGTGACGATACCGACTAACTCATACAATCCACTGACGTTCGCACCCTTGTCTTGCTCGAGGTCAGGGTGTACGAGAGAGAGGAGAGTTGCTAATTCTTCTTGTCGTTTCGTTGCTTCGTCAGGAAGTTCTCCATCTACTGCAGAGTCAACCAACATGGGTTCAGGAGGATCGTCGGTAGGGTTCTCTTGAACTGGGGCTGAAGTTTGCGAAGCGGGTTCGACGACTTTGTTCTTGATCTTTCTCCTAGTTTTCGCTCGCTCCCGTCGCTCTTTTTCAATCTCCTTCAGCTTCTCGTTCACCGGTCGAACCTTCTCCTTCAAGTCGTCGGACAGCAAGTCGAAAGTGTCGAGATCGAAGGGAAATTTGACTTTTCGCATAATCTTGGTCTTTTTCGAAAGTTCCCGGCGCCAGTAGAATCGAACCATATTCACCGTCAAGTATCTATTGAGGTCGTAATCAGCGTTGATACGTAACTTACCGAGGGAGATGATGAGCTTACGAAGGTAATCGATCAATTTTGGTTTCTTCCTTGTAAATCGCATCCCGGCCCAAGCTTTCACTTCTCTTTTCGATCTCTTGAGACATTCCTTCGGTGAGTCCTTGCATCATATAGTTTGTCGTTCCGCTAATGTTGCATTTGAGCTCGAGAAAGTTCTCGTTCGAGATTTTGGGTTCTTCCGTAGGTGCCTCAGGCGATGAGAGCCTGCGCAGAGGTAAAGTTGCAAGCTGGTCTGTCAGTTGTCGATTCGAAGGCTGAGAGCGACTGAGGAAGGAACATACTTCTTTTGCAACCTTCCAGTCATCCAACCTTCGACAAACTTGCCTCCCTCGCTCGCGTTACCTCCCATAGCGGTCTTTGCAGCTTGAACAATCTGTGACCATGCCTCTTGTGCGTCCTGCTGAGCGTATTGGCCGGTTTGACGAGATCGTTCAGCGAATTGAGGTGCAAATTGACGAAGCATCTGGATAGCTCAGGAATCGATTAGCCTAGCTGATCACAGAATTTACTAGTTCGAAGCACTTACATTGAGGAAAGCGAAAGGAGGGAAACCTTCTGTGGTTTTCGACATATTGTTGTAAAGATCTCTCAAAGAATTCGTCAATTGAGCGTCAGGTTGTGATCCAGTACTCGGCGTTCTGCGCAGATGAGCGAGCGAAGTCAGTTATCGCAATAGCAACAGATTTCGGCTATGACTTACGAGTTGAGCGAAGTTTGAAACTCGGGAATCGCACGAAGTACCTGAATCGTCGAATTCATGTAGCAAGTGTTGCCTGTGAATCCATTCTAGTAATTCTGTCAGCTTATACGCACCGATATACAACAGCTTTGTTCGATACTTACCCAAATTCTCGAGACCGACGGGGTACTTGGCCTGGATTCAACGAACGAAAACCGAATTTAGCGAAGAAACGATGGATCAAGGAAATTTCACTTACGGTTTGAGCCAATTCAGAATCAGTCATGTCTTCCATGAAGACTATAGGTTTGGTAGGTGCTTGAGGCAGAGGACCGGCAGGACCGATAACCTGGAAGTGAAAGATAGAGGAGAGTCAGCTTCCGAGAGAATGTTGAATGAGGCAAAAAGACTTCTGCCGAGAAAACGCACCATGATTGTTTGACCCTGTTAGCAGTCATTGGACATCTCAGCTCTATATTCAATTCTATTAGACTAGCGAGAGCTAGAAACTCACAGCTTTGAAACCAAGTTTGTTTAAATCCGCATCGTCCTAGGAGAAGTCAATGAATGAGCGATCCAGGAAGAGTGTCTAGATACAAGGGAGAGCACTCACTTTGAGCATACCACCTTTGACTGGCACTTTAACTTTGTCTACTGGCACTCCCGTCTTTTGGTAGATTTGATCTTTGAACAAAGTCGCGGGAGCTGATGTATCTACTTCGAGATCGTAAGTTTTGCCTGCATGTTTGATCTTGATAGGCAAAGTCATTCTAGCTGGTAGTGAAGAGGGAAGTGAAGAGAAAGGTCAGCTTCGCTTTCTGGCGTCGTCAGCGATTCTCGATCTCCTTTCTCCTTCAGTGATTATTTTCATTGACCTCTCGACGAATGAACAGACTTTATGGCTGTCCTCCTCAACCTGGATTCCCTACTGGAAAATAGGAAGCGAAATGACTCAAAATTTGAGATCCGTCCGATGAAATTCTTCTCCAAGGTTTCTGCACTCGCCGTTCCACTGCAATCCTCGAGTCGAACACGCAAAGATGGAATCAGTACTCTCAGATACTTCTTACCAGAACTACGATGTCTACGGGGACAACCTTCGAATCGAAGCGGTAGGTCATTCCCTTCCCTTGAATTTATCTCTCTCTTTTCCAGAGTCCTCCCTCGAGTATGCGATGTTGACCCCTCGAGCTATGCTAGATTGAACCTCTCATCCAACCTGCGCTCCTCCGTTCCGAAATCCCTCTCTCCGACACCTCGAAGAGAACTATTTCACTTTCAAGGGCTCAAATCGCTTCCATCCTTCGCGGTGAATCTGACAAGATCGTAGTCGTTGTTGGTCCTTGCTCGATTCACGACCCTGAAGAAGCGAAGGAGTATGCAGCCCTCTTGAAGGAAGAGGCTAAAGGGCTCAAGAATTTGGTCATTGTTATGAGGGCTTACTTTGAAAAGGTGAGCTTACGCAATTTCATTCCTAGTACAGCGTTCGCAAGCCGTTGGTCGCAGCAGCAATTTTAGGTTCGTTCGGAAGGAACGAAAGAAAGAAAAGAAATCGGACGATGCAAAATTCCTCTTCCTTCCTCAAGTGCTTGAGCTGCTAGCCCTTCATCAGTGTCGCAGTCACACCCGGCGAAGGAGGCTCGCTCAGAGGAGCGGAAAGGGGGATCGAGGGTTCATAGCATTTTCAATTCCGACTCGAATGCGATTCGCTGACGGTTTTCTCTATTTCGATTCTTAGCCTCGTACCACTGTCGGATGGAAAGGTCTCATCAATGGTAAGCTCATCGCTTCAACGCGATACAGAAGTGGAACGACTGCTGACTCCTTCTCTCCAAATTCATTCTCCATTTTCAGACCCTGATCTCAACGGTTCTTTCAGCATCAACAAGGGTCTACGGATAGCACGCAACCTCCTCTCCGAAATTACCAGCAGTGGCGTACCCGTCGCCTTAGAGCTTCTCGATACTGTCTCACCTCAGTTCTTGTCAGATCTCGTTTCTTGGGGTGCTATCGGTGCTAGAACTACTGGTGAGCTTCCCTTCGCCTCTCAACTCTCTGACTGGAACACACGAGCTGACCCTCGCTGTTCGTTCCCAGAATCGCAACTTCACCGTGAACTCGCTTCCGGAACTTCTTGCCCGATCGGTTTCAAGAACGGAACTGATGGATCGCTCAGTGTCGCTGTCGACGCTATGCGATCTGCTTCTCACCCCCACGCCTTCTTGGGTGTTACCGAGAGTGGTTTGGCTGCCATCGTTCGCACTGCCGGTAAGTACTTTTCACCTCGCCCTGCTTCGCCTTTCGAGTCGAATCCTTTTTGAGCTTCAATGACCGCGCCAAGCTCTCTTCGTTTAAACAGGAAACCCCGACGTTCACGTCATCCTCCGAGGAGGTACGAAAGGAACGAACTACGATGCCGAATCCGTCAATGCTGCCGCTGAAGCTGTTAGCAAAATCTCGACCAGCGAGAAACCTTTCCTGCCTGCCGTTATGGTTGACGCTTCTGTAAGTTAAACACTTCCCGAGGATCGCAAACTCATCGAAAGTGCTAACAAAGCTTGATTCCCTTTAGCACGCGAACTCTTCGAAAGATCACCGCAACCAACCCAAGGCGAGTGACGGTTCTCCCGACAAATCTCTGTTCCCGTACAAACGATCACTAACCATCTAGTCTCTTCCTGCCGTCGCTAGGTTACCGCTTCCGTTTCTGAGCAAATTCGATCAGGATCTCGCGCTATCATGGGTGTTATGATCGAATCGAACCTCGAAGAAGGAGCTCAAAAGTGCCCCAACGGTAAAGTCGGACTCAAGCGTGGTGTCAGTATCACCGACGCTTGTGTCAGCTGGGAAACCACCAAGACCATGTTGAGGGAACTCGACGAGGTCAGTCTTGTTTCCACCCTCTTCTTTCATTTTTCTGTTCCCACGTAACTCACTGCTCTGTTGACTTGGGCAACAGGCTGTCGCTATCCGCCGCGAGAAGAAGTAGATTCTCTTCTTTCCGTTGTAGATACACCCCACCTCTACTTGTTTCGCTCAGATGTCGATATTTAGATCTTGTTCCCTGAAAATGTATAGACTTTCTCTCACCCTAGAGTCTGTGGTGTTTTTTGCGAACGAGCGAGCGTGATCCCGTCTGTAGCGTGGAGAAATCTGGGAATATTGTTTTGTGGGCTCGACTACGAAACAAAAATATCGGAGAGGCCTCTCCTCCGCGAAAAGAAGTACAAACGATGAAAGAAGATTCGATCTTCTGAGCGAAGAGTCGACAAATGGAAAGATGCTGCTCGCGTTGTGCACGAGTGCAGAATTGTCGGTAAATTTGTGTTGTCGTGCTTCACGGACCAACAAGGGAAAAAGGAAGAAGATTCGTTCAAAAAGATGATCACATCCAGGTTTGAACTGGAGACCTTGTCCGAACTCAACGAGTGTTAAGGACACGTGATGACCAACTACACCATGCGACCGTTGAGGGGACAGGCAAAATTAGACGATATAAAAGTGGTTTTTCCTAGATCAAGGTAACCTTCTATTCTGTGGCTTTCCACGCGTACGGGGCTTGTCTCTTACATCAGAGCTAACCTCAAGGACCTTCCCTTGTTCCTAGTGGTAGCCCGCTAAGGGTCGAGAGAGACCCTTCCGTAAGTTTCGAACAGCGGCTCTTTATCCGAGCTCGACCACAGCGTCTAGGTAGGTCTCGCTGCTGCCCGCTCAAGATGGCAGGGGCCTCAGTGTAGATCACAATCAATGCTCTTTACACAGGACGGAAAGTTCTAGAAATATATGGATCTAACGAAAAACTATAGACAAAAGAGACGAAAACTTCTAAAGAATGTTGTGTCGTCCAGAAAAGGTGTAGCGGAAGTAGTAGAGACGGTAGTAGGGAAGAGTGAAGCTGTACAGAGGGAAGAGTGCTCTAGTGAGCGTCGGCCGCGTCGTGCTCGGGAATGTCTTCCAAACCGAGTCTGTGAGCGAAAAGAGCAAATGTCAGCGGTTCGTGGCTCAGACCGTAATAGCGAGAGAGAGGAGGAAAACATACCGAGCCCATTCGGCAGCGATCTCTTGACTCGTCAAAGAAGGCATTTCTTTTGCCATCTTGACGTACGAAACCTTTTCGACGTATCCTCGAGCGAAAATGATATCGATCTCCTCCAATGACCTTCCAGCGGTCTCTGGGTAGAAGAAGTAAATGAAAGGCAAGAAGCAGAGACTGTTAGAAGGCGAAGTAGGTGGTCAATAAGTGGAATACTCGGAAACGAGAAAGAAAAAACGCCGCCGGTTAATCCTGAGACGGTAGCTACGTACTTTACAGCCCCAAAGAACGCGAAGCACCCAACTGCGGTCTTTGCAAGGAAAGGAGGAGTGAACATGACGACCGTGAAGTCTGGAAAAAGAGAAATGAGTTTTTTATTTTATTTTCGCGGGACTCGGAATTGCCAGGCGAGAGACTTACTGAAGAGCCAATTGTTGATGGTACTGAATGCGTTTGCTTGCGTACGAGTGCGGAGAGGGTTGATCTCGGCAGGGTAAAGCCAGGGGAGCTCGAGCCAAGTAAATCTGGGAGATTAAAGAAAAAACGTCAGTTCTTGCTCTCCTCGAACCTGAAAGTGCTGGAGATGGTCCCAGATTGACGGGGAAGGCTGTAGCTACATACCCAAAGAAAGTCAAATAGAGAAAAACGCTAAAAGAAGGAGACAGAGCAAAAAGAGACATCGATTCAGCGTCAAAACTCAAAGTTAACCGAATCAAAAAGAAGAATGATACTCACCCGAATACAGAACCCTTTACAACGTTGGGGTGAGTCTCGTTGTCAGGAATCAAGCAAGCCATGATGATGAACATCGAGATTGCTTGTCCATAAGTTCCGATGAAGAAAAGCTTGCGACGTCCAGCACGGTCGACAAGAGGGAAAGAGATACAAGCGGAAAGGGCATAGACAGTAGCGAGTACAGCACCGAGGATAAGGGAGAGTTTGCGCCCGAGACCAAGGTACTCTTCGAAAATTGGAGTACTACACGAAAAAAGGTCGTCAGATCGACTCTTACGACATACAATGGAAACCTCGCTCACCTGAAGTAAATGACAGCGTTACATCCACCGACTTGCTGGAAGAATTGGGAAGAAGAACCGATGAGCATTCGTCGAAGATGTTGAGTGGGTCCGTTCGTGATCAAATCTCGCTTGGAAGCACGGGTCATACCGTCGAGAGAGTCGAGAATGACGCGAGTTTGCATGATAACGGTCTCAGAATTGTAAGGTGCGGGCTCGAGAGCGGCGACGACGCGTTGAGCTTCTCGTAGACGACCTAGAAATACGAAATTCAGAGTCAGCTTGGTTCTGTCGCGAAGCACCCGCTGAACAAGACGGCAGTGGGCTTACCCTTCGAAACCAACCAACGCTAGAGACGACGGAGGAGATGTCAGTGCGTCCGATGCATTGCGAAAACTGTCAAAATGACTCACAGGCGACTCGGGGAGGAAAGCAATCAATCCCACGACACCGAATGCGAAAATGACTTGAATAGCGATAGGTCCCCTCCACGACCCAGAGTTGGGAATGTAAGAGAATCCGAGATCGACCCAGTAAGCGATCATAGTTCCAGTCGAGATCATAGCTGCTTCGATGAAGACGGCGAATCCACGAGATTTCGCTTTAGCACACTCAGCATGCCAGGTAGGGATCGTCGAGCTGTCGAGAAGGGCGAGAAGGGGTCAGAAACTCAACGAATCTCAAAGGCGAAAAGAGGAGGTTTGAAAAGAAAGAAGAAAAAAGAGAAAAATCAAGCTCACGTCAAGAATCCAGTTCCTAAACCAGTAACGATACGACCAATGATGAACTGTCCTCCAGCCCAGGATCCCTCGAAACAGAGGACCTGAATGAGAACACCGAAACAAAGAACAATGGCACCAGTGAAAATCATTTTGCGACGACCAAGTTTGTCACCAAACATGAGGGCAAAGATGGCACCACCGAGACAGCCGACTGTTGTTCACGTGGTCAAAGACTGTCAGCAAGCAGTAAAGAGCCACGAACGCGGTTTTGACGACCGAAAAACCGCGCCGCCGTACAGAGGCAGACAAACGACTGGCGATTTCGACGCTAAAGGGGTATCGGCTCACCCTCATAGATAGCAACATAGAGTGCCTGCAAAATGGATGCTTGATACGCCCCCTGGGCTAGCAAAACAAAGGAGGTAAAGCAATGTCAAAAGACCGAAGAAAAAATCGGAAAAACTTCCGCGGGGCAAGTTTGGCAGGTAGTTTTGACTTACCGGCGGGATCACATGCAGGGAAGGTCTCAAAGAAGATAGGCGACGAGATGATGCCAGACTAGGGTGGAGCGAGACGAGACAGCCGGGTCAGTTTAACGAACCTCTTGCGGGAAAGTTTTCAAAAGACTCACCATGACTCCTTGATCGTATCTGTCGGATTCCAATAATACAGAGAGTCAGTAACATAGCAAATCGAGCCTTACAGGCCGGAAGGGGAACGCGAGACAATCACTCGAAGTCGCGGGAAAGAGAAAACTGTTGAAGCTTACCCGAAAAGTCCGAAACCGCACGAAGCTGCGATAGTAATCCACCACGTCAATTTATTACCGCAGGCACCCATGTATGTAGGGATCCCCTCCGCGTTGACTCTGGACAGGCGAGCGGCGAGAATCGAGTTTCGCAAAACATCAGCACGGAAATCGAAGACGGCCTGTGTCGCCCATACACACTGCAGGAGGGGAATAGGGCTCACTTTGCACCTGATGGTAGCTCTCCGGCTCCTGTCCACTCTAATTGTGACCCTTCCGGCGACGAAGACTCAGTGAACCCTCCGTTCTTTTCGTTGTGTTCTTTATTCCTCTTGAAAACGCTCATGTTGTGTTACTCGTGGTTGCTGCTATCGGATTTGACAGTGTACGCCACGGGCGAGGCAATGGAAGAAGAGGTAGAGAAGAAGAAGGGGGAAATCGAAACAAACGAAACGAACCCCGTCAGAACTGAAACAATCATTCAAACTTTTTTTTTTCTCCCGTGGGAGACCAACCAAATTAGTCTCCATCATTTCCTGGAGAAAAAAGAGGGACCGGGGTCGATTCCGTGGGGTGACGTTTTCTCGTTTTTGCGTTCGTCTCGTCTCCTTCCCTTTTCCTCACCTTTTTCTGATTTCACCTTCTTCGGTTCGGATCGACGGTCTCTGATCCGGGTCTGACCTTGATGACTGACGCGTCGTACGATCGAGTCTCTTGGAAAACGAATCACTTTCTATTCTATCCGAGCTTGAGCTTCTTCTCGACTCTTGCAACGAGACTTGAACTTCTCAAGTATAGATTTTTTCGCCAAGAAGCAAATGTCAAAAGGGTGATGACATCAGTTTGATCTTTTTTCGGACCCTCTCCCCTTCTCTCCTTCTCGAAATCGTCCGTCGAAGCGGAAGGGGGAGTCCCGCCGTCTCCCTCAACGATACCGAAAGTTGGGGAGCAACGAAAAGAGGGTCT
The DNA here is from genome assembly GCA_010758995.1 of Sporobolomyces pararoseus. NCBI lineage: Eukaryota > Fungi > Basidiomycota > Microbotryomycetes > Sporidiobolales > Sporidiobolaceae > Sporobolomyces > Sporobolomyces pararoseus. Next base: position 809,648 of record RSDY01000011.1, read on the forward strand.
CCGCTGTCACGACGGTCTTCGAGGAGAAGACGAAAAGAGGACCCGTGCACGAGAGGGAAAAACCTGAAGACAAAAAATTGCAAGACATCGGAAGTTTCTACAGCGAAAAAAGAGTGAGAGGCACAGGAAAGAAAAGAGAGCAGCCACGATAGTCTAGTGCGAGGACACAATGTTGGTTCTATCAATGACCGGCAGCAGCAGCAACTTCGGGATCAGGTAGTTCTCCGAGTCCGAGTCTACGGATAAGAAAATGCAGTTTTCTCGTCAGTCACTGCTCGCAATGATGAAAATCAGAAGTCGACATACCTTTGCCAATCAGCCGCAATCTCGGCGGTTGTCAAGGAAGGCATTTCCTTTGCCATCTTGACGTACGAAACTTTTTCGACATATCCTCTTGCGAAAACGACATCAATCTCTTCTAACGACCTCCCAGCGGTTTCGGGGTAGAAGAAGTAGATGAAGGGCAAGAAGCAGAGACTAGATTGCGAAGAGGAAGAGTCAGTTGTTGCGTCGCTCGAAGAAGCGAAAGATTCGAACTCACTTTACTCCTGCGAAGAAACCGAAAGTACCTGGGGCCGTTCTCTCGAGGAATGGCGGAGTGAGCATGACTACGGCGAAATCTGGGTACAGCGTGAGAGCGATTGTCAGCATCGAAGCAGGGGAAAGAATCGAAAGGAAACTTAGGAAAGTTTGCGACCGTGAAGAGAAAAAAACGTACTGAAAAGCCAGTTAGTGATCGTGCTGACTGCGTTAGCTTGCGTGCGAGTTCGAAGGGGGTTGATCTCGGCAGGGTAAAGCCAAGGGAGCTCGAGCCAAGTGAATCTGGGAGAGGGCATAGAAATCGATCAGTCGTGGCTCCATTGAGGCCTAAGAGCGCTAGAAGCACCCTGTATCAGTGATAGAGGCTATGTGAGACTCACCCGAACGTGGCGAGGTAGAGGAAGATACTAGAGGAGAGAAAAGAGCAAAAGGAGAAAAAAAAAGTCAGCTTCAAAGCGGCCATGAATGAAGGAAGAAAATGCATACCCGACTACAGATCCGTTAATCGCAGGACTCGATGTACCGGGAATGAGACAAGCCATGATGAGGAACATCGAAAGAGATTGGCCGATAGATCCGATGAAGAATAGGTTGCGTCGACCGAAACGATCCACGAGCGGGAACGAGATGCAGGCTGAGAGTGCGTAGACCGTCGAAAGCACAGCTCCGAGGATGAGGGCGAGTTGACGATCGAGTCCGAGGTAGTCCTGGAAAATCGGAGTACTGTAGGGAGAGAACAGACGATCTTTCAACGTTCACTCGAGGAGGAAAGGCCGCGTCACATCGTTAATGACTCACCTGAAGTAGATGACGGCGTTGCACCCACCGATCTGCTGGAAGAATTGAGACGAAGCCTGCAGGAGAAAAGCTCATCAGCTTTGATTTTTCGGAGACATGTCAAAAAAGCTCACTCCGATCAGCATGCGACGGAAGTGTTGAGTAGGACCATTGGTGATGAGATCTTTCTTCTTGGCGTGAGTTTGTCCAGAGCACGAATCGAGGATGACACGAGTTTGCAAGATCACGGCTTCAGAATTGAAAGGACCGGGTTCGAGAGCGGCGACAACGCGTTGACCTTCGACAAGATGGCCTGTATACGACCGAGCGCGAGAGAAGCGTCAGTACTTCGTGCTGAGTAGAGAGGACGCTACTCGGCTCACCTTTCGAGATCAACCAACGCTGTAGGAAAGGCGAACGAGAGTCAGCAATCCGATCGCGATAGATACGACGAAGAAGAAGTAGGGGGACTCACAGGAGACTCGGGTAAGAACCAAACGAGGATGACAAGAGCGAAAGCGAAGATGACTTGAATAGCGATGGGACCCCTCCACGATCCAGAGTTGGGAATGTAAGAGAATCCGAGGTCGACCCAGTAAGCGATCATGGTTCCGGTCGAGATCATAGCTGCTTCGATGAAGACCGCAAAACCTCGAGACTTTGCTTTAGCACATTCGGCATGCCAGGTAGGGATGGTCGAACTGTCGCAAAGAGTGAAAAAAAAAATCAGCTCGGTAGGAATTGAGCGTTCAACGGGCGAACTTACGTCAGGAAACCCGTTCCTACACCGGTGATGATACGTCCAATGATGAACTGGCCACCAGCCCAGTGACCAGGGAAAGTAGTCACCTGGATCAAAACTCCGAGGCAAAGAACCGTTGAACCGCAAAACATCATTTTACGACGACCGAGTTTGTCCCCGAACATGAGGGCGAAGATAGCACCTGCTAGACATCCAACTAGTGTGATATTAAACGTTGAGAGTCAGTAAGAGGATGTCGAGAAGCGGTAGAGGCGATTTTTTCCGGGCAAAATTCCTCCGCGACGACAATGGGTTGTGATACTCACTCTCATACAAGCTGACGTACGCCGCGCTCAAGATGGAAGCCCTTTGTGAACCTTGAACTAGAGGGTCGACAGCAGGAAAGGCGGCTTTGAAGGTGTCGGATCCGATGATTCCACTCATGACACCTTGGTCATAACTGTCAGTGATCAACGAGAACGGTAAGGATCAGCACGAGTTGAACGAGTGGTGGAGAGGGAGATAGAGAGGTAGAAAGGGTGCTGGAGAGGGAAGTAGACTCACCCGAACAAACCGAATCCGGCAGACGCAGCTAGAGTGATCAACCAGGTGAGCTTGTTACCGGTTGCACCCATATAGGTTGGGACTCCTGCAGCATTGACGCTGTTGACCGACGTGGAGAGGCGGTAGAAGAGGCATAGGGAGAGACAGAGAGAGGAGAAAACGAAAGTGGTCAGAACTCATCTATACCTGCAGTCGACGACTACAAAGAAGAGTGGCGGATCACTTACGATGACCCAGGAGGCAATTCTGCCGTACCGCTCCATTCTACCTGCTGAGAGCTGCCATCTTGGGACGAGTTCTCACTGAAACCATTCTTTTCGCTCTTCTCAAATTGAGCGTTTTTGCGAAGAGACATCTTCGGTTGCGTTGTCGAGTTTTCTATACGTCGATTCTAGTCGTTTAAATTGAATGTGCACTGTGGTTGGGAGGAGGGTGTTTGAAGGAGAGAAAGAATGAGCAGAGGAAGAGGGAAGGAAAGAGAAGAAGAAAGGTGGTCGTTCTTGTACGTGTCGTTCGTGTGGCGTTCGTGGGGGAGAGAGCTCGAGACGTGTCTTCTGCGACTCGACAAGAGAACCGAAGACTGAAAATAGCGTGGGCAGGCCATAGCGAGCGAAGTGGGCTTTTGTTCTCAAAGTTTGAAAGGGAAGTTGAACATTTAAGCCGAAGTTTTTCTGAGCGAGTATCTCTGACAAATAATGTTTCCCTTTGCCATGCAAACGAAAGTCGACTAAAAAGCCGGGTATCGAGAGCGGCCGAGGGTTGAATTCGAATTCCATCTTGGCTTTGAATTGAAGAACTCTAAGAAGGGTGAAGTGGACACGTTCTGAGCGTGGAGTAGATTGATAAGAGTTCGCTCTGCAAGTTTGTCGGAATAGCGATCTCGGTACAGAACGATTTCAACAGAGAGGGTGATGTGAGAGAGGGAGAAGAGAGAAGAAACTTCAACCAACGACTCACAGCTCCACACATCTCAAGCCTCGCACTGGGATATGGATGAACCAGCGCTAGAGTTGAATCCACAGGAGCTACTCACTCAATACGAGGGAGTCAATGCTTGTGGTGAGTTGAAGAAGTTCTCCCTTACTTCTCTGCACAGGAATTCCTCGTCTCTCTCAAACTGCCCATGTTTCGGTCTCACGAGCTGATGGTTTTACCTATTCCTTGTAGCTCCAATGGTCAGATATGGCAAATTACCCTTCAGATCCGTCGTCTCTCAATTCAACACTCAACTTGTTTGGACGCCAATGATGCTGTGAGCCTTCTCCCAGTCCGTGAAGGGAGGGCAATATTCATGAATCCCTATGTTACTCACAGCGCAACAGAGTTCTCCCGTTCACAGACGGGAAGAGATGCAGATTTCTCTACCAACTCTACAGAAAGAGGAACCTTCCTTCTCAACGAACGCTATTCGAATCCTGCAACAGTACAGGAGTACGACGACTCGCCAGAACCGAGAGGAATCCACAGCAGCGGGAAGCGTCAAAGAAAGGTCAAAGGGAGACTGATTATTCAATTCGCTGCGAACGATCCTGTTCACCTCGCCGATGCAGCAGAGTTGGCGAGACCTTTCGTCGATGCTATCGATCTCAACTGTGGTTCGTGACCTGTTCTCTTTAACTCTGCCGACGATCTGACTAGCTAACTTTGAAACTCCTCGTCTCAGGTTGCCCTCAGAAATGGGCTTTCCAAGAAGGAATCGGTTGCGCTCTGCTCCGTAAACCTGAACTGGTCAGAGATCTCGTGCGAACAACGAAGCAGAGATTAGGCTGGGAGTTCCCAGTTTGCGTCAAGATTCGAGTTGACAGCGATCCTTCGTGAGTTTCAGTTTCAGTTTCCTTTCGCCTGAACGTTTTCCGAGACTAAATCGAAGATGTCGTGAGCAGGCGTACTGAACAACTCGTATCGAATATTCTCGCATCTGGAGCAGATGTCCTCACTGTACACGGTCGAACCCGACATCAGTCTTCTTCAGGCTATCCCGTCAACCTTCCTGCGATCAATTTCGCTCGTGAATGTGCGAAAGGGCAGATTCCGGTGATTGCGAACGGGGACGTGTTTGACTTGGGAGATGCAGAAAAGACTAGAAAAGAGACTGGTGTTCAAGGTGTCATGAGCGCTCGTGGATTACTTGCCAATCCCGTTCGTCCTATTTCGTTCATTCGCGGTTGAATTGCTCATTTCTCACCCTCGACTCTCACTCCCTCATCACAGGCCCTATTCTCTGGGTTCAGTGAAACTCCTCTTACAGCGATCTACGTACGTTACTCTCTTCGCACCAACGTTTCGCTCCCGATTTCTGATCATCTCTCGGCGCATTTTGAACAGTCTTTTATCTATTTCGCCATTTCCCAATCGCTCCTATTTTCGCTCTTTCATCGACATTTAGCTTACATGCTCGAGTCCCGGTTCTCGACACGGAAGGAAAGGATCTACTTCAACAGTTTAGCGAGCTACGGCGGAGTTCTCGATTGGTGTGAAGCCAAGTTCGGTAACGAAAAAGGATGGGGAGGTATGTCCGCGTATCTCTGTCTCCTACCTCACTCGTTCTGGAGAGCTGAAAAATCGACGCTCTTTGATCCAGTTCATGCGACAACGAAAAATTCAGATTCCTAGAGAGGAAGGCAACACAGCTGAACTACTCTTCCAAGACCTTTGCCACCACTACAAACGCAACGTCGTGACTCTCGCAGCCTTCCAATGTATCGATCGAGTTGGAACCGATGAAAGTGATTGTCGGTAGTTCAGTTGAAGGGGACGACCGGAGGAGCCGTCGAGCGAGTTGCTCAACTGTTGTCAAGGAGGATTTCAGTCAATTTGATCAAGCGTAAAGACGAATCCAGGGAAACAAATGACTCACCGTCAGAGATCAGAAGCTGAGGCTTATAGAAAGCTTTGATAGAATGCAAAGCTCCTAGTTTGTTCATACTCGCTGGTCTGTTCGTTTCATCTATTGTTGTCGAGTATCGAGAGTCAGTACTGCAAGGAGAGACGGAGGCGAAAAACTGCTAACGGATCGAGCATCCCAGAATTCCGACAACTGAAGTCGCTAATCCGCGTACAGGGGAACACTGCCAAGTTGTAGACTGGTCCGAGGTCGATGATTCTATCGGAGCTCGGTAGAGATGATCAGTGTCGCGTCGTCAAGGAACGGTCGAGAAGAGCTTGAAACGCACTGATGATTTCAGAAGTTTGAGTTTCGATTTTTCTCAATTTCCTAGGTCTGCTCGAGACGGCCTCCTCGTCCGATGTGTCATCGTCTTCGTCGTCATTTGGTGACCAGGGAACTTGACCAGTTTGCCAAGTAAGCTGCCACTCGATGCTGGCCGAACGGGGTAGTTGAGCAGCTGAAACGAAGACAATCGGTGGAGGATGCTCGCCCTGCGTTCCCAATACTCCGTAAGTTATCTTGACGATATAGGGAAAACAATGAGCACTCGTACCTCTTCGTGCTGACCGCTCGAGAACCTCCAACCTTCCCTCGCGGCTTTGACTCGATCTTTCCAGCGTACCGCACTACTCTCCTCTGCGATCCAACCGACTCCTCCTTCCGTCCATCCCTTCCATCGACCTTCTGGAGCAGCTTCGACGACCCTTCGTACGTGCTGTAGACTCAGAGCAACTTCGAGTGGAAAGTTCGAGGGATGAGGAAGCTGCAGAGACCGAGGGATGAGAGGAATTTGACCAGCGATGTAGCAACGGTTTCCAGTCTATACTTTGTCGTAGAGTGTCAGCTTTTTCGACGTGAGTTCGAGATTGATAGAGCGCGCACGGTTATGGCTTGGCTGTAAGGACCAATGTTTGCTGCGCCCCAGTAGCTCAGACTCTGAACATGGAGAGCTGTTCGACCACTCGACGAGAGGTCCCCTAATCTGGCTACACCTTCGAGCTTGATGCGCGATCGATCGTTGTCCGGGAAACGAACCGAGACGCAAGCTCTCGTGGGAGGTGAACTTCCGAAGTAAGTTGAGTAGATTTTGTTGATGCGAGGGAAAAGGACCATTGAGTCGTGAGAGAGTAGAAGATTCAGGTGCGAGAGAGAAAGGAGAGAAGTAGAGTACGTCGATAGGAGAGCTGGAGAAGAAGGAAGATCATCAGCTTGCTCTGTTGTCAAACACCTTCCATCAACAATTGGAACTTACTCTTGAGCTGCTCAAAGCACCTTGTCAACTCCTGCTCGATGGAGATGTCATCTCGCTCGGGGCTCGTCTCGGCGAAAGCCGAAATCGACGAAAAGCTCAACCAATCGTCGATGACGGTGGCTGTAGGTGGTCGGCGGATCTCTTCGCCGTTCTTCGTCGACGGCTCATCACGTACTTCGAGGCCCTCAATCGATACCGGAAGCTGGGAATCTTCCTCTTGCCAAACCTGTTCGACTTTCATCTTGATCTCTTCCGACTCTTCGTCGAGAGTACATGGCAATTCAATGGAGTTGCGTAGACGATTTTGTAGCTCTTTGAAAGTTTCACCGGTGGGATAATCAGGCTTGTCCACAAGCGAGAGCTTCGAGAGGAACAGATGAGCGACAGTCGAGTGCGGATCTGGGTTCGATATTACTGTTTTTGTCTCATCTCTGCACACGAGTCACTAGATGATTAGTTCATACCGAGAGAGAAAGGGAAGGCTCGAGGCTCAAACTGACAGGACGAGACGTTTCTTGAATATCGGTGAATCGAGTGTAAAAGTCTCGTATTCTCCTCCTTCTCCGCAAACATGCGTCTCATATCGCTGATTCTGAAGATGACGAGGCTTTCCGGGGCATCAGTGCACAAGCTAGAAGGTAACGTCGGCTCGAGAGAAGGGAAGGAAGGAACGTGCGAGTTTGTGAAGGATTGGCTGCATTTCTGCCAATGTCTTGCCGAGATGCTGTACTCCGAGACTGAGATCAGGCAGTAGGAGCGGAAAGGGTTCGAAGGTGTCAGCTCTTTGACATGGGCCGGAGTTTTCTCGTTCGAGAATGCAAGCGAAAACAATTCCTCACCCAGCACCTGCGACTTTGACCAAAACGCTTTGCTGTCGACTCAGCACCATCTCGTTCAGAAGCTCTTTCTGATTGCGCTGCCAAAGATACGCAATCGAAGCGAGCCCGAGTCTCGAGCATCTGAGTTGAATCAGAGTCGGTCAGTCTATTGAGGAAACTAGGAAAAGATGGAGGCTGAGTCTACCTAGAGGAATGATGTTACCTACACGTGCTCCACTCTGACCCGCTGGTAGTTCGACAAGATAGCTCCCGATGCGACTGCCTCGACTTGAGGCATCTCTGTCTTGACGAGTTTGAGTAATCTGTACAAATCTTCCGTTTCGTCTTCTTCCTCCTCCGGTCCTTCCCTCCCTCTTATTGTGTCGTCTTGTTCGACATGAGACCTCGATCCGTACTCCGAAGATTGATTGAGAGGTTTGCCTTTGATCGAAGTTGAATAAAAAGGTAAATCGAGCGCTTGAGCCAAAGTTTCTAATCCTGAGTGTGCCACCGTTTGGTACATGAAACTATCGAGTTCATCTTGACCTTCAGGAGGACCTAGAGAAGCGACACAAACTGGTTCGTGATCGTTCAAGATGCAATGATGGAGGTTGTATATCGAATCTTTGCCGCCTGAAAGTAGAGCGATAACCTTCATTGAAGGATCTCTGTCTTCTCTAGCTGAGATGGTTCGAGTTTGAGAGGCTCGAGAGACGTCGAGAATCAAAGGTCTCTTTCTAGATCTTTCTTCTACTACTTCACTCCTTCATGACTGTAAATCGCACTTTGTTGATCCTACATGCATCTATCACCGGTACCGCCTTGGATTTGGCCTCTCGACTAGCTCTCAAGGCTCATCGACTCGGTTTCTCGCCTCAAGTTCAATCAATTTCTCTCTTCCCTCCGACATCGCTGCTATCTACAGATGTACCGATCATTTTCCTACTACCTACAACTGGTAATGGTACTGCACCACCAGCGTTCCTCCCTCTATGGAACGCTCTCCTCCATCCCGATTTACCTCAAGATTTCCTCGAGGATCTTCAGTACGCCGTGTTCGGATTGGGAGATTCTAGTTACCCAAAGTACAATTGGGTTGCAAAGAAGTTCACAAGAAGGATGCAGAGTCTGGGTGCAAGCGAGATCATTGAACGAGGAGAAGGCGACGATCAGAACGAATTCGGGTGAGCTTCTACAAATCGCGACTCTGCTATAATCAACCTTCAGCACATGTTGACAAACCATCTGAGCTATATAACAGTGTCGAGTCTACTTTCCCTCAGTGGTCAACACGGCTCTTCGAGCGTCTACAAGCGAGTTTTCCTCCTCCTTCGGATTTCGAGGCCATGTCGGACGCTGCTCTCCCTCCTCCATCAGTCACGGTTCGACCACCATCAGAGTCCTCCACTTCGTCGCTCTCTGGTCCCAATGGCGAAAAGCTTGTCTCTCTGGGATTAAAATGGGCACCGGATTGTGTTTGGGGAAAGCTTGTCAAAAACGAGAGAGTGACGCGAGGAGACTGGTGGCAAGATGTCAGAGAGATAGAAATTGAAGTTGACGTTGACGGGCAGAACGTGAACGGCGAGGAAAGCTTGTACGTTGACCGACCTTTCTCTACCCTTCACCGTCCATTTTCTCCTCGATTTTGCGCCGGTTCCCCCTTGATCACGTATGCCCGTCAGGCGCTGACAACCACTTTTCTCTTAACTCCTGGTCGCTCTGACTGCTTCTCATCGTCTCTTGATTTTCGTCTCGTTTGAACGTTTCATTTGACCAAACTTCTCTCAGCTCGTACACGCCGGGAGACGTTCTCGAACTTCGACCTCACAACGACCCTCTGGAAGTTCAGCGCTTCATAGAGACCCTTGGTTGGGAAGAAGATGCCGACAGAGTCAGTATCTGGAGTGGAAAGGACAACGGTACGAACTATAACGAGTCTTCCCCTCCCTTCCTTCTGGGCGTTCTGCTGATCTCGCGTGATCTACTCGAAAATCTCAACAGCGCATCCGTTGCCATCCCACTTCCCGTCACCCTTACACGCGACACTTCGGTCAATCTTGACGACAGAACTCGACATTTCTTCGGTGCCGAAGGTAGGAGTCTTCGAGTGGCTGTCCTGCTTCGCTTCACGATCTCAATCGACTTCGGGAGCCTCAGAACCTGCGACCGATGACGGAGATGAGGTTGGAGAGAGGGATATGGCAGAAAAGTTGAAAGAGTTTGCTAGCCCAGAAGGGCAGGTGAGCTCGGTCGATTTCCTTCGTTCCCTGAGTTTTCGCATAGTGCGTGCGTGCTCTGTGATCAGAGCTGAACCTTGTTTCCCGCTTGACAGGATGATCTAAACGATTACGCAACTCGCCCTCGCCGCACTTTGACGGAAGTTATCTACGAGTTCAAACGAGTTCTCCACAAGCGGGTGCCCATCGAGTATGCGCTTGATTGGATACCGAGTATGCGTTCGAGAGGGTTCTCCATCTCCAGTTCTCCAAACGTGAGATTTTTTCTCTCTTTCTCATCGAGCGAAAAAGAAGGGCTAACTGAGAGCGGGATCTTACAGATTCATCTGATGAAGAGGATACAACTCCTGGTTGCGATCGTACGATACAAAACGAATCTCAGTGTAGAGCGGAGGGGAGTTGCGACTCGCTGGATCGAAGGTCTTGCTGTCGGTAAGTTTACAAAATCCCTCCAAGCACATCTTTGATTTTTCGGACTTCACACAGAATGCTTCGCTAAAAAGTGTCCTCGAAACTTAGGTACTCGCTTCCCAATCCGGATTGACCGAACTGGTCAACTTCGCCTTCCTCCCGATTTACCGGGTTCTTCGTCTCTCGAAGCAAGTCGTCCTGCTCCACTGATTATGGTTGGACCTGGGACTGGAGTCGCACCTTTTCGTGCGCTTATAGAAGAAAGAACTCGTCGAGGAATCCAAGGTGTGTACTTTCTCGATAGAGCTCCTCGTCGTCTCTCAACTCTTCCGCTGACGCACTGCCCGAACCGCTCTTTGTAAATTCTAGATAATCTACTATACTTCGGATGTCGTTCCGTGACCGCCGATGCGCATTATCTGCCATTTTTTGCATCACTGGCAAAGCAAGGTCTTTTAGACTTTGTCGTCGCAGCTTCTCGGGACCAAGCATGTCTTTCTCGACTCGACTCGATTCTGTGACCACGGTAACTGATCCTTTGCGTGCCCCCTCGCTCTCTCTCTCGACTCGCTTGAAACAGGAGGAAAAGGTTTACGTGCAACACAAGCTCGTTGAACAGGGAGCAAAGGTATCTGAATGGCTGAGTGAAGCAAAAGGCGGGTATCTCTACATCTGCGGGTGAGTCGTCTGCTTCATTAGAAACTCGGCTATGATGAAAGTTGACGATTTGTGCCACTCATTCAGATCGTCAACTGCTATGCCTCGAGCAGTGAAAAAGGCTGTTCTCTCGGTATTTCGTGCTCACCGGCCCACTCTGACTGAGGAGGCTGTCGAGAAACTATGGGACGACATGGAGAGGCAAGGAAGAATACGGGAAGAGGTATGGGGTTGAACTGCATAGACGTTTCGTGGTTTACAGTATTTGCTATAGCTCGCTCATTCTCTCTCTGTTGTTGTGATCATCGTAATCTCGCGACTATTTCTCGACGCATACTCTCGTCATTTTGCTCCGTTTGTGGGATTGGAAGTGAGCTAGAGAGTAAATTGCGAGTAGTAGGGGATAGAGCGAGGGGAACGGTGTTGTAGAAAGAGGAAGAGAGAGAGAGAGAAGGTAGCCAAACGGGATGCAGCGCCTCATGAGACGCGAGAGACAAAGCTTGCGGCAAGATCTTTGCGGTGTGGGTGGCATGGAAGGATTCGAACGGTGAAGGGGGAAAAAGGAAAGAAAGAGAAAAAGAAACTGATCACATCCAGGTTTGAACTGGAGACCTTGTCCGAACTCAACGAGTGTTAAGGACACGTGATGACCAACTACACCATGCGACCGTTGAGAGTCCGGTAAGGTATTACCTTCATCAAAGCTTGTAAGCTGTAAATCGAGCGAGTGTTTTCTCCTACTCTCTGCTCGATCGATTCAAAGTTTGGTTACATTGTGCAGAAAAAGCTCTAAAGATGGGGATTAGCTCAAGACGGGGGGTGGGTCGAGTCTAGAAAAAGGGGAAGCAGCATAAAAAAGGACAAGAGAACCGAGCTGTGCAAAGGGGGAGAAAAAGAAAGTCGCGAGCCCTGGAATGGCAAAAATGCACTCGCCGGGAATTGAACCCGGGGCCAGGCAAGGTCGTCTCAACAAGAGATGGCAATGCCCGATTTTACCACTAAACCACAAGTGCACGTGCGAGCCGAGACACAAATTTGTGTATATAGTTTACACCCTAAACGACACGCGAGAGAAGGTGGAGATCCTCTTAGATATGCAACAATGATAGATAGAGCTTTGGTGCAATATGAGTACCCGAGAAGGGGCAAAAGAAGAAACGACGGGGTCTGGCCCTTGTGAGAAAACTCACCAAGGGGCCTGTCTCGACTCGCACGCCCTCCCCTCTCTCTCTCTCACACGTCGCTGGTCTATCTCTCCCTGACCCTTTGCAGTCGACACGCTCTGGGGCAAAAAAAGGATTAGGGTTACAGATATCTTGAAATCTGCACCGGAGCCTCTACCAAGACTCGCACCGTCTCAATCAGCTCTCGAGGAAGAAGCGAAACGGTCTATCAAATCTCCGGCTCCTCAAGTCAAATTATTGAAATCTCAAGCTGTTGATCTCGTAGACTCGATCGCTGTGAAGGAAGGACTCGATGGCGAGCACGGGGAAGAGGAGACACTCGAGAGGGAACAGTTTATGCAACAGCTTTACGAAATCTTCACGGTCCGCTCTCGAAGTTCGTTTCCGAGTTCTTTCCGCGCTCACCGGAACAAACCCTCATGTTTTGTCACTATTGACATCTATTAGAACCCTAGCGTACAAATGCAACTTTAGGGAAGATACCTGGAACGGGCTGAAGAATCACAATAAAAAGAGTTGTTCCCTACTCTCTCTCATATCTTCTCCGTTTCTCTTGGCTCTCAATACGTCGATCAATCGAGTAAGAAAGGGTTTTACTCGATCTTTGTCTTGCAGACTTCTTCGCTCGCGCTGCGAATGCAGAGAGTCGTGGCTCAAAAAGGAGAGTAACCTCCGAAGCCTCCCAGGGGCAGAAGAAGCAAAAAATGTCTTCCTGGCCGGGAATTGAACCCGGGTCCCACGCGTGACAGGCGTGTATACTAGCCACTATACTACCAAGAATCAAGTAAGGATGTTATCCTGCTCAGTGGCGGGATCGAACCGCCGACATCGGACTAAACTTGTGAAAGTATTAGGTCCGCATCATAACCAACTAGATCAACCGAGCTATTGTATTGTGATAGCCTGCTCAACTTTGCATATAATAATGCAAAAACTGCTCTTGCTCTACACAATGGGAGGAAATCACCCTTTTGACTCCTGAACTGCCCTTACTTATCCAAATGCCCAAAAAGTTCAGATCGGAATAGCTTTTGTCCACTTCACCGCTTTCTCCTTGCCCTTCGGTTTGACTTTTTCTGCCTGGAAACAACCCCATTCAATTGGTCAAGATCTTCTGCCAGACTCATTCTGCAGCGCGAAAGGAACAAGACAAAGAAATGAAGGTAGGCACATTTTGACTCGTAA
>RSDY01000011.1:830057-895517 GCA_010758995.1 Sporobolomyces pararoseus
ATACGATACTCTCCTTTTTGAGCCACGACTCTCTGCATTCGCAGCGCGAGCGAAGAAGTCTGCAAGACAAAGATCGAGTAAAACCCTTTCTTACTCGATTGATCGACGTATTGAGAGCCAAGAGAAACGGAGAAGATATGAGAGAGAGTAGGGAACAACTCTTTTTATTGTGATTCTTCAGCCCGTTCCAGGTATCTTCCCTAAAGTTGCATTTGTACGCTAGGGTTCTAATAGATGTCAATAGTGACAAAACATGAGGGTTTGTTCCGGTGAGCGCGGAAAGAACTCGGAAACGAACTTCGAGAGCGGACCGTGAAGATTTCGTAAAGCTGTTGCATAAACTGTTCCCTCTCGAGTGTCTCCTCTTCCCCGTGCTCGCCATCGAGTCCTTCCTTCACAGCGATCGAGTCTACGAGATCAACAGCTTGAGATTTCAATAATTTGACTTGAGGAGCCGGAGATTTGATAGACCGTTTCGCTTCTTCCTCGAGAGCTGATTGAGACGGTGCGAGTCTTGGTAGAGGCTCCGGTGCAGATTTCAAGATATCTGTAACCCTAATCCTTTTTTTGCCCCAGAGCGTGTCGACTGCAAAGGGTCAGGGAGAGATAGACCAGCGACGTGTGAGAGAGAGAGAGGGGAGGGCGTGCGAGTCGAGACAGGCCCCTTGGTGAGTTTTCTCACAAGGGCCAGACCCCGTCGTTTCTTCTTTTGCCCCTTCTCGGGTACTCATATTGCACCAAAGCTCTATCTATCATTGTTGCATATCTAAGAGGATCTCCACCTTCTCTCGCGTGTCGTTTAGGGTGTAAACTATATACACAAATTTGTGTCTCGGCTCGCACGTGCACTTGTGGTTTAGTGGTAAAATCGGGCATTGCCATCTCTTGTTGAGACGACCTTGCCTGGCCCCGGGTTCAATTCCCGGCGAGTGCATTTTTGCCATTCCAGGGCTCGCGACTTTCTTTTTCTCCCCCTTTGCACAGCTCGGTTCTCTTGTCCTTTTTTATGCTGCTTCCCCTTTTTCTAGACTCGACCCACCCCCCGTCTTGAGCTAATCCCCATCTTTAGAGCTTTTTCTGCACAATGTAACCAAACTTTGAATCGATCGAGCAGAGAGTAGGAGAAAACACTCGCTCGATTTACAGCTTACAAGCTTTGATGAAGGTAATACCTTACCGGACTCTCAACGGTCGCATGGTGTAGTTGGTCATCACGTGTCCTTAACACTCGTTGAGTTCGGACAAGGTCTCCAGTTCAAACCTGGATGTGATCAGTTTCTTTTTCTCTTTCTTTCCTTTTTCCCCCTTCACCGTTCGAATCCTTCCATGCCACCCACACCGCAAAGATCTTGCCGCAAGCTTTGTCTCTCGCGTCTCATGAGGCGCTGCATCCCGTTTGGCTACCTTCTCTCTCTCTCTCTTCCTCTTTCTACAACACCGTTCCCCTCGCTCTATCCCCTACTACTCGCAATTTACTCTCTAGCTCACTTCCAATCCCACAAACGGAGCAAAATGACGAGAGTATGCGTCGAGAAATAGTCGCGAGTCTGCGTCGCGTACGTTACTGTTGAGAACGGAATAAGATTGCAAGAAACTCAAGCGAATTCGAACGTCGCTCTTCCACATTCTCGTCCCTCGTCGTCGAGAAGCACACCTGCGACAAACAGGTCGCGTCAGCCTTGTAGAATCGAGAGATCGACGCATCTGAATCAACTTACCAAGAACTTCTGCCGAATCCAAGATAAGTCCGAGATCGAATCTACAAGAGGAGATTCGATAATGAGCTTGACAAATTTCATCAGCGCAAGAGACAATGGAGAGAAAGTAATGATATCATACTCTGTGTAGAATCCACCAGTACTGTTCTGAGCGTGATATTGGAATGATGGCAAAGTCGAGAGGTCGACACTGTTTGGAAAAAACTCGAGAGTAAGCTCATGAAGTCGCGACTACAACGCAAGTGGTATCAATTTTGTCCTCACCTCCATCTACACAACTCAAGAATCTCGCCTAGTGAGAAGGAGATAGGCGTCAGGTAGGCTGACAGAGAAACAGATGGAAATTCAAGCTCACCTTCATCCGTATAGCGGAAGATTTTGTCTTCGTCTGAAACGTAGAGAATCGCCGTGAAATGACAATCTACTGGTGAACGGCTGAATTTGCAGAATCGGGAACGAAGTCGTTGACCTTTCCTAAGAACTGCTCCCTTGGCCACCAGATAACTCAAGCGATTCTCGCAGACTTCTACGCCTGCATCATTCGTAGATATGAAGCCAGGTCGTTGATACCTGTCGAGGTCTTCTGCTGGCAGTTTACACTCTGTGGCGAGGAAAGGCAAAAAGGTTTAATCAGCAACGAGCTGAAGGCATCTCAAACCTGACAGCGAAAGAGAGTCCGTACTCATGATGTAACTTCGAGGGGACATCACGGAGGACACTGTCGCCTTCCCTAAACCGTACCGAGCGGCACCCTTCAGAACTGAGACATCCGAGTCTCTGGGACGCACGATTAGGGTTATACGATCCGCGTAGGCTTCTTGGACTCGCTGAAAGAGATACTGCGAAGACGAGAGACCCCCTACCAAAATCAGAGCGTTGACAGATTTGGTAGGTACCTTTGAGAGTTGCAAGTCGATGATTTCGAGTACTTGTGCTGATTCGTTTTCGAGCAATGTATCAGCGACAGCGATTAGCGACGTAGAAACCGAGCTGTATTCTTGTCAACCTACCGATGACAGGATCGAAAACATCCCTTCGGAGAACTCGACCAGGAATCACGAGCTCTCCGTTCTCGAGTCCGACCGAAGGATCGTGAGCGTCTTCAATTTGAAAGCAGTTGAATCGGAAGAAGGTATCGTCGTCTTCTTCTCCGAGATACATCAATTTGTCAGAATCGGAGAAAGCGTGTCTGGGGTCAAAGGTTTCTAGTCAACGTGTTTTGAAGAGGAAAGAATCGTCCAAACGGAAAAAAAGCAAATTACCTGAAAGAGAGTAGCGAGGACGGCTCAAGATGGATAGGATGTTCCCGGAGACTGTGTTCAGAGAAGATGAGGAGACTCAGTTACGATACAATGAGAAAAGGAAGATCGGGAGAACAGCCTACAGCGATTTGACGAGGGCTTCGAACCGCAAATCGAGAAAGAGACTTCCGCAGTTCGCTCCAGTTCTCGAACACATTTCCGCTATCTCGAGCGCACTGAGTTGCCCGATCAACTTGTACACCGCTGTGTCGACCGTTCCTCCTCCAGCATCGCACAGCAAGAAAGACATTGACGGTCGAAGATTGTGCAGAGTCGCGTGAGTCGATGCATGAATTGCGGCAGCTTCAGGCTCGCTACCGAGCCGCACACATAGAAGGAGACCCGTTAGCTCATCAGATCCCGGAGTTCAAAAGCTATTTACTTCGAAAGCTTACGTGATGATTTGCAGACGATCTCTCCAGTTGACATCTCCTCCTCGACTCGATTGAACCAGACCTGCTCGAATAGCAGCCTCCCTCATGAGAGAGCAAGCGGTGGCATCCCATGCAGCGGGAACGGTGAGAATGACATTTGCAGCGTCTGGACAGGAGACGAGCGAGTCAGTCGCAAACCGAAGCCGAAGGGAGAGCGAATCAAAAGAGGAGCGACATACCCAGATCGGCGACTATACCAATCTCTTCGATGATTCTCTCCTTCGCATATCTCCATAGACAGCTCAAGTAGTCGGTAATACAGTCGATAGGTTGTTTCCCAGCTGGGAGCTGCGGTAATCGAGCTGAGGCGGCCAGTTGACCATCACGAAGCACGAGCGGATCGAGGAAGAGCTTGAACCATTCGACTCTACAACGCTCAAAATACTCGTCAGGAACATGGAATCGCAGGGACACGCAAAAAGCGGGAGATACCATTCCTCGGAAATTTACTCACTTGTAAAAACCTTCTCGCATCGAAAGAGAACTCGCTTCGAGACCCCACGCGATAACCTGCGCCTCGTCGCTAGGTGAGTTTTGGTAGTATGCGATACAAGTTGGAACCTTGCGAAAAGTTTCGTAGCTTCCAGGCCAGCTAAGAATTGAACGAATCTGACCCGAGAACAAACGAGAGGAACCATAAGCGACTCCAGAGAATGTCGTGCTATACCAAGAAGTGTATAAGATGATCGTCAGAATCTGATATCTGACACAAACGAGAACGAGGAGGGAAAATAGTATCAAATTACCCGAAGTCTATTCTTATCGCTCGAAACGTATGCAGCCCTGAATTAGTTGAGCTGACTCTTGCTGCAGCGAGCTCGATGAAACACAACTCACCCTACACTGAACTTACTCTCCATCTCTGAGCTGTCGTAGACTGCATTTTGACGGTTCGTTTCGACAATCTCTGGTTGAAGCTGCATGGTTGCTCCAGCTCGTTCGAAACTCGTGCCCTTGTCACCTGTAGCTGTGAGAGGTTGGACAGAGCGGGTGCCGGTCTGCGGAGACATGACTCTGGCGGTCGAAACTGGTGAAGGTGCATTGTTCTGAGGAGGTATCGAGAGAGCTTGAAGATTCTGTAGTTGACTCGCTTGAGCACGATAGCTCAGACTCGGGGAAGGAGTAGACGAGGTGGCATAGAGTGGAGCAGGTCTCACGAGTCCCACATCATCGTTAACTGCGGTAGGAGGAACAGCCGAGTAGTGTTCTGTTCAAGAAAAGTTCGATCAATCCCCCACCATCATCGCTCTTTGCAAAAGATCTGAAGAGAACTCACGAGTGGACGTCGATGATGGAGAAAGAGAACCGAGCGGCAAGACTGGGCCTCCAAAATCGAGAGGAGCTTGAGGTTGCCCACACGAGTTTGGGTCGGATTTGCCTTTCTTCGTTCCTAGAAACCTCTTCATGTGTTGAGGACGAGGAGTGAAGAGAGGAAGAGAGAAAGACAGAAAGCCGCGTGGCCCTCGAAGTTCGAGCCTCGAGGAGAGGGTTCGCGCTGCAGAGAAGCGAACCGAGCGAAATACAACCTCTGAAAGGGAGAGGAAATAGCTCTGTGCAGGAAGTCTAGAGAGATTATAGTTCAGCAACAACATGCGAGAGATTACCGAAAAAGAAAATGCTTCAAAAAGGGAGGGAGAGGAGAAGAACTGCGACCTGCGCGAAAAACGAAAAATATATGCAATTATGGAGTGAGCGAGAAACGACGACGGCGTCACGCGTGTCTAGGCCCCCAAGAACTCGAAGGCTAGAGACAGAGAGTGTTAGTACTCTTGTTAGCGCGAGAGAGTAATCAGCTTGGCTGGACTTACTCGCAGCGCCGCATTCAATTCCATCCTCAGTCATCAAAACTCCTCTTACTTCTGCTGAATCTAGCATGAGACCGAGATCGAACCTGCGAAAGAGTCGGTGTGTCAGGATCTACAAGCTCTATCGCTACTCAGCTACTCAAAGGAGCATCGCAAGACTTACTCGACGTAACCTCCTCCCTCGTGAGCGATTCGATGAAAACGAGGAAGAGCAGCGAGGTCGACGGTCCAGCGACAAAGTTCCTTCATGTCCCCCTCGTCTGTGTACCTGAGTATCGAGAGACAGGGGTTCAAGGTCAGTTCTCGGTGTTTCTGTCGACCTGAAAAAGAAGGGGGACGAACCGGTAAAGCTCTTCAGAATCGGACACGAAGAGGTGAGCAGTGAAGATGGAATCTCGAGGATCTACATTCTCGAAAACGTTATCAGCTGTTCGTTCTTCGATTGTTCTCACCCGCTGAGAACGTACCTCTGATGAATTTACAGAAACGAGATCGGAGTCGTTCTCCTTTCCGAAGAACTGCGCCTTTCGCGATTAGATCTGTCAACATGATGAGGAGCAGTATCAGTCCTTGTTCTTTTGTTGAACTCGTTATATTTTGAAAAAAAGGACTCACAACTGAGCCTATTCTCGCAGACTACAGTACCTCCATCATTGACGGTTATGAATTCGGGTCTCCTCCAATGATCCTCTTCCTCGGCTGGCAGCTTACTCTTCATGCAGTACGATCTCGGACTGATCACGCTGCTCACTGCTCCTCTGCCCATTCGTAAGCCGAGTCCATACCTCGCAGCTCCACGAAGAGTTGCGGTATCGCAATCTTGAGGCCGAACAATGACGGGAACGACGGCGCCGAACTCTTGTCTCACTCGAGTGTAGAGATACTCTGAAGCTGCGAAACCTCCAACGAGAATGATCGCGTCGAGGGGAGTTTGTCCGATTTTGGCGATTTGAGCAGAAAGGAGTTCGAGAACTTGTTCTGGACGATCAAA
The DNA here is from genome assembly GCA_010758995.1 of Sporobolomyces pararoseus. Taxonomy (NCBI): domain Eukaryota; kingdom Fungi; phylum Basidiomycota; class Microbotryomycetes; order Sporidiobolales; family Sporidiobolaceae; genus Sporobolomyces; species Sporobolomyces pararoseus. Next base: position 836,307 of record RSDY01000011.1, read on the forward strand.
TCTCCGAGGAATCAGATCGAGAAGAGTAGTCAAGACGTGGTGTGCAGAGAGATTCGAACGAACCAATGACGGGATCAAACACTTCGGTTTTCAGGATTCGACCAGGAATCGCAAGTTCACCGAATTCGAGTCCAACAGAAGGATCATGAGAATCTTCGACATTGAAGCAGTTGAAACGGAAGATGGCCTCTATTTGATGCCCACGAGAGAGCAACCAGGTCAGTTCGGCTCTATAGTGCAAGATGACGCTCGAAAAGACTTACCATCGTCCTCTACTGTACCGTGATAAGCGATTTTGTCGGTTTCGGAGAAAGAATGGAGGAATGTAGCCATAGAAGCAGCGTCGAGATGGACTGGATGATCTTTCAAACTGTCGAGGGAATCGTCAGTTTAGGAAACAGAGCTCGATTTATGTTGTTGAAAAGGTGTCTTACATTCTCCTTAACAGTTCTTCAAATTTGAGATCGACGAACAAACTACCGGTGTTGGACCCACTTCGAACGCACATCTCTGCGATCTCGAGCTCACTCAGTTGTCCCATGAGCTTGTACACCGCTGTGTCGACCGTTCCTCCTCCAGCATCGCACAACAAGAAAGACATCGAAGGTCGAAGATGATGCAGAGTTGAAAGTGTCGAGGCATGAATCGCTCCAGCTTCAGGTTCGCTACAAACCCAACATCGATAGTCTGTAAGCTGAAGAAAGACGGTAGAGAGGCGCGTCGAAGGCTTACGTGATGATTTGCAGACGATCTCTCCAATTGACATCTCCTCCTCGACTCGATTGAACCAAACCTGCTCGAATGGCAGCCTCCCTCATAAGTGAGCAAGCGGCAGCGTCCCAACCAGACGGAACGGTCAGAAGCACATCAGCAGCGTCTGTCAAAGAAAGTGTCAGAGGGAAAGAGAGGGGAAACACGAAGTGAGAAATTTGAGGATCGCAAACTCACTCAGATCGACGACACTACCAATCTCCTCTGTGACTGTTCTCTTGGCGTATCTCCAGATACATCGGAGAAAATCGGCGATCACGTCTACTACATTCTTGCCAACGGGGAGAGGAGGTAACCAAGGATCTGGAACTCCGCTGCGAAGGGATTCGGGAGATAGCAAGAGTTTGAACCATTCACACCTGCAGGAGGCGGGAAAGAGCGATTCCATCGGCGAACGATCAGCTTGGGACAGAGGCAGGCGAGAAAAGCGAAGGTGAAGTTTGAATGAGGAACAAACTTGATCAATCCTTTTGTAACAGTTGCGTTCTTCGCTTCGATTCCCCAACTGACAATCTTTGCCTCTTGTCCAGGATTGTGTTGTTCGTAGAGAATACACGTTGGCACCTTTCGATAAGTTTCTGGACTCCCGGGCCAGCTCAAGATTTGACGAATTTGTCCAGCGAAGAGACGTGATGAACCGTAAGCGATTCCGGAGAAGGTGGTTCTGCCGGAGGAGAAAGAGTCAGTATCGATCGATCGAATACGAAGTGAACGTGAGCTTCGAACGCACCCGAAGTCGATTCCGACGCTCAGTTTTCCTTCCGCGTTCTCCTTTTCTTTCGCTTTATCGATTTCGACCTTCTTGTCTGCACCTGCTTTCCCAGATCCACTGTTCTGCCTCTGCCGTTCCCGTTCCCGTTCTCGTTCTCGGTCTCGAGCGACAGCGGCGATGCGTTCCTTCTCAATGTTCCGAGCTACTGCGTTAGCTGCACTCGAAGAACCGTAAGGGTTGTAGTAAGCGGCTGAGGAAGAGGAAGGAGCTATCGAAGGTGCTCCATGTTGAGAGCGGTTCAATGAGGTGTACGAGTTTGATGCGTGCGAAGGAGCACGAGGAGGTGGCCTGACGTGACTCGAATATGATTGATTTCCGTTTGGAGGGATAAACGTCGAAGGAGGAGAACGGTGCGAGGAAGGGGGCGGAGACATGGGAAGATGCGACTGCGGATAACCTGGATGTCTTCGAGTTGCGTGGGAAGAAGGAGAAGGTCCGAAAGTAGACGAAGGTGGAGTTGGATAAGCCGAAAATTGTCCCGCGGAGGGATACGATTGAGGCGGCGGTTGCGAATAAGCAGAAGGCTGTCTATAGTGATCGCGACTGGTTGCAGGGGGTTGATGATAAGGATAAGCGATGGGTTGAGGAGCTAGAGGGGGAGAGGCCAGAGGAGGTCGACCTTGAGATCGCGAAGGGGAAGGAACTGGAGGGGCGAGGTTGCTGTACGAGGGATGACTGCGGACTGTAGCTGGAGGTCTAGGAGCTTGAGCGCCCGGAGGGAGACTGGCTTGGCGACTAATGCCTGCTTCTTTCTTTTGCTCCTCATCCGAATCCTTCTCCTGCGCTCTTTCCTTGACTGCTTCACTCCCTCGAGACTTGAAAGAACCCGGACTCGCTATAGGAGCAGAGGTTTCGTCCGTTCGTTTCGTACCTGGACCGTGTCGGCTACTCGCGGTGTAAGGGTAGTAATGTGCTGCTTTCGTTCCTGCACTAGCGGGCGTCGCCGGCGAAGTTGGTGAAGTCGGAGAAGTCGAGGAAGATCCGTTACCGTTCTGAGCGCGGGACGAGGTCGAGGCTGCGGTAGATGCCTGTTGCTGTTGGCGAGAATGGTAATGCGAAGGAGGAGAAATGGGAAGAGACAGGGGAGGGTAAGGGGGTCGAAGAGAAGAAGAAGAAGTTGAAGCGTTCGAGTAATCGTAGGCGTGAGGATGTAGTCGCTGTTGGTCATAGGTGCTCATAGTTGGCGGATTCCGGAGACCGGGGGAGATTGACAGAGGAGTGAGTAATTCCCGCCGAAGACTCGAAGAATCCACCGTTCCATTTTGCCCGTCTTCCCGTCTCCGGTTCCGCTTTGATGTTGTACGGATGATCTCCTGGTAATTCCGAGTTTCGTCCGTCTCTGGTTTGGGGCCTTTCTGACTGCCGAGAGTCGAGTTGCCTCTATCCAAAGTTTCCTCACTCGTGTCCTTTTCTTTTCCTTTGAAGCTGGCTTTGAGTCGACTCGGCTTCAAGAACGACATCAGAACAGGTCCGAACCTCGAAGGAGATCGGAGAGCCGGGCAGAGAGAAGAGAGAAAGGAAGTAGAGGGGACTGAGGAAGGGGAGAGAAGAGGAGAGGGAGAGAGAGGAAAGGGGAAGCAGCTAGTTGCACTGTCAGGGTAGTGAGCGTGTTGTACCTAGGAAAGGTCGGGTCTAGCAGCACAGTCGAGGTTCAACGTGAGATCAGTTCAAATAGGCAGATCAAATCCGATCGATTGCGCAGGTCAGGACTCAGAGCAGATCGGCTTACTCACAGCATCTGCAGGGGTTGGTGTACGCGATCGTCGAGGAAAAGAAAGAAGAAGGTGAGGAGAAATGAGGGATGAGAGCCTTCCAGCTTCTCGCGAGAATGAATTCCGACTTTGAATATATTCCGTCCTTCGCGCGTATCTCTTCGAAACCTCCCCTCAACGGCGAGCGCTCAAGAACTGATCACGGCAGGCAAATTGCTTCGGACTGAGCTTTCGAAAGCTTTATACAAACAGCGAAGATTAGAACAAAACGAAGAACAGCGTCGAAAGGATAATGCAAAGATTCGGGCCGTGCTGAACGGAGGGTCCTCTAAAAAGCTACTACTCACGTTCACTCCTCCCCCACAGACCCACGCTATCACGCTGGCGAACGGAGCTCTTTCAGCAGATCCAAACGTGGTAAAGAACGAGACTCGAGCATACTTTGAAAAACTTTACGAAAAGTCGAACGAGGTTCCCGAAAATCGACCTTGGCTGCTTACTCCATCCGGGCAGAGAATCAGGGAAAGAACCGAAGAGAAGCAATTTTTGTGGCCTCAGACGCTAACGGTATCGACGCTTAGAGCTCTTTTACGAAAAGGAAATCGACAACCTTCGCCAGGGCCCGACGGTTGGGAAAAATGGACGGTACTTCTTCTCAGCGACGAAGCGCTACAGATTGTTGTACATCTACTCAACTACATGCTTCTCAACAATTACTTTCGTAGTATTCGACAGAACTTCATCATCACCATGTTCAAAAATCGAGGACTCTCGACAGATCTTCGAAATTATCGAGGGATCGTGCTTTCGTGTTTCCTCTACTCGACAGCCTCTTCCTTCTTCACGACTAAGATTCAAGACTACTCCTCGGACATGTCGCTAATTCCGCCATCGCAAATAGCTACTCAAAAAGGTGTTCAAGCGCGGGATCTTACTTCTCTTCTCGCACAAATTCAATCCTGGGCCGAGCGAAATGACACCACTGTGTACAGCTTGGGTCGTGGTCAGATGAAAGGTTTTGACTTGTTCCACGCTCAAGCAGGCTACGACGCATATCGTTTCTTTGGACTCCCAGAGTCGGTTGCAAATTTTGATCGTGCTCGACTTGCGAAAAACTCGTTCTCGGTTAAGACTCCGTATGGACTGACTGACTCATTCGACGTCGAGGGACTAATGAAACAAGGAGATGCTACTAATCCTTTCCGATTTGCGCTCGGAATGGCTCCCCTCTCGTACTGGCTGAGCGATCAAATACTCAACGATGATCTAGTTCTGCGCTCGAAGCTCGCAGCAATACAACATGAACATACTCACCTTGATCATATAAAGCTACCAGTGAGAATACTTTCTGCTATGGACGACACTCGACTTTTCGCAACTTCGATTCAAACACTCGAACAAATTACCTTCCTCAGCGAACAGTATCAAGAAGCGTATGGTGCCAGAACTGACTGGAAAGGGAAAACTACCTTGAGTGTACTAGGAAGGCGACCAGACGATACTCCAGACTCGATCATACTTCTTACTCCTTCCGGAACTCACACAATTCCTTTCGCACCTTTCACTTTCCTTCGCACAGAAATTGATCGGCCCCTTTCACAGTACGAACTGCTTCGCTCTTTGATACAGAACACAATTCTCCCGGCCACAAGAAGTCGTCGGCTGCCAATTTCCGCTATAGCAAGATTCCTCGAACAAAAGTTGATCAGTGTTATCAGGCCTAAGCTCAGTCTTTGTCCGGTTACTCTTTCACAAGCGGCTTCGCTTGATGAGGAAATTGCTAGGATCATCTCAAGATACCTGAACTGGCCGCTATCCGTCACTGCGGCTATCTTGAGTATTCCTCTCGCTAACTTCGGACTCGGAATGACTAGTATCTGGCGATTGAATGGAGCAACAGCGGTTGACGGCTTACTACGTGACTTGAACCATCAATACCTGCCGTTTAGACGAGCAGCTCTCATAACTCTGGCTGACTGGCAATGCTCGATAGGGAACTGTAAATTTCCGCTTCGACAGAATGCGCCTCAGCCCTCTTCGAAGACGCGGCTACCTAACGCCTGGAAGACAGCGTTCGCTTATATGAGACTAGTACCCGAGCTGAGGATTGCACCCACTGATTTGCACGAGATAAGAAGAGGAAACGTCAGCATTGTGCATTTCGCAAAAGCTTTGAGTGCTCCAGCGGATGTTCTACGAGAAGCCTACAAGGTGGAAAGTTTCCGACTCACAAAGTTAAAAGATTGTGCTCATCGCGTTCGCATAAAAGCCGGTACTGGCGCAGTTCGACCGAAAGACCTTCTAACCTCTTCGCCTCTTTTCACGCCATGCCGGCTGTTGAAGTCCTGGCTATCCCAGGTACAAGGATATGACCTCGTTGATGGACCAATCACGCTTCTGATGAGTCGCAACGATCAAGAGCTGTATGCAATGGACCTTATTGAACTCGAAACCGAAGGAGCTACAGCTTCTCTCTCTAGAATGGCGCAAGGGGAACAAGTAGGTTGGGCAACTGACGGCTCGCACTTCTCAGCAGAGAAAGAGCTGCTACCTAAGACCGGCGCAAGCGTAGTTAACTGTGTGGGAACGAATCTTCGAATCGGTCTTTCCTGCGATGCTGGTATTCTTGAAGCAGAACTATCAGCTCTAGTTGTTGCGTTCTTGATAGCCAGAAAAGACAACACAAGACCGCATACTATATACACTGACCACCTAAACAGCGTCAAGCTACTTGAAGGAGAACCAAGGAAACGGGATTTGCGATCGACTCTTCCAGCTCGAGCACTCCAAGCTTGGCTCGTCGTCCTTGCGAAGAACTCCCCAAATGTCTCTGTTGTACACGTCAAATCGCATACAGAGGCTACCGATGAAGCATCTCTCCTCAACAACCAAGCTGATCTAGTCGCGAAAGAAGCAGCAAAAGATCCATTAATTTTCCAAATGCCTTTCCCTACGTTCCATCTCCCTGAATACTGTCTTCGAACAACACATCGGTGGATAGAAGGTAACGTCAAGAGTTACCTTGATACAGCTTTAATCGGTAAGCTGAAAGCCCCGTCGAGACTTGATCAGGAGTTGAAACTTCTTCAGCTTTTCGGTCTTAAAGTGCCAGCGTATCCGTACCGCCGAGCGCTTTCGACATATTCGGCTGAAACGCAGCTACTGCTCCGATCACACAAGCTGGCGGTAGCATCTCGGATAGGCCCAATCTTTAGCTCGTCGCAGATCTGCCCTTCGTGCGGAATTTTCGTTGAAGACGAAAGTCACGTGTTTGTTCACTGTGAGGCATATTTTGCAATGAAACTCAAGGCTAGCATTCGTCTTGAGCAGCAGACAGTGAGTGCGTACCGAAAGCTAATACCGGAAGCGACAGAAATACAAATCAAGTCGATTGCTGCCTCCGCGGCGTTACTCCCTTTTTCCGCCCTCTATTATAAATTGATTGTGCCACCAGTGGCCCTAGTTACTCAAGCAGTCGATCGTGTTCGTACCTCTATAGAACTGCTTTGGCATCGCGAATTAATGATTCTAGCAGGCCAAATTTGGGGACAACGAATGAGAAATTATTACAAAAACAAGTAGAGGTACTGAGCTCGTTTTGTAGTCGCTCCGGCGACTATAGTGGTTCAGCGGGACTGCCCGCTTTGTTGGGTAGTTTGGCCAATTGGGCCGCAGCTGAAATCGATTCTCTTCTCTTCTCTTTCTCTTTCTCTTTCTGGGATTGGAGGCACTGGATTGCTCACCTGTACCCAGCAAGATCATTCTAGTCATGATTGAAAAACGAGAACTGCAGAAGAAGACGAATTCCTAGAGCTTCACGACGACTGATCAGACCTCGTGCTTGGAGTGAGAAGCGTATTGATGACAAATCGACACATGAAAGCAGAAGTAGAAGAGTGAGTAGCAAACAGGGAAATGGCAGAAACGGAAGAAACAGCACGAAAGAGAGAGGAAGAGAGAAGGAGAGAAGGGGTTTCGAGAATTGAAACAAGTACGGTTCAGGTTCCCGAGTTTTCTAATCCAGAAGTTACCCTTTCTGCAGCTGAGATCTCGGGAAGAGGTGGAAGAGGATAGTTGCGGAGACGGAGAAGAGCTCGTTGGAGAGCTAGGTAGTGCTCAGGAGAGAGTAGGCAACGAGCGATCTCGTCCTGTGAAAGCGATAGAATTGATTACGCCGTGGACGCCGGGAAGGTGACAGCGATCATGGACTCACCTCGTCATCTAGAGCTTCTGCGGAAGCTTCATTCTTGGTTCTGCTTCGCGCTTCTTTACTTGCCAAACTCTGTTGACGACCGAGAGCAGATTCCTTCTCAGCATCGTAATCTCCATCACGAGCGACGAACAAGCTCGTGTTCGATCTCGCTCGTAGCTCAGCAACCCGTTCATCGACAGTATCTTTGACGAGGAAATTGAAAACGGTTGTCTCTTTCGTCTGACCGATTCGCCAGATTCGAGCTGTCGCCTGAATCTCGAGTTGAGGAGCGAGGAGTGGTTCGAGAAGGATCATCTACAGGTAATAAGCGAGCCCGTGAGCGAAGTGTAGTGGGCGATAAAGTCGAAACGAGTATCCGAGAGAGCTTACGTAACGAGCGCAGGTCAAAGTAAGTCCAGCCGACTGCGAGCGCGTATGAAGGAAGAAAGCAGCAACGTCCGGATCTTCCTGAAACCTCTTGACGACTCCTTCTCGTTTGCCTTTTGCGCTTGAGCCTTCGAGTCGAACGAATTGCAAACCGTTGCGGTTGAACGATTCCATCAGCAACTCCAGGGCTTCTTGCCATACTGAGAAGATGACGATCTTCGCTTCAGGGTCACGCCTAGCGAAATCGAAGTGAAGGAAATGGGTATGGAATCATCGGAGTGCAGAGAGAGGAAAAATAGCTCACCTTCGAAGGAGTTTTGTCAAAGAAACGACCGCATCTGCTTTCGTGGAAAGCATAGCAGCGTTCTCGACTGAATTCATTGCGTCGATCTCTGACTGTGCAAGGTGAGCGAGAGTAGGAGTCGATATTTCAAAGGCTTGCAAGTTCTGAGCGTCTTTGGAGTTTCCGCTCTCTTTAACATCTTGACCTTGTCCCGTGGCGTCTGCTTGACCATCTTGATCGACTTGATTACCGTTCTTCTTTCCCTTGCGACGATACTGTATATGTTCAAAGCGCCGATGAGTTCCCTGTAGACAGGAAAACATGGAACCGAAATCTCACCTTGACATTCTGCCACGAACGATCTTGAATCTTGGCTTTACATAGAGGGCACGTAGGTGATCGAGAGTACCAGTTCTTGAAGCACGATCGGCAGACCAAGTGAACGCAAGCGAGCAATACTCCCTGAATCGTGAAGGACGAAAAAAATTGTTCAATCAGTTTTCGTCCGTGCCAATTCAAGCGGGATTTGGTAGACGAGCTCACATCATTGTAGGTTTCGGCACAAATAGGACAGATATGCCCGTCTTCCTCTTCTGCGGTGTTGAGATTGTCTAAGTAGCGTTTACGTTTCTCCTTCTCCGAGAGGAGTTCAAGTAGATCCTTCTCTTGTAAGCGTAGGCCCTCGAGCTCTATCAAGATACCTCTCCATTTTGCACCATCCATGTCGGGATCGGCAACAGAATCCGAGATGGATTGAAGATTTTTGAAGTAGAGAAGTCGAGCGTTGATCGCGCTAGTGAAGGAGGCGAGTTCGTTTCGGAGGCGGTCAGACACTTTCTCGAGAGGAGCGAGCTACGATAAGGCGCGATAGAAAATTGTCAGCTTGAGGAGGCCTCTCTCGCAGCGTCAGAGAGATCACGCACAGCTTTCGAGATTCTCTTCTTCTCGCTTTCAAGAAGAGCGATCTCTGTATCACGGTTGGAGAGTTCGGCTGCATCCTTCAGTTTCTTGACTACAGATGACGGAATAGAGCGAAAGAACAAATTAAAGAACGGAATCAGCTCTTTCAGCTCTTTCAGCTCGGGATGCACGACAGAGAAAAGAGTTTGTAACTCACTGAGATGACGAAGGGGAGTAATTTCGGCGAATTCACGGCCTTCTCCTTTCGCTTCAATCCTTTCGACGAGGAGTTCGTAACGTAAAACATCGGCAGGGGTGAAACCAGTTTCGAGAGTGGGAGCGCGGAAATCTGTGATAGAGTTGTTCTTGATGTTGGCGTTTCTCTTCTTCTGCACGCGAGTCTGCACATCACAGATCCAGTATAGATGAGGTTCGAATCTCAAGTCTCTATCACCTGGAAAAGTTCTCACCTTCGGTCCATAATCTCTTTTAGCTTTCCTCTTTCCTCCTTCTCCTTCGTTATCATCCTTTCCCTCCTCCTCTTGCTCTTCTTCCTCGTCAGAACTATCTAAATGAGCTGCGTTTGCTTTACGTTTTCTTCCAGTAGAAGGCTGCTTCTGAGGTAAGGGAAGCATCAAGTTTTCTTCAGTGAAGAAAATGGCACTTTGCTCAGCTTTGAATTGATCGGCTAAAGTCGAACGAGTTCCAACGATTCCGTAGCACCATTCTCCTACAAGAACAGTGTAGGCCTGACGTCGAAGCGCGGTACAATCAGCTTCGCAGGCCGGTAGGAAAAGGAAAATAACGACGAAAAAACTTGCCTCCATATAAACCTCCAGTTTTTCCTGCAGTACAGCTCTCTCTTCGTACTCTTCTCCAGTAGCGTTGTCACCAGCGATAGGAACAGTCTTCAGGATCATGTCGACAATCATTTGACGATATTGAAAAATCAGTTCAGCATCTGTAAAGAGACAGATGTCAGCGGTTCTCTCAGACGTTCGAACGAAGATCAATGAAGCAAGCTCACAACCGTTGAGGATATCAGAAGTGATTTCTATATCTTCGTATACAGATAAAGCGAGGATTCCGTGACCTTGTTCGTTGAAAGAGAGCTCGAGATCCGTAACGTCGAGGGCATCTTCCTTGTCTCGTTCTTCCAGAGAAGAACGCAAAGTCGACTGAGCTCTCTCGACATGATCTTCGTAAGACTGAAACGAGTCAGAGAGAGGATCAGCACGATGGCAATAAGGAAGTAACAAGGAGGAAATCTCGCTCACTTGAAGCAGAGTTTGGCGAAGTTGTTCTGCCGCACCGTAAGCTTCAGCTTCTTTGTCTTCCTGTTTCATGTTGAAGAACGCGTGACCGGAGAAGAACAGAGCCGAGTGCTTGACGAAGAGTAGATCGCGAAGTCGATTCCTCAGACCGCTGAGCGAACGAGCGAAAGCCTTCTCTCGATCCGAAAGCGAATCCTTTTCCTGACCTTCGTCATTGGCGAAACCGATCTGGAGGGCGCCTTTGACATCGTTTGAACCTGAAGAAGCGGAAGATCTACGGTACGAGTGTATTTGAGTCGACGAGTTCATGATTGTAAGAAAGAGAGAGAGGGAGAGAAAGAAAATGGCACTCACTCTGAACGTGATTTCCTACTGCCTTTCCAAGCAGCGTGAATCTCTCTCGTGACTTCTTCAATGATCGGTTCTACCTCCTCGATAACCTCTTCGTACACCTTGAGCGCTGATTCGAACCTATCTTCGACTTCCTTATCCCACATACCGAGTTGAGCTCTCCTAACTTTGAGCGACAACAACTGTCGTTGGTCGGTTTGGATCGCAGAGATTGCTTGTTGCCTCATCGTAGCGTATACTTCATCGACAGTCTTGAGAACATGACCTAAAGCTTGTCGACCTGCCGCTCCAACTTGAGGATGAGCAGCGAGAGCACGTAAAATCGAGAGCCAACGATTCTAAGAGAGAATAGGTCAAACAAGTTAGTATTTCGATGGAGCAGCCACGGCGGAGATGCGAAAGCGATTCTCACCATTTCAGCCTTGTCAGGTTGCCAAAGGAGAAGGTTTCCAGTTCGACGATCGATTTGCTCTTTTGGTGTACCATCAGCGTTGAGTCCGAGCGATTGAAGCATCTCCGAGTAGCGACCTTGATAATAGAAGCTTTCGATCGCGGTGAAGTCGAGAGGGACTACCAAACGAGTTTGTTTCGGTAGGTAGAGCTCGTTCGTGATTTGACTTTTGAGAGTTCTCTCTCCAATCTCTTCAAACACTGGTCCATTGGAAGGTCGTCGTATCAGTTTAAAGCTCTTTGCGAGAGGCGGAACCCAAGGCGAAACAGAACTCACGTCGTTTGAACGATTCAGGTTCTTCGAGTAGCCTTGAAAAGGAAGCTTTGGTACTCGCAATCGGTTCTACTCTGAGGTAAGTCAAAAGAGCTCGAACATCTTCAATTTTGTCTCGAAGTGGCGTGGATGTTACTGCCCAACTGTGCTGTCGAGGAATAAGGGACAGAGTCTCTGAAATCGCGGAGAACGAGTCGCCAACCCTATTGCGACGCAAGATTTCAGGGGTTTTCTCAGTAGCGGTAGATACTAAAGCTTGAGAGAGCGAGATAGATAGAGAGAGTCGAAGACTTACATCTGAGTCTCATCAGCGATAACTCGCATGAAATCGACCTCAACGAGAAGGGACCGACGATATTTTGGTTGTCTTGCTGCTTGATTCCTGAGAGATCTCGCATGAGGTTTTCGCGCGATCGCAACCTCACGTCTGAGAACATCGAACGTGGTCAAGACGAGGTCGAACGATTCGGCGATGAATGAAGGAGTGAAAGTAGTTTTGAGAGTTTTGATTCCCTGTCTCAAATTTCACGAGAATCGTTAGTCTTTGCATGAGCATGATCGAGAGGTGAGTAGATTTGAAGCTCACATCGTAGCGAAGAACTCGAAGACCTGGAGCGAGACGAGATAGTTCCTGAGACCACTGTCCAGAAATTGCCGTCGGACAAACCACGAGAGTCAAACCAGTCGGTTGCACTTGTGCGTCAGTCTGGCTGTTGTACCAGGTAGGTAGGTGACGTCTAGATGAGTCAGAATCTACGAGGCAACGAACGACGACAAGAACGAGCTTTCGTCAGATCCAGCTGCAGCATTGAGTAGAAAAGTGAGAGGGAAAGGTGCGAGAAACGCACGAAGTAGAACGAGAGACACTGTCGTGACAGTCTTTCCAGTACCGACTTCATCAGCCAACAAGCCACAACCTTGGAAAACTCGGGTTTCCTCCTGATCGATGTCCATCTTGTCACCATCTTCTGGTTGGTTTCTAGAGTACGAATCAATTGAATCGGTTTCCTTGGTAAGACCCGTGACTCGATTGAGCCAAATCTGTACTATTTCTACCTCATCCTCCTCGTTTCTCGTTTCCAGATTCCTTCTTTGCCATAAAGAACCACGAGTGATTCTATCGAGTTCTTCCGGACTCAAATTCTCCAACTTTATCCTCTGTACCAGATCTTCGTCCTCCGACGATTCGATTTCCTCCTCGCCTGATCTCTTTCTTCCTTTTCCTTTCCCTTTCGGTGCATCGCCTCGAACAACTCTGGCCAACTTGCCCTCCCTCGACAGCATCCACCTGAGGGACCTCGACTGGAACGGATACAGCTCCACCGAGAGACCTTCAGGTCGAAGGAGAACGTCTTCTTCCTCTCCGAGTTGATCTGATCGTCGATGAGCTTCTTGAGAATCTTCGATCGCTCTTCCTTTACCCTTCTGTTCTCGGCGAAGACGGGCTTGACGCTCTTCCGGAGTCTCGACAGCGACGTAGGCGGGAGCGGAGGTGGTGAGAGGTAGACCGTTGCGAGTCAGGGGCGCTCGTTGAAGAGAAGAGTAGAACCAATCGATCGTTGCAACCTCGGGAGAGTCGGAGTTCTGAGGTTGAGGAAAGAGTCTGTTGATGAGCAATTGCTTCGCTCTGCAGAAACCGAACGGGAAGAACTTGGAGAGATCGACGAAGACTTGAAGATGGAGTTCGATTTCTTCTTCTCGATGAACCCTCAATTCTCCCTTCAATTCGAGTCCACTCTCCTTATTGACGTTGAGAGTTATCAAAGCATCCAACAATCCTCCTCCTCCTACGACTGGGACTTTGACTTGAGTTCCTCTTTCCTCTCGTGCTCTCCTAGCTGCAGCAGATTTGAGGTTCTTGAAATTCTGTCCTGCCTTTGTCAAAGGTGGAGGAACGTGTATTGAAACCCATTTTTGAGCGAGGTGGCAGGACGGATCGAGTGCTGAGATTTCTACGAGAGGGTCGGAGTTGGGAGAGAGTGAAATAATCTGAAGAATGTGAGGAGTCTTTGCGTTTTGCTTCGAATAGGCGAAGTCGACCGGGATCGAGAAAGAGGAAGAGCCTAGATTCGAGAGGAAGTGGTCCAGGTCGCGAGAAGGGACGGGACGAAAACGAAGAGGGAGCGAGAGAATCTTTCGTTGAGAGGGGGAGCGAGCGTTTGCAGCAGAACTTGAAGGGCTCGGATTCGATTGCTTCGCGAGGGTTTCGAAATCTATGAACTAGAGATGCAAAGAAGAATACAATGTCAGCTGAATCGAAGCGAAAAACCAGAAGCTTTGTTTGAGTTCGAGTCAGAGAACACTTCCGCTTCTCTTTCTGTCGCCGCAGCTCCCGTGCCGTTTGCATATTGTGGTTCTCACTATCGCTTTATACTGCACAGAGAAACTTCGAAGAGAGCAGCCACGACGAACAATCTCTTCTTGAATGACCTCACTGACCTTGATCTCGTTCGCTATGTCCTGATCACCGTACAGAACCATAAACTCCTCCTCTCGTTCGCCCTCCATCTCTACAGGCCTAGACTGCTGAGTGATGTAGAGACTTGCTATTCAAACTTGATCTGGAAGAAGAGGTTTGAGAGTTTCCTTTGTGATTCGCGCGACTTGCGAGCGCGTAGCAGACTTGTTGAGGGACTTTCAGGAAAGCTGTCTGATTGTATTGTTGATATCGAGTGAAGAGGAGGAAAGAGAACCCGATCGAGAATCGTTCAACTTGAAGTCACTTATTTTCGCTCCTCGCTGCACGCTTACTTCTGCTGACCCAAAGTTTCCAGAGGGGCTCTAGTACTAGAGTGCATTTGACGATCGTCCCCGGAGGAGTATATATTTCTCGAATTTTACGTTCGCTTTTTTCGTTCGCAGATCTCTTGCGAGCTTGCCGACTCCTCTGCTACTTGCTTTATCATGCTATTCTAGCCTTGTACGCTGCGCCGGGTCACGGAAAAGGTGATTTCAAAAAAAAAAGTCAAGCTCCACTTTCGCAATTGCAAACTCCGATCAAAATTGACGACGACGCTTCCCGTTCCCTCTTTCCTTCCAATTCCTCACTTTACTCATCGAAACTATGCCAACTGTTACTGAGCAATCACACGTCCTACTCACCGGAGCTTCAGGCTTCCTCGCTGTCCGTAAGTCTCCTCTTTCCCCTTCTTCAACCCCGACATCGCGTCATCATTCAATCCTTACAATAACCTCCGTTTCTTTATCCTATACACTCAGATATCGCTCAACAACTCATCGAGAGAGGATTCAAGGTCAGGGGAACTGTCCGGTCGAAAGAGAAAGGAGAGTTCCTCACGAAACAGGTCGTCAAAAATTCGGACAAGTGGGAATATGTTATCGTCGAAGACGTCGGGAAAGAAGGTGCATTCGACGAGGCTGTAAAGGGAGTAGACGCAGTTTTGCACACCGGTATGCCTTCTTCTTTTTCCTCCTCCTACTAAAGATCGAGTCTTCCAACGGTAAAAGCTCACACGAGTCTTGACTCTCCTCGCAGCTTCTCCTTTCCATTTCAATGTCAACGACCCGCACGAGGACTTGATTAATCCCGCTGTGAGAGGTACAAAGAACCTTCTGCGAGCCGCTTCGAAGGAGAACAAAATCAAGCGAGTTGTCATCACCTCGTCGTTCGCTGCGATTGTCAACCCTTACGATCCCGTTTACATCTTCAAAGAGGATAAAGACTGGAACGAGTATTCTCCCAAGCAAGTTGAAGAGAAAGGCAAAGACGTAGACCCAGCTCGTAAGTGTGAACTCCTTCTCGTTGACGTTCAAAAGTGTCGTTGCTGAAAAGCTCGTTACATCTTCCAGAGGCATACCGCGCATCTAAAACGCTCGCCGAACGCGCCGCCTGGGACTTCATCGAGAAAGAGAAACCCGGTTTCGATCTCGCAACTATCAATCCTCCGTCAGTTGAACGCTCTCTCCCCTCCCTTTTCCTGAGAAATTCACGCGCTTGTACTCATCTACCTCACACTTGTCCAGTCTCATTTTTGGACCTATCATTCACGATGTTCCTTCTCCCGACAAGCTGAACACTTCCGTTGCCAACTTTTACAAATTCCTCACCGGAGAAAAAGACTCTGAAGCAGCAACTGCAGGTTTCGGATCGATGGTCGATGTTCGAGATGTCGCACAACTTCACATCGACGCTCTCGTGACGGAAGGTGCCTCGAACCAGCGTTTCTCCGTTTCGAACAGTGAGTCGACAACCTCTCTTTGCTTCTTTCCGAGACGAACCAGCTAATTTTCGGAACTTTTCTCTCTCGTCAGCCGATTCGTCGTACCAGCCCCTCCTCGACTTGTTCTTCGAGAAAGCTCCTTCTTCCCTTCTCGAAGCGTTCCCTCGAGCTGAAAAAGGCAAACCCGGAACTCCCAAACCTAAGCAGAATCAAATCGACAACTCGAAAGCAAAGAAGACCTTCAACTGGGAACCGATCAGTGTAGAGAAGACCGTATTGGATATGGCCCAGAGTCTCGCCGAGTACGAAAAGAAGTGGCAAAAGTGATATGTTAATTTGTCGTAATTTGTGTTTCGAATTTCTACATCATTCAACAGCGTCACAGGAGTAGGTCTTTGCACGGCAGAGAATTTAGAGCTTCAAAAATGAGTAGCTCAAGCAGCGAAAGCGAGGCGATTGAAAGCATTGCCGGCTTTGATGAATGTGGTCGAAATCAAGCCGACACCTACAGAAAAGGCACTACTTTAGCAGCTGAACTGAGAAACAGGAACCTGAAATGGAAGTGCTAGCTAACCTGCTACGTATACAACAGAACGGAGGTTGGACCAAGCGGCAGAAGTAGTTCTAATGTAAAGAACCTGTAAATGGCAGAATCAAAACTCATATCAGCTTGTTGCGAAAATATCGTTTCAGAGAGAGAAACGAAGAGATTCACGTTGTAGATGATACGACTGAGAAGGTAACCTCCAGCGAACAAGTTCATGTACTTGACGGGGAGACGAGCGAGGTTACCAACGACGACTGCAGAAGCGAAAACTCCCCAAGATTCGAAACCGTTTTGTTGAGCTGCTTCAGCTCGAAGGTAGCGACGAACGATCTACAGTAGGAGAAGGTCAGCAATCTCGATAGTGGTATATAGTTTGAGGGGAGTCCAAGGGTACCTCGGATTGCTTCTCTTGATCTGCGACCTTTTTGAGGAATTCACGAGGACAAACGTTGTCGAAATCAGGGAGGTCGTTAGATTGCTTCGTGAGGTAAGCGGCGTAAAAGTGAGGTCCGATAGATGCCAACCACCTAAAACGGGGGAGAAATTGAGAGCAAGTCGAGTGAGGTCACTTTCGAAGTGGAGGAGGTGGAGGAGAGGAAGGAAAGGGTGAAGGAATGCTCACATGGCGGGGACAGCATAGAAGGAGTAGTTAGTGACTGTAGACATTCTGGATTTGAGCAAGTAGGCTTGAGCGGAGGAGGAGGAAGAAAGGAAAGGAGAAGCTTCAAATTTCCAATTCGATCCTCATCACTCAAAGTTGACCGATATCTCTTCAAACTTCAGCTCGGTCAAGCCTAACGCTCGTTTAAGCCCAGCAAAAAGCCATTCGAATTCACAAGCTGTTGCAAATCTGAGCAAACCACTTTCATCAAAAATTATGGATCTCTTACCTTCTGCAGGTCGAAGTCTGCCTCTCCGGAAGCAGTCAGGAAGCTGACAATTACCTTGGATCGTATAGGCAAATGCTCAGTATGGAACTAGGGAGTATTGGTGAGTCAGACCTGCTCAGTGGACTCCTCCTAGGAAAAAAAGTTGGCTGATTCCTCCACTCGTTTAAACAGGGACGAACGATACGCCAAGTAAGCTTTTACGTACTGAGAGCCTGGGTTCTGACTAGATCTCATAAGTTTCGAACCTACAGAGAAGCAGACGATGCTTCCTTTGATTGGTTCAAAGTGAGTTTCCCAAACCCTCGACTGCCTTCCTCGTCTAGCTGATCATGATCATTACGAGGCCATGTAGACCTATGCAGAGATCAAGCATCTGATTAATCGATTCGTTCCGGATAAGACTGCTCGGATTTTGATGCTGGGTTGTGGAAATTCGACTCTCTCTCGAGACCTCTACGACGACGGCTACAAGACTGTCGACAACTTGGATTACTCTGAGGTCGTTATCGACAAGATGAAGAAGCTGCATCAAGAAGAGAGACCCGAGATGACTTGGGTCGTTGGGGATATCAGGAAACTACCTTTCGATTCGCAGAGCATAGACGTCTGCATCGACAAAGGTACGATGGACGCCATGATGACGGGAGTTGAAGATGTATGGGATCCTCAACCGGAGATCGTGGCAGACGTTAAAGCTGAAGTGGACGAGGTAGTCAGAGTCTTGAAGCCGGATGGAGTTTTCCTCTACCTGTAAGTTCTTCCTAATCTCGTTTTCGGTACATAGAGGTCACTGACAGCTTGGTGAGGAGTAGTACATTCGGGCAACCACACTTCAGGAGACAGCACTTGACGAGACAAGGTTGGAAACTAGAAATTTTGGAAGTTGGAGAAGGCTTCTCGTACTATTTCTACATCCTGCGGCGAGAAGATCAACCGCCTCTATAGATCTTGCAATCTGAATAATCTCTCACTGTTGAGGAATCTACCCTCTCCTTCGGAAAGAGAGATCTGTCCTCTTACTACAGCAGGGCGGCGATGGAGAAAGTCTGGCTCGCGGCTCGGAAAATGACAACGTTATAGATACGCATATTTTGACGCGAGCTTGTGAAAGTGTTGGGGGTGTAACTCAGGGGTAGAGTGCTCGCTTCGCATCCGCGAGTCCTGCGAGAAGCCCGGGGTTCAATTCCCCGCTCCTCCAAAGATGTTCTTTTTGTCTGTCGTCAAACCTTCGAGCCATTGTCTGATCGAGGATTAGCTGCGTTAGCCGTCTCAGCATATGACTTTACTCTTTTTCCGAAACCTCTCTTTTTTTGCCTTCCGCTTTCAGTCCCTCAAGTCGAGGAAATGCGTGCTTTGAGTAGTCGGCGGATGTAGTAACGTTAAACGGTATATAGAAGCTAAACATATAGGCTTCGTATGTGCACTTGTGGTTTAGTGGTAAAATCGGGCATTGCCATCTGTCCATGAGACGACCTTGCCTGGCCCCGGGTTCAATTCCCGGCGAGTGCATCTTTTTTGTCGTTCCGCGCCCCACGAGGCAAGACTTTTTGCTCCTCTCGCCTTTCGTTTTTTGTGCTCCTTTCCCCTCTCACACCGGTGACAATACTCGAGAATTCGTCTGCAGTGCGAACGTTTGAGACTGCAGAGGGGAGCAATGGAAAGCAACATGTCTGCGTCGGAGAACAATTCCTCTTCTCGTCCACCACTCCATCGAGACCTAGCAACATGGGTATGAGGAGACGGAGAGCACCTTCCGATACTGATACAGTAACGAACACAACCGAACAAGCTCCAGCCCCGAAAGGATCAGCTTTCCCCTCTTCTTCTTCTCGGTTCAATTCTCCCAAACTACGGCAACTCGCTTTCATCGTACCTCTGGGTTTATTAGTGTTTTACTTGCTCTCCAAATCTACTACAAATCCTTCCCTCGGATCCGAGTATGCGGTTTGCACTCGAGAGCAGGATGGAATCGTAACGATGAACGAAAGCAATTCGTCGACACTACGGACCCAGTGCTTGGTGGTGCAAAATCGCAAGATAACAGGAGTCGGGTCAATCGAAGAAGTGAGGGAAAAATGGGGAGATCGAGAAACTCTCGGAAATGATGGTATTAAAATTGTTTGGCTTCGCAAAGGTGAAACGGTGTTGCCAGGACTGTGAGTCACTCTCGTCTCGTTACGAAGAGTAGCGCCGAAGCTCACGAGGACCACGAAATAGCATCGACGCCCACGCTCACGTGCTTCAGTATGGAGAAGCGCAAACTTCGGTCAATCTCGTTGGTTCGACTTCGATGAAAGGTGAGTCTATTTCCGTTGTTTATTCCAAATGATACTGACTCGAGACTTGTCTCAGAGGTCAGAGATAGAATCGCTCAATTCATCGATGCTTCTCCTACTTTGAAAGCGGACAAATCTCAATTCATTCTCGGTCTTGGCTGGGATCAAACAAAGTTTTCAGACGTCGAGGAAGGTCGTTTTCCTACCGCTGTACGCTTCACACACTCCCTTGCTTCCTTAGGCGCCGTATTGACAACCTCACAAACGAGTTAACAGGCAGATTTAGATTCAGATTCACGACTGAAAGGCCGTCCAATCACTCTCAAACGAAGTGAGTACTTCATTCCGGGGTCTTACAACTGCAGATTGATTGCTAACTCGCTGCTTATATGCGTGGCAGTTGACGTTCACGCCATTTGGGTGTCCGAGAGTATTCTGAAGCTCCTTCCGCCTTCTCTCCCGGATTCTATCCCTGGAGGATCAATCATTCGTTACCCCGGCTCAAATACACCTACTGGTGTGTTCTTGGATAATGCTATGAGTCTCGTCAGTGAGTCGAAACTATCTCTCCAAAGTTTGAGAGAGACACAGCTGAAGTGAGCGTTTTCTCGCTAGACTCTGTTGTCCCTGCTTGGAATGATCAACGCCGTCTCGAGTACCTCAAAGCGACTTCCCGTCAGATGCTCAAGCACGGTTTGACTTCAGTTCACGACGCAGCTCTCACGCTGTCAGACGTCGATTTCCTCAAGAAGGTTGACGAGGAAGACATGCTACCGATCAGGATTTGGGGTATGCTGAGCTGTGAAAACCCTCTCAATAGCTTCTGCGGAGACGATAAGAGGAGCGAGATCTACGAGGGAAACAAGTTCAATCTGAGGTGAGTCAAGCTTTCTTTCCCACGAGTGTTGCGAATTTCGCTGACTTTGCTTCATCCGCTGTATTTCAGAGCCGTGAAACTCTTCATCGACGGAGCTCTCGGATCGTGGGGATCTGCGATGCACGAACCTTATAGCGACAAACCGGAGAGCAAAGGAATTTTGATCTGCGGCGAAGCAGAGCTCAACGATGTCGTCAGGAAAGTAAGCATGAGCCCTCCTACATTTCACCGATGTCATTCTCGTCGTGCTCGAGACGAGTGGGTTGGTTCAACGTATTCAGTCACTGACCATTTCGCTTTTTTCGTCTTCCTCTTTTTGCCTTGCGGGTAGTGGGTTGAAAGAGTCAGTATGGTTCTCTCGTACCTGAAGTGATTCACAGTACTGACTGAAAGAATCGCTTCTCAATAGGGGTATCAAGTCAATTCTCACGGTATCGGAGATTTAGCAAACACGCTTATCCTCAAAGCTTACGATCAAGTGCTTTCGAATTCTTCCCTTCCCTCCTATTCTCGATCTCCCGACTCATCAGACTGGACTGTACGGAACCCACTTCGACTCAGGGTTGAACATGCTCAAATCCTACGTGTCGAAGATATCGAGTGGATGGGAAAACTTGGAATCGTCGCAAGTTTCCAACCGACTCACGGTGCGTCTCCTAATGGCACACATCTCACTCTATGACGAGTTTGAGAGCTGACTTATTCAACCGTTTACGCTCGATAGCTACGAGTGACATGGATTACGTCGAGAGTCGGATTGGTCCCGAGAGAGTCAGAGGAGCTTACGCTTGGCGAAAGATCATATCGTAAGCACTCTCAATCGTTCAAAACTACTGTAGACACCCTTTCCGGCTCGTAGCTGATAACGACTCGCTCGATATTCAGCTCGGGAGCTCCGTACGCTTTGGGATCGGATTTCCCAGTCGAATCTGTCGATCCATTCCTCGGTCTCTACGCTTCCATCACTCGCAAGTATTCACCTGCGTCCCCCAAAACTGGCTCACCTCACGGTACTGATCGAGGATGGTACGAAGAAGAATCGATGACCCCGCTCGAAGCTCTGCGAGGTTTTACTTCGAATGCTGCGAAGGTTAGCTTCCAGGAAAATCGAGTCGGGATCCTCAAGGAGGGGATGGACGCTGATTTCATAGTTGTGCGGGACGGAGACGTACTCAAGCTCGGAGAGAAGAAGGAGGGAGAGACGCAAAATGAGACGAGAGAAAGGGAGAAGAGGCTTGGAACGATGGGAGAAAGAGTGAAAGCCACAGTAGTCGGCGGTAGAGTCATGTATGGACGATTGACGTAGTCCTCCAAAAACTGGTTGGAGGCATCATCCTCATCTCTTTCGTAACGCTATTTCGCAAAAAATGGAATAATATATTTCGAGCAATACAAACCGTAATTTCATGTACCGATGCGATTGCAATGTGCTCTAATCTGCAGCTCCCTGAGGAACTCGCAAGAGAAAGAGAGATTGGGAAGAAGTGAACCGCAGTAGATGCGGAAAATTCGAGGGCGATATCGATGACAGTGTGCAATCCCTCATTTCTGCTCTCTTTCCTCAACACTATTACTTAGACTACGAGCAGCTGCAACTCAGATTCGATCAAGTTCTCGACGGGACAGCACGAACTCTAGACGGCTCACTACTCTAGCAATCACCAAATTCTCATCAATTCAACCCTCAAACTCAATCAGCTACAGACAGCACACACTCTAGTCAACGACTTGTTGAACACCCACTCTTTCACACCATCGACTTGCGCTCTCCTCTCCTCTTCAGCGCCGGTCGCTGCTCCCCATCCCTTTCCTCTCACTTCTCGAATTCCTTTGTTTCCAACCCTCTCTAAACCAACGAGATGTCTTCTACTGCAGCCGACGCGGCCCAATCACTGGTGGCATCTTTCAACAACAAGTTGAACAAGGTAGCTCCTGGTGCCGTCGGAATTCAATTGGCATTGATGGTAGTGATCGGAATAGCCGCTCTCGCTGCATTCTCAGTCCTGAGACCGAACAATTCAAACGTCTACATGCCGAAAGTAAAGTACTCCGAGGACGAGAAGAGACCTCCGAAGATCGGTAAAGGTATTACAGATTGGTGAGTTTTACTTCTCATACTTTCTCGCTCTCTTTCTTGTGCCCGCTGAATCCACTTCTCTCTATCCTCGAACAGGATTCCGCCAGTTCTACATGCGTCGGAAGCAGAATTGATGAACACGATCGGTCTCGATTCAGTGGCTTATCTACGTTTCCTCAGAATGTGCAGAAATAGTAAGTTTATTCTCTTTCCCTTCCGCTCTGAGCGTCGCCTACACGAGCTCATGCGTTTCTTACGGTCATGCAGTGTTCTTGTTCATCGCAATTTTATGCTGTGCCGTACTCATTCCAGTCAACGTTGTTTACAACTTGAAATACGTTAAAGCTGAGAACCGAAATTACTTATTGATGCTCACAATGGAGAACGTCAGAGGTGATTGGCTATGGTGAGTCTCGCATTCGAGTGTTTCGACAACGTGACTACGAAAGATGAAGCGAGCTGATTCCCTTTCTCGAATGAATCGTCAATCAGGGCTCACGTCGTTGGAACTTATCTTTTAACTCTTGTTGTCTTCTGGTTCGTGTGGCGAAACTACTCTGTGAGTACTTCCCATTATCTAGATACGTCGATCAATATAGAGATAGACAGAAAGACTGACGAGAAACTCGATGAAAAAGGCTATCGTTACTCTTAGGTGGCAGTGGTTCAGATCAAAGACCTACCAAGAGTCTCTTCATGCACGATCCTTACTCGTGAGTCGATGACTCCTGGAATATGAGCCTTCTTCGAGCCGTCTAGCTGACTCGCCTCCATTGCTTTCAGATTACTTCTGTCTCGAAACGCGCACAAACCGATCAAGGACTATCAGCTCTACTCTCGTCGCTCAACATTCCCTACCCTACGACTGCAGTCCACATCGGTCGACGAGTCGGTGCTCTCCCATCTTTGATCGAGAAACACAACGAAACCGTCAAAGAATTAGAAGAAGTCTTGACTACATACTTCAAGAACCCTGATCGCTTACCAACGAATCGTCCGAAGAAGAGATTGGGAGGCTGGATGGGAATGGGAGGAAAGAAAGTTGATGCAGTAGATTACCTCACGGAAAAGATTAAAAATTTGGACAATCGTATCGAGGTAAGCACTATTCTCTGCCCCTGCGTGTCTCGGACTCTAATCCTGACTGTCTATTTATGGTCGATCCAGATCGCACGTCAACAAATTCACGAGAAGAAACCGGAAAATTATGGTTTCGCATCATTTGAATCGGTCCCCTACGCTCACATCGTCGCGAAGACGCTTCACGGAAAACGTCGTCTAGGTTCTCATTTCGAGCTTGCGCCACAGGTGAGTTTCATCTGCGACATCATTCCGGCAGCTTTTCTTCGTGGTTGACCTAGAATCGTTTGATTAAGCCCATCGATATCATTTGGAACAACCTGACGATGAGCGACGGAGCTAGGATGAAGAACAAGTTCTTCGGAGGTCTACTGTTGATCTTACTTTGCGGTTTTTACACGATTCCGTTGATCGCTGTCGCTCTTTTGGCCAACTTGGCTGCTTTGTGAGTTCCCCTTTCGCGCTTGAGTACCGACATCTCGGGACACGATGCTCATCATTGCGTTCCTAAATGCGCTTAGATCTGCTTACGTAGGATTCATCGATACATGGGTCAACAACTACTCCTGGTTGTTCTCCGCTTTCGTCGGTTCGTCATCAATTTCTTTCGAACGTACTGAAGAGTTGAGCTCATCAGCTCTTCCTTTCTCCCTCCTTGAACCAGGTATCGTACCTCCCATCTTGACGCTAGTACTGCAAATGGTTCTTCCAATGATCATTCGGTAAGTTTCGGACCTGTCGTTTCTCCAAGTCGAGCTGAAATCGTTGTTGACTTCTTCTCCTTTCACTACAGCTGGATCGCTTCACTTCAGGGTGCTACAACTCATTCTCAATCGGATCGAATAGTTACAGCTCGTTACTCTGCGTTCTTGTTCATCACTCAATTCATCATTTTCTCGCTTTTGGGAGTCGCCGTGCAGATCAGTAAGTCTCTGTCGCATCAATGCTCTCTTCACCCGTAGCCAGGACGTTGCTGACGAGCTCTACTCGGACGCAACCAGTTTCGCAGGTCGTTGTCGAAGTCGAAGGTCATGCTAGTCAAGAGAAGGTTTTCAACTATCTCAAAACTATTCCTCACAACATGTGAGTATTCCGCGATCGTCTTTCTCTCGAACTCGGAGCGATCACTGACAGAGGTACGATTGCTACAGTCAATCGACTTATATGATCCAATCGAACTGTGAGTTGCCTCTTTCCCCTCCCTTCTATCTCTCTCCGGAAACGACCCGACTGATTTCGTTGCGATCCTTCAAATTCAGATTGGTTGACCGTTTTCCCGCTTCGAGGAGCTTCGGCATTGTTCGATTTGGCTCAAATCATTTCGCTTCTCTTGGTTTGGTTCAGAACTCGCATGTTCGGTAGGACTCCCCGTGAAATTCGAGAGGTAAGCTTCTTTCCGTCTGAGAGTGTCAGCTCGAAACTGATGATCGAGGCTTTTTGATTTGACTTCTGCAGTGGACGAAACCACCAATCTTCGATTTCCCAGTTTACTACTCGAATCACCTCTTGACGGTCGCGGTATCCCTCGTATACGCTCCTATTGCTCCTCTCGTAGTCGCTTTTGGTGCGATCGCGTTCGGAGTCAGTTGTTGGGTCTACAAGTATCAGGTAACCTTTTTTTCCTTTGCCCTTTTTAACCTTGGTCATCTAGAGCTCATTCTTTTCTTTTTGTCGCGAGTAGCTCATGTACGTCAACGTCTCGAGAAGTGAGACCGGAGGAAGGCTATGGAATGTCGCAGTAAACCGTATATTGATGGGAGTCGTGAGTCATCGTTTCTCTATATCAATGTTTTTTCTTCTTGCTTTTTCTTTGCCCTGTTTTTGACCCGGTGACTATACTTACTCCTATTTCACCACTTACTGTAGATTCTTATGCATCTCTTCATGGCTCTATCGATCGGTCTCCAATCGAAATGGCTCTACGCTATCGCAATGGCTCCTCCAGCAATTTGCGTTCTGGTCTTTAAGTACGTTCTCGATCGCAAGTTCGACAATCGATTCAGGTGGTACATCCCTACAGAGCAAGAGATGGCAGAAGTACACCTTCACCACGCCGATGCCAGGAAGCATCGACTTCAAAAGAGATTCGGTCACCCTTCGCTTCATGAACCTCTTTTCACTCCGATGTTGCACAAGAAGGTTCAGCATCTCCTCCCGACCATGTGAGTCTCCCTCGACTTCTTCTCTGCTTTTTGTGTGAACGATATCGAGAGCTGACCCTCGTCTTCTTTCCGCCTCGTGTCTGAAGTTACAATGGACGAATCGGTCAAGGACAGGCGAACCTCGAGGGCAAATCGGTCGAGCAAAACACTATCGGAGGTCTCACGTTCGCCATGATGGAAGCTCACGATCTCACTGTCGACCGAATGGCTTACCTACGAGAACGAGACGAAGACGCCCAAACGGTAACTACTGCGATGACCGGCTTCACTCCTGGAGTTCAACACGCACAACGAGGAGGATCCGTGGACGACTACTTCGACGCAAAGAGAGCCGAGTACATGAGACACGGTGCGAACCGAAGTGTCGCTTCAGGATTGGAAACCCCCGACGAACTTCCCTTCGAACTTCGACAAATGCCAGTAGACGATCCCATGAACGCTTCCACCGAAAACCTTCTCTCCTATCCTCCTTCGTACTCGTCCCCACCTCAGCAACAACAATTCTACGGCAGATCGAGCACTCCCATGCATCGTTCGAACCTCTCGCAATCGTCTTTCACTGCCGGAATGAGTGGAGGATTCGATTACCCACCTCGACCTGAGTCGCGTTCGACTGTCAACACTCTCGGAGGTCGCATCACTCCTCAGATGTCGCAAGGAGGGTTCTACGACTATCCTAGAGGCGGAGGACCTCCTCCCGTCGTCGGAGATGGACGAATCACTCCTCAGCGACAACAATCCTACAACGCCTACGACAACGTCGCCGCCATGAGCTCTCCTCCTTCTCGACTTCACGCATCGCCGCAGCAGTACTACGACCGTCGAGCACCCGAAGTCGTCTCTCAAGAACCACCTGCGAGGACAGCTTATCCCGAATTCTCAAACGCAAGCATGAACCGTTACGGACCTCTCGATGACGGAACTGGCTCTCACGAAGCACGTTAATAGAAAGTCAGCGCGTTCTCTTCGACGACTGACTCGTACAACTCACACAGACACTTTCACTTCTCTTTTTTTCTTTTTCTCGCCCCCTTCTCCCTTCTCATCACCAACTGTTTTTCTTTCGGATCTCACAACTATTACTTTCTTTTGCTTACCTTCCGACAGACACTTATTCACTCGTTACTTATCGCAATTTTCTTCCTGCTTCGTTTTTTCTTTGCCAGAACTTCCCCATCTTGTTCAATTCTCCTTACGTTCAATTCTCTTTCCCATCTTACCCTCACGTCCAATACCTTTTCATGTGTTTGATTTCAAATAAAATTCTACCGCAATAGCAGTTTTGTAGCCGTTTCCTCACATTCAGGTTCGTTCTTGCGATCTCATCATTGATGAAGAGACCGTAAACAGCGATGGTGATGCTCGCCATCAAACAAGTTGCATGATTCGCCGAGAAGACGAGCGCTTTGTGACTCGCAGTTTGAAACAACGCAAGATTGAAAACCACCGATTCTTCTTTCGTCTCATCTTGTTACAATCGCTCATTCGAGAGTCGCTCCGACTAGAATCTCTGCGGTAGAGTCTCTGGCCTACGGAGCTCACAACTATCGCCATCTCTCCGTGTCGTTCAGCTACCGCGAACGATTTGCGATGCGACGCATTTCGTGCGGAAAAAATACGATCAAAGAGCGATTGAACATCCTATCGCTTTATGGCTCTATCCGAGCCATGCTTCACGTTTCGAGCTTAGCTTTCCTCGTGTGTGTCTGTGTGCACCAAAAGTCGACCGAAGCTGGCGAATCCTCCGATTAGAATCGTGAAAAAGACTCTGGCGATTGAAATCGCTGAACCTGACATCACCTGACGATCCGTTCTCTCTCGTCAAGTCTCAACTTCTCCCAAACTTGCGTTACTCGCAGCTGCTCTTGAGACGCTCCCACTTCGTATGAAGGCCAAGAGACTGATGCTCCTCAATTCAGCTTCAATTCAGTTCAAAGTTTCTGCTTCGCCAGGCGAGGAGCCCCTCCAACTTCGAGCTACTATCGTTTCTCTTCGATCAGCTGAAATCCCTATCTCGGTCGACGATTCGAACGATACGCACCTTCGGAAGCGAACAGATGCGAAAAAACGAGGAAAGGAGAAGATCAATCGAAGCTTTTGCAACCCACGTTTGTTTCCTTCCGATGTCAACGGACCGGTGCTTTTACACACGAACGAGACGTGACGCGTCTCTACCAGAAAAAGGGGAAAAGGCTTGTCGAAATCCACCTTCTGAAGCTGTTGTATAATTCTAGAACGTTGAAAGAGTAAGTAGCACGGCTTCGCCAACTTGCCAAGGCGGTACTGTCTCGCGATTACATACCAGAACATGGGTAGCCAGACTATCAGTCGGACTTCGGAATTGCTCAGCTCGGAGGGATAGAGTGCTCAATCGTGATCGGTAAGGGCGCTCGCAAAATTTCGAAACCTTCTCAGCTTCACGTCGCACCTTTTACTTATACAGTACTGTACTTCCCTACTACTGTACCCTCATCTTGCAAGATAGAGGGTAGAGTATCGATGAGTAAAAGTTTTTTTCCTCGTGAAACGATTCTCAACGTCGCTTTTCCTTCGAATCCCAAACGTAATCTTCCGTCATCCCTACTCTCGAAGAAGTGTCGACTGTACAGTTTCGGGAAAGGTGCGCAAGAGATAGACACACCTTCTCTGTGCTTGCTGAGAGCTCTGAGAGATTCTTGCGAAGTGAATCAAGCTTTCGTTGAGTCAACTGCTCTCGGAGAATCTTTTATCGAGGGAAGCAAAAACGATCAGTAATAGAGCTCAATTAGACTGTTCAAAACTTCCTGCCGATATCGTCGAAAGAGAGGAGAGCTATACCTTCCTCCTCCGGAAGTAGGGGTTTACTTACTCCACAGACTACCTCATAGCTATTGCTACAATATAGCCATTTACCTATTTCCGACCTCCCCGAGTCTAGCAGGTCTCGACTCCGTACAACCTCACTGACATAGTCGAAAGAGACGACGTCGTAGTCTTATCTCGACGGGAAAGCGTTCCGAAATCTCCTTGGAATCGTTTTCGACAATTAGGAGACCTCGAACTTCCTGCTCTCACTCTCCCTCTAACTCAAGCCGGTTCGAGCAGATACCGTCGAGTAATAACCCTCAATGAAGGATCTTCGTTGACAAGAGCGCTTCCTGCAAAGTTTCTCGCAAAATCTCGAGAATGAATTGACACGTCTATAGCGTTAGACGTGATCCGTTGAGCTCGACAGCCTACAACGTACATATTGATTGTGCTGAGCGTGAAAGCATTCGAGAGCTGTAGCTTCGCCGGAAGAAAGGAAGAAACGAAAATTTCCTCGCACACTTCAGGCTTGCGATGGGAGAAAATACCCTCAAATCTATCCCTCGACGGCTTAGCTGCCGGTGAGAGAGGATCTAGAGTACGCGTACAGAGCGATACGCGGAGGCTGCGGGATATAATCCTCAAGAACAAGATCAGAATAAAGATTCGATTTTTCATGCACAGACTCGCAAGTCGATTCAAGCTCCTGTCGTTCCCACCAAATTTCTCGTTCGATCTTGAGACGTGTAGTAGATTGAGCCGGCGTTGTTTAGCCCCAACGAAAGTGGACGTCAAACAGCGTTCCGTCAACATGCTGTCAAGTTTTGCGAAACTCGACAATTTTGAGCTCAAACAAGAATCGTTTCCCATGCTTCTTATTTAGTATCTCCCTATTCAATGGAGTTCCTCTTCTCTAATTCGAATAATCAAGACGTTCCAACGCCGTTGGAGAAAACGTTGAAGAGTGGAAAGGAAGTCCGCAGACAATCCAGTCAGTCAGTTCAGATACTGTTTAAAGTCGAAAGCGATGGAAGTTTGAAAGGGGTTCAGGCACACCGATTAAATGATTGATTTCTAGTTTCCCTGATTGATTTACATTTCCGGCTTGGAGGATGATTCAGAGCCTAGACAGTTTTTTCTTTTTTTTCTCTGACTTGACCCTTTGAACCCCCTCCCGCCATTTCAGTTTTAAACTTCTCAATTCCCCCCCCCCCCTTCTCCTCTATCCAGTCTTCAGCCATCCTCACTTTCTCGAACACTCTCAGTCGGATTCGAATCCAGCCTTCTCGCCAAATTCAAAGCGAGAACGCCAGCCCAAACTATTCGAACTCGTCCTTTCTCAAACTTGTTTCCCTTTCCCCCTTCTCACGTTCGATCCCGATCAACTCTCGCCAGTCAACTCTAGGATCTCTTTACCTGGTTGGAAACAAGTCTCAATAGGAGTACTAGCTAAGGAAGAACAGAGTACCGAAGCCGTAGCGATCACACCCAACTCGCCGAAAAGAATCAAGGTGTGGAATCTCTGTACCTCAGCTGTACGACTGCCGACTACCCATAGTTCTCTACGACTGCTATCTCAAAGCTCGATCATCACCCCCACCTCCTAATGTCCATTTTCGGACTCGCTTCCCCCTTCGCGATGACGGCTCAATTATCTTCATCTTCATCTCTCGCCGAGACTTCCTCCTCTCCTTCTTCCTCCTCTTCATCGGACTCTTCCTACACCTCTACAGAGTCGAACCTACTTCCACCTTACTCCAGCCCTTCCACTTCCCGCATCCCTTCAGCCGATCCCGACTTCTTCTTACCTGCTTCTTCTTCTTCCTCTTCTCCTCGCTCTTCCCCTCCACCACCGACAACAGACGAAGCCGCTTTCCACTTCGACCCTTCTAAACAACCTCTACCGGCACCCTTATCACCTCCAGCCAACTCGTTCGCTCAAGCTCAAGCTGCCATGGCTGCCAACAACTCTTCCCATTCGCAGAATCTCATCGGTCACATTGTCAACAACTCTACCAAGGATACCCTCTCCCACCTCGAGTTCGTATCGATCCTCGGTCTCGGTGCTTACGGTGTCGTCTACCTCGCTCGAGACATCGCAGCTCGACCTCTCCCTAATCCTGCTTCTCGCGCTCACCCTCAACTCGGCAATCTCCCTCTCTACGCTGTCAAGTGCCTCAACAAGGTCGGCCTCGACTCTCGTCAACGCGCTTTCCAACGTCGCGAGATTGCACTTCACGGTCTCGCGAGTCGGCATCCGAACGTAGTTTCTCTGCACAACGTTATCGAGGAGGAGACCTGCATCTACGTAGTGTTGCAGTTTTGTGAGGAAGGGGATCTGTTCGGGATGATCACGGAGCGACAACGGTATCTTGGGAACGACGAACTTATTCGACGAGTTTTCCTTCAGATTATCGATTCGGTCGAATACTGTCATTCGAAGGGAATCTTTCACCGGGATCTCAAGCCTGAGAACATTCTCTGTCTCGACGATGGGAAAAAGGTCATGTTGGCGGACTTTGGATTGGCAACTGGAGAGAAAGCGAGTGGTGATTTCGGTTGTGGATCAACGTTCTACATGTCTCCTGGTTCGTCCCTCTTTCTTCTTCGATCCTTCCCTCTCTACTGCGAGCTTTAACTAATACTTTTCCGTCGCATGGCCCATCTAGAATGTCAAGGAGGTCTCTTCCAGCGACTCGGATCTTATTCGACTCCTCACAACGATATTTGGTCTCTCGGTGTCATCCTCGTCAACCTAACGTGCGGTCGCAACCCTTGGAAACAAGCTTGCCCTTCCGACGAAACCTTCTGCGCCTACCTCGGAAACCCAGATTTCCTGCGATCTATCCTTCCCATTTCAGAACACACGAATCGAATTCTCAAGCGAATCTTCGCTCTCAACCCAGCCGTCAGAATCTCCCTTCCCGAACTTCGACGTGAAATCATGAGTGTAAAGACGTTCGTCATGACGGAACACGAGCTTCGACACGCTACTCGTGCCACTCGGGAAGCTGCTCGAGCCTTCGCCGCAAGTTCGAAAATTAACCAACAACGACAACAGGAGGAGGATTATCGCGAGCATCAACAACAGCAACATGTTGAACAGGTTCTCTACGAGGAGGAAGAAGAGTCAGACGAGCTCGAGGAGGAGCCACCGATGGAAGTTGACGAGACCGTTGAGAGTGCATTCTCTACGAGTACGAGCGAGATTGACTTGCTCAACTCTCCTTACCTCTCTCCTTGGACTTCTCAAGGTAGGTTCTCCTGTTTCTCTCATCGCTTCCTCCTTACGTTGAAACTGACTCTTTTTCGTTCCGACTCTTCCACTCAGGTCCTTTCGAGACTACTCCTACACGCCAACAAGCTGCTCCCTCTCCCGCTACTCCAGCCCAACCTACTCGAAAAGCCCCTCTCACACCTCCTGCGACTCCGAGAAGATCCGCTCGTCACTCTGCAGCTCAGAATCACGCTTCTTACTCTTCCTCTTCGACTCTCGCAACCTCGTCCGACGAATCGTACTCGACTGCCAATGGTCGGTACGCGACTCCACCCCAGCAAACCCAATCAGTCTTCTCTACCTCCTCTGAGGAGTTCCCTCTTCATTCGACCGCTGTCGTCACTCCTCCTTCGCCGGTCACTCCTGGTTCTCGCCGTCGTCGTTCCTCCTTGGTTACTCCTCCGAGATCTCACCGTCGCAAACCTTCAGCCGATTCCTCTTCGTCGTCGTCAGGCAACTCTTCGTCGCAACCTCCTACTCCTACTGGACCGCTCTCGTTCGCTCAAGCACAAGCAGCGTCGACAACTTCATCTCTCAGCTTCAACCTAGGAAACGCAGTTCGAATCGCCGGTACCGATGAACACCGTCTCTTGACCTCTCACCTCGAAGATTCTCTCAACTTCTCGTCTCACTCTGGAGTGACGGACGACGCTTCTTCCCTCGGATACGCCGCATCGGCTTCACAATCTTCGAACGGATCAAAGGCATCTTACACGGCATACTACCCTCTCCTCGCCGACTGGGCTGACGCCGCTTCGTCTCAACAAGCGAGTTACAACGTCGTCTCTCTCCCTCCTCCAGTGATCCTCCCAGCCGCCAAACTCGACACGAACGACATGCAATGGCCTGTACCCCCTTCTCACGTTGAAACCCCTTCAGCTCCAGCTCCTGGATACTACACCCGAGAGGAGAAGAAACCCGTTCGAAGACGACTCTTCGCTCGCGCTTCCCCTCGTGTCCACTAATTCTACTACCAACCTCCTAACTAGATATCCCAAATAGCTTCTTATTTATTCAATACCATAACTTCTATCTCCCCCTTCTGCTCGACTCGTCGCAAGTGTTTCAAGTTGTTGTATCGCTCCTCCGACCATCTCAAAACGAGTCTGTATCCATCTATATCACTGCATCCTCTTTCAGTTCCTCTGCATCTCGTATCTCTGTATCCTCGCATCGTTATTGAAAACTATTTCTCTATCATCTGTCGTCTCTCTTAGCCTTGAACTTTTTATTCAATATTACTTACCATCTATTACTACTTCTTCTCAATCTCTTTTTGTTGTCTCTTATCTCTCGCTTGATTCTCTCAGCTCTCAGTTCCTTAGTCTTCTGTTGGATTCGAACCACCCAGTCTTTCCATCTAAATCTCTACTGTATCAAATTTTCGAAATAGAGGATTGCATTCTCCTTTCTTCTTTTCTCCGTTCGATTCTCGTGAAAGAGAGAGAGAGAGAGAGCGCTGCTAGCCAACCTGACCTCGTATCTGAAAAGATTGAGCGAGTAAAGCAAGATCGGAGCGCGAAACTTTTGCAAACACGAGAATTTTGACTTCTTTGAACACGACTTTCGGAATCCGAGCAGAGCCAGACAGGATCAGCGAATCTACAACTCGAGCGTGATGCTCGTGACTTGGCTCTGGAAAGTCCAGCAAGAACCGAGATGAGGGAACAATGTCGTCCTGCCCGTGAAGGGGAGACATCAAACCGTGAGTCTGGCGCGTGAGACAATCGACTGAAGCTCCCTATAATCTCAACAGTGCAATGCAACACACCGCTCGACTGTCTCATCGGTAGCGCTCGTGTCGTCGAGAATAGGAGGATTGAAATTGATGAAGTTTTGATTACGACAAGGATCGATGAGGAGGGAATGAGGGGAATCTACGCTCTGCCTAATACGCCGTCCTGTGTATACTGCTGTAGTCTTGAAAGAGCAGGGAGGCACCTGGGAGGGAGCGATGAAGTTGCAAGAGAGAAAGAGCGAGAGAGAGAGAGAAGAGACCAGAAGCTTCGAGCAGTATCTCTCTCGTTGCTGAAGTCGCTACACGCACCATACGATATCAACAGGAATAGAGTGATAATGATTATGAATTGCAGCAAGTTAAGAGAGAGAGAGAGAGAGACAACAATCCTTCCAAAAGATTTCAACGAAACTAAGGATCAGCCCAGTTTGTTTGACCACACTCTTTTGTTTATAAAAACAAGGTTAAGAGTTCATGGCGAGTGTGTGACCTCAAGTCGCCTCGTTCCAGCTAACCTCTCCGACCGCCCTCTTCCCGGCCCAACTCGAAAATTCGAAGGTCCTGTGTGGGAAAAGGGGGCGAGTGAGGGAGAGAACAAGGAGATAATTAGGCTAGACCACGAATGGAAGTTGTCATCAGAGGAGTTTGTTAAAACTCGGAAGGATGGAGACTATAAACTGGGTAGCGAGTCGTTCAACTCTAATGGTGAATGAATTTTGAACAGTTTTCGAAGGTTTGATTCGACTTGTGGTTGCGAATTTGAGAAAGAAAGTCAATTTGTGTCTGTCTCTCACTCTCGGTTTCAGCTCTCCACTTCGACCGCGTCATAGCTAGGAAGAGCTTACGACTGCTTGTACGATTCGACATCGATAGAAGAGAAGCAGCAGCAAGAAGCTACAGAACGAGATCAGCAGCAGCAAGTTGGTTCAAGTAGAAAAAACAACTTCTCCCCTCGTTCACTTAGGAAGACTCGAAAGGACCTCGCAGTTGTAGTGAACAGATACTTGATAGAATAGAATACACAACCAGGTGAGTCTTCCGCATCTTGACTCATGATCTTGCTCAGAGTGGAGAAAGAAATGTTTGGACAAAAAAGATGAGATCAACGCAGTTGGAACCAAACTCCCAGTTCACGAGATTGGGCGCCTGCGGAAGGGTCTCGCTATGTCAAGAAACAGCAAGCTAGTCAGCGGGAACGAGGAGAGTAACGGAATAGGAATCCTGAGAGGCGGGATCGCTCGAATCAAATTAAACCTCGAGATGGTGGAGAGACAGCTCGTTCATTCGTTCGAGATCAAGAGTGCACAGGAGAGGCTACAGAAGAGCGCTGAGAAGTCTCGGTGGCGATCGACTTTTTCTCGGTCAACATTAATTCTCGGTTTTTGGCTCTCTCCTTCACGTGTACTGACTCGTTCCGCTTGTTCTCGTTAGGAAGCTACACAAGATGTTACGAACAAGGATTCTACGCTCGAACATTCTCGCTCGGCTTCCTCCTTCCCATCGACCGATTCTCTCTTCCCGACTCGCTTCCTCTGCCACTGCCCACTCTTCTTCTCACGACCTTCATCGGAATCGTTCCCCACTCTACACCGTCACTCCTTTGCCTCCTATCCCACCACCTCTTCCCGCCGACGTCCCTCCTTCGGAAACTTCGCATATTCCTCCTTCTCAGTCAACCGCCGAAACCGAATCAGCACTTTCAGCAGGAGTCACCGTCGCTCACCAACTACCAGCAGCGCAAGAACAACTGGCAGTATTGAACGCCTGTCTCTCGTCGGGAGACATCACTCGGGCTGAAGACGTCGCGAAACGAATCAAGGCAAACTGGACGAAATCAGGAGAACTCGGATCTCTCTCGACTCTCCTCCCTTGCCGAGTTCACGCCGATTTCCTCAAGGCTTACTTCGTTCGAGCCCTTCAACCATTCCTGCAAGAGAACAACAAGAGTCAGAAACCGAAATCATCGACGACAGCTGGAGAATACGAAGGATTGGGACTACCGTCTCTCGTCGAACAACGCAACTTACCGAACCACTCTGCTCTCTCGATGAGGAACAACGTTCAATCTACCCGACATATCTCGAAAGCGTGGGCTTACTTCGACTCGCTCTATGGCCCTCAATGGGACGCTTTCGACCACCAGACGAGGAAAATCAAACGAGGAGTCAATGGAGCGATCGATGCAGGAGTTTTCGCTGCCATGTTCAAAGGGTTGGTAAAGCTAGGACCGGACGTTTACAACCCTTCTTCTTTGACGGATCCCGATCGAGTCTTCCGACCGATCACTTACTTGTTACCAGCGATGAGGAAAGCGAAGATTGATCTGGAATCGGTTATGAAGGATTCGATCTTCGATGTCGATCTACCGAGTTACTTGGGCAACTTGGAGAGGGAGCAAGTCTTGGATGCTTTACAAGAAACTGGACGAGGTCGAGAAGGATGGGAAGAGTGGGAGAGAATCGTTGACGAAGTTAGAACAGTTTTGGCGAGAATGAGGGAAGGACGAGAGAAGGAACAACAGGAGAAACCTCAAGTTCCCGAACTGGATCCCGTCATGGCTACCGTAAGTTTTGCAATTGTTCATCGTTACACCTTTCAAGGGATTGAAAACTTTACCTTTTATGTTTCGACAGGGAGATCAAGTCAACGTTTCGCTTCAAACTCTACGAACGAACCTCTCTACTCTCTCGATGCCGACTACAGCTGCCAACATGACTCCTACATCTCGACAACGACTTCTCGAAGAATCTTCTTACGACGCAGCTCGACAACTTTACCTTCACGAGATGGAATCGCTCGCGAAAGTCGGCAAGGACAAGGAAATTGGAATGCAGTCAAACTGGTTACAATCTCTCATGTACGACTGGATGAGGGCTCTCGAACGAAACTTTCAGAAATCTTCGATGGAAACGGGAAGGAATTCTCCTTGGGGAAAAGATCCAGATATCGAGCCTTTCCTTCGACTGCTCGCTCCCGACAAGATGGCACTCATCACGATCGTCGAGTTGTTGAGGTTGTGTTCGGGAAGCAGTGTCAGTGACGGAATGAAGGCGGCTAGGGCGATCCTTCACATCGGTAAAGCAGTCGAAAACGAGTACCACGCTCAAGTTCTCAAGGAGGGTTACTCGAATAAAGGTTTCGAGAAGGAGATGGAACGGTTGGCGGAAGGAGGATCTGCTTCGCTCGAAGGAGGAGGAGGCGGTAGGAGTCCGAGAGAGAGTCTCGGGATTTTATGGAGGAGGGAACTCGCGAAGAGGGAGAAAGACGGAGACAAGAGTTGGAGACCGCAGTGGACTCAGAGCATTAGAGCAAAAGTAGGAAGTATTCTAGTGTCGGCTTTGATGGATGTTGCCAAAGTTGAGAGAACTGCTAGACATCCTAGAACTGGTGAACTTGTGTAAGCTCTCTTTCACGCTCTTTTCCTCCAGTCTCCGCCCTCTCGAATATTCGACCTGATCCGATTTTATCCTCACAGTACGGAAGTCCAACCTGCTTTCTCTCACGCTTACCAATACGTGCGAGGCCTCAAACTCGGAATCATCAAAGTCAACCCGATGGTCTCCGAGCGAATGGATCAAGACCCTCTGCGAGTCACCCTCCACCCGAGGTACTTACCTATGGTTGTCAAACCTAAACCTTGGTTGACTTGGAACAGCGGAGCTTACCTCGTTCACAACAGTGTGTTTTCTCTTTCTCGACTCTAGTTCTTGCTTCCTCCTCCACTCGAGCTGATCCATCCCGTACTTCTCTATCAGCTCAAATGGTTCGAACGAAAGACTCGGAAGAACAACTACGTTATCTACAACAGTCGTCCGACGCAGACGCTCTCGATGATGTTTTCAACGGTCTAGACGCTCTCGGTTCAGTATCTTGGAAGATTAACAGAGATGTATTCGATGTTGTAGCGCAAGTCTGGAACTCGGGAGAAGCCATCGCCGACATTCCCCCCAAGGATTCTCTCCTCGATCCCGTTCAAGCTGAAGTCCCTCCCGATGTCGACACTGAACCTCGAGCCCGAGATACTTACCGTAACCGACTGAAGGTGGCACTTCAAGCTCGACGCGCCGCTCATTCGACTCGCTGCGACCTCAACTACAAACTCGAAATCGCAAGAGCTTTCCGAGACGAAACTTTCTACTTCCCTCACAACCTCGATTTCCGTGGTCGAGCCTACCCTATTCCTCCGAATCTTTCACACATCGGCGACGATATGTGTCGAGGACTACTGCTCTTTGGAGAAGCGAAGACTTTGGGAGAACGAGGTTTGAGGTGGTTGAAGATTCATCTCGCCAACTTGACTGGATTCGACAAGGCTAGTTTCGACGAACGAGAAGCCTACGCTATGCAACACCTCGAAGATGTCATGGATTCTGCCGACAAACCTCTCGAAGTGAGTTTTGGAATCACTCAGCTCATCTGCTTGCGATTGCGGAAACTGACTTGCTTCCCAAATTTTCACAGGGAAACCGATGGTGGTTGAAAGCCGATGATCCTTGGCAATGTCTCGCTACGTGTATTGAGCTCACCAAGGCTCTCCGCTCACCGAACCCCACCGAGTACGCTTGTGCTCTCCCGATCCATCAAGACGGAACTTGCAACGGCCTTCAACACTACGCCGCTCTCGGCGGAGATCTCAAAGGTGCTCATCAAGTCAACCTCGACATCGGAAACCGACCTGCCGACGTGTACACTGGGGTAGCCGACATGGCGAATCGAGCTATCGAATTGGACGTGGCGAAAGGAGTCAAAGAAGCGATCCTTCTTCAAGGCAAAGTTACCAGGAAGGTTGTCAAGCAAACCGTGAGTATCCTCATCTTGCACTTCTTCTATTTGTCATCTTGTTGACCTGTAGCAACAATCTGAAACAGGTCATGACCACCGTTTACGGAGTTACTTTCATCGGAGCGAAGAATCAAATTCAACGTCAACTCAAGGATCGTGGAGATATTCCCGCCGAACACCTCTACATGTGCTCTCTCTACCTTGGACGACTCGTTCTCGACTCTATCGGAGACATCTTCAAAGGGGCCACCGGAATCCAAACCTGGTTGAACCGATGTGCTCGTCTCATCTCGAAATCGATTCCTCCCGCACGCATCGAAGCAGCTTTGCAGGCTGAGAAAGCGAACCCCCGCTCGAAGAAGTCGTTGTCGGCTGGATTGAGTAGGATCCCGAAGGAGCAAATGACGAGTGTCGCTTGGACGACACCTCTCGGATTACCAGTCGTTCAACCTTACCGAAAGGCTAAGAAGCGTCAAGTATGTTTCCTTCTCTCTCTCTCTCGAGTCTAAGATATCACTCGTATGTATCTAACCTTTTCCGTGAGAGAACAGGTTACGACGACGCTTCAAACCATCTTCATCACTGATCCTTCCGTTCCTTCAGAAGTCGATCCCCGAGCTCAAGCTACCGCTTTCCCTCCCAACTTCATCCACTCTCTCGATGCTACTCACATGATGATGACTGCTCTCGCTTGCAAGGTAAGCTTTCTGTTTTCGCTCCTCTTTTCCTGACTCTAGAGCTGACTCGTTCCGTTCCGCTCATAGGACAAGATCGCTTTCGCTTCCGTTCACGATTCTTACTGGACTCACGCTTGCGATGTCGACGAGATGTCAGTCATTCTTCGTGATACCTTTATCGAACTTCATTCGCAGGATATTTTGGGCAAACTTCGACAAGAGGTACAGTCTTCCCATTCTCCTGTCTTCCTTTGTCCATCGAAACCTCTACTGATCTCGCTTTCATCTACTATCCCATCTCGATCAGTTCATTAATCGCTACAATGGTCACGTTGTTCCCGTCGCCAAGATTCCTGCTGGACTTCGATCTGTCGAGCCTGGAGATCCTATTCCTGCACCTCCTTCCCCAACCGATTCTGCCGTCTCTACTCAAACAGAAGACCATGAACCCAATCCCGACGTCTCCGCGGTCATCTCGGAGCTCGAGGAAGAAGACGGTTCAGATTCGCTTTCTATTTTCGCTCAGTCTAAAAAGGTTCGACGAGCTTCTTCCTCCATCACGACACCTTGGGACGACTCGGAGCTCGAAGATGAGGACGGAGGAGCCGGAACGATCTGGAAGTCGATGTCGAAGAAGACGGATAGTAAACTAGTTTACCTCGCCGACGTTCTTCCTCCCGCTCCCAGCAAGGGAGACTTTGATCTCAACCTCGTCAGAAGTTCACCCTATTTGTGAGTCTCCTCCCTCGTTTGCTGACTGAAGTTTGTCAGTACTAACTCGCAACTTTCCCTCGATTTACAGCTTTAATTAGGATCCTAATCTTTCGCTACCCGCATTCACCACTCTACATCCCATATCCCTATTACGTTATTCCCAACTCCTCTGACTTGCTCACTGGACCAGTACGGACGATCACATGCATCTACGCAAACCGTCAAAAAGTTGTTGTTGTACATTTCAGTTATCTTTTCGCTGCCCTTTGACAAACATCATTCATCTCCTCCTTTTTTGTCTTCGTGTGTCTGTTCGTTCACGCAGCGAGGAATTTTGCAAAGTATTCAGATTCTTCCTACGGCCTACCACCTCTTCGTTTCGCTAATCAACTTCATTTGTCAAACGGTTTTCTCTCGATTGTTCGCTCGGGTCTCAAAGTCTTCGCTTCTTTGCTCGGCTTCGACTTGACTTGCATCAAGACTCACGTGCTATTCGGAACACAGTCTCGAAAGCTTCGAGAACCTCAAAATGGACCAGTCGCAAAGGTGTCTCAAACTGAGATTACTGTAACTGATTCAGAGAGAAAGTCGAAATCTTGAAGGAATAAATTGGCTCGGCTCCTTCTGTTCCATCGGCTTTGGATGCGTGCGAATCGAATGTTCCATGATGGAAAGAACGTTTGAAAAACGTCAAACAAGGACGAACGGTCGCAGAAAAGTTAGATTCTCGTCTTCGCTTCCGGGCCCAAGATCAGCTGCTACGGTGGAGACCAGCAAATGTGGAAGTTATTTAACGTGTCGGGGAGCTTTGCAACGATCAAAGTTCGAAGGGAAGACAAGAGTTTGATTTACAAAGTCGTTTTGCGAAAACGGGTTTCCGGAGGCTCACCTTCAAAGCGTACCTCCCTCCGCTCATTCAGAAGAGTCTTCCCTTCGAGAAAGGTTAAAGACTCTCACGTCTGGAGATAGGCTCAGTGACGGGCCGGTAAAAACGACTGAGCTTTGCACTTCCGAAAACCTTTCTGGAGTTTCGAGTTTCGCTTTTGCGTCGCATAGTCAAAGAACAGACGCTGCGAGAGCTCGTCTTGTTGGAATTGCAAGACTCTCAACAAGCGTACGACTGTGTATGCGCTGCAGAAGTGAGAAGAGTTCTGGCAATGCTTGCGAAGGCATTAAAAGCTCAGAAATTCCAAGATTTTCTTCTGATGAGGGCATTCTCGCAGAGCAACTAGCAGCGAGTTGAACCTGCAAGTCAAGTTCAACAGAGAGGTGTGCGAGATAGCCAGAGAATGACGAAGAATTTTGACATGTGAAATTTGAAAAAGTTCAAGTTGAAGTCAATCTCGCTTGCGCGCCTCATGAGTTCCTTCTCTTTCAACCCTCACTTTCTCTCACGCCAACCCGATCCGACTGATACACACAACACTGAGCGACTGAGTCGCCTACTCAGCCGGGGTAATGGCTTTCGGTTCGGCAACGATCACTCGAACCAAAACCAAGAGCAAGACAACAACCTCAAACAAGTCTCGCCAGCAATCAAGGAGTAGTATCAGATCCACCACCCAGCAGCGAGTACCTCTCCTACCTTCTTCCGATTCAGAATCTTCCTCCTCTTCATCTCCCGAACCTTCAACTTCATCGAAACAAGCTCCCCTTCCCCGCTCTCGATCTCGCCGCACCTCGAACGATACCTCGGAAGAAAGTGATGATCCAGATTTCGGTGTTGGACTTGCAGAAGCGACCGCACGAGAGGTGAAGGCGTTGAAAGAAGTTGAACAAGAGAAACAGAGGAGGGCCCTACTGAAAGAGTATCGAGATAGAGGAGAGGATGTACCTGACGAGCTCAAGAAGGGTGTCACAAACTCTAGGAAAGGATCTGGTAAAGGATTGGACAAATCGAGCGGTAGAAAGAAGAAGGAATTGAAACCTGAGGTGAAAGCTCTCCTCGCAGGTTTGGAACCCGGAAAAGGTAGATCCGATCAGCAGATAGCCAAGTGGGAAGAACAAGGGAAGGCGAGAGACGCGGTAGAAACTGATGACGAGGATGATGAGATGAGCGAGAAGCCGACGAGACCAACTTTCGATTGGGCTTACAAGAAGAAGGAAACGGAGAAGCGTAACAAGATCAAACTCGACTCAGCGTTCTTTGAATCTGGAGGTAAGTCAAATTCCTCCTGCCTTGCGCCGAGAGTCACAAAAACTGATCATTCTCGTGTATTCGTTCAGCTCTTCGTCGACACAAATCTGATTCTCCTGCACCTACACCTTTACCTCCGATCACCGCCAACTACAATCAACAGTTCTTAATCAAACACTTCGAGCGTCGCTGGATTCGCAAATCTGACCCGCTAGCGATGAACAGTCAGAGGAAACAGCTAGAAGAACGATTGAATCCATTGATTCGTTTGCTCAGTAAGTTTTCCGGTTATATCTAACGAGCATCGCGCACATATACTTATGCCCTTACTCTTTCCGTAGACGTCAAAGTCACGGTCGTCGAAGATGGAGAAGAACCTGACGAGCAAAAGCCTGGAGATTCAGATTCAGCGTCTTCCTCTGCTGTAGAAACCGACGGCTCATCAAAGTTCGACGCTTCTCACAGCGGAACGAGGAAGAATAAACGCAATCACCGATCTGGATCAACTTATGTCGTTCGAGGAGTTGATACCGATGAAGAAGATGGAGATGTTCAACAATCGACGAAAGATTCTCCAGATTTTAGCGAGGAGGAAGATACGGATTGGAACAGTGACGGTATGGGAAGAATGAGCGCAAATTGGCCTACTAGGAGAGTTGTCGCTGAGAATACGAGGAAAACGCAATTCGAGATGGATCTGGATCTAAAGGAGGAAGAGGAGGAGGACGTTAAACCACAGATTTCCGAAACTTCGACGACATCATACCTTCCTCAAACGAGAACAACAGAACCCGAAGTCATCGACCTGCTCGAAGAACCCGACACTGAACCTTCGGATCTCGAAAGTTCTGCTTTCCTTCCTCCGAATCCAACATCACAATCTACTTCAATCAAAGTCAAACCAGAAAGACCTGCTGAAGAATGGGCAGAGGAAATCAAGCGACAAGAAGAACTCCTCAAACGAAGAACCGAATCTCAATCTCAGTCTCAATCTCAGTCTCAATCTCAGTCTCAATCTCAGTCTCAATCTCAGCCTCAATCGCAGATTCGAGCTTTCGAAATGTCGAATCAAAAGATACTCATCGATGAAGATGTCGAGGAGGACGAAGAGGACGAAGAAGTTGACGAGCAAACTCTCCGGATGCTGAAACAACGAGAAGCAAAAGCCCGAGCGAACGAGCAGAAGCAAGCGAAGCAGGAACGACGAGAACAGAGGAAACGGGAAGAGGAGCTAGCTAGAGTCAAGCGAGAAGCAGAGGAGGTCTCGTTGAGAGCGAGAGAAAAGTCACAGGAGGAACATGTTGA
This sequence comes from Sporobolomyces pararoseus, assembly GCA_010758995.1. NCBI lineage: Eukaryota > Fungi > Basidiomycota > Microbotryomycetes > Sporidiobolales > Sporidiobolaceae > Sporobolomyces > Sporobolomyces pararoseus. The sequence goes on from RSDY01000011.1 coordinate 879,180, forward strand.
CGAAGAAATGATCGAAGACGAGGAAGACGATTTCGAAGAAGAGCCTGCTGCCTGGGAAGTACAAAAGGTCAAAAAGGAGGTCAAGGTCAGTATCGCTCTTGCCGCTCTCGTCTGACAGAAGCCAGCTAATAAGGTTTGTCTTTCCTGTTCCTATTGATTAGAGAGTCACTCTCCCTTATCCTGTCAAGCGAGGTCGACCGAAATTCGTCATTCAAACTCTCGAACAACATCGTACTGGTCCTCATCTTCTCGGAGGCGGAGCTGAGATCCCTGCTCCTATCAACAAATTCCTTCGACCTTATCAGAGAGAAGGAGTCGAGTTCCTTTGGGGTCAGTACAAGAAAAACATAGGTGGAATCCTAGGTGACGATATGGTGAGTACTTCCCGAGCTTTCTCCATGTCACAGAATCGAAGTTGAAGACGTTTTTGTTGTCTGCTCTAGGGTCTCGGAAAGACTATTCAGGTCATCGCTTTCCTCTCAGCCGTAATGGGTACGTCGGGACTCTCTCTTACACTCCTTCTAGATACTCGTTAAATTGATTCATTTCTTCAATCGGGTAGGCAAGAAAGGATACAGCAAATTCGACGTCGACAAACGCAAAAACGCTATCAACGAGCTTGAAGACGGCGTCGATTCTCCTTCCGATCTCGGACCGACTTGTCTCATCGCTTGTCCTGCCTCTGTTCGCAACAACTGGGAGAGAGAATTCCAAACAGTGAGCCTATTCTCTCTGTGCTCGTTCGCGAGCGCAAAAACTGATCCTGTCAAATTCCCCTTCTTTCTTAGTGGGGCTATTTTGATGTCGCAGTTTGCGAAGGAAGCAAAGAGCAACGCGAGAGAACGATGCAAAGATTCAAACGGGGTTATGTCGATGTTCGTAAGTTGAACGTCTCCTTTCTCGATCCTCGTCGCAGTCCAAAGCTGACCGTTTCCTTCACAGTGATCGTTGGAATGGAAAGCATTCGAGACGGGATCGAAGAATTCTCTCGACTCGATATCACCCTGCTCATTATTGACGAAGCTCATCGACTCAAGAATCCGAAATCTTCGCTAACTCAGGCTTTTCATCAGTTTCCGACTCCTCATCGATACGGTTTGACTGGAACGGCGATCCAGAACGATCTCGACGAGATGTGGTGTATCCTCAATTATGCTAATCCTGGTCACGTTGGAGTCAGACGTCAATGGTAAGAACCTTTCTCTTTCGTTTCACCTCTCCAGTCGAGATTTTGACAGCAGCTTTTCGCTCTTTCAGGCAAGATTTGATCACTCGACCTCTCAAACACGCACAGAAGAAAGAAGCGACTGCTGCAGAACTCGCTCTCGGACGCTCTCGAGCCAGCGCACTGGTTGGAATCCTTCTGCCTCATTTCTGGCTTCGACGGTAATTTCGGTCTCTCTTCGATTGGCTCGTAAGCGAGAGCTAACTCTTCGACTCGGCTTGCTAGAACGAAGGAATCGGTACAACTACAGCTTCCTCGAAAGCGAGACAACATCGTGCTCTGCCCTCTCACCGATCTACAGAAAGATGTCTATCGCCGTATTCTAGCTCTCGAAGAAGTCAAAGTCATTCTAACAGCGGATGACCCGTGTCCATGCGGAGAGAAGGATCCTGAAGGTTTACCGTATCGAAGAGGAAGTTGTTGCGATCAAGGCTGGACCAAGGTGAGCTAGCGTTACTCAGCTCTTTTCGCTCACTCGACTGACCTTCATCTCGTTTCATGCTCAGCTTATCTTCAAGGTACAGCTTCTCTCTACTCCTTGCTATCTAGGCTCGTGAGTGACTGACTCGTCTTACTTTTTGCAGTACATTGTTCTTTTCCAAAAGATTAGCAATCATCTCGCTTTAATCTATCCAGGTCCGTCTCAAAACGAAACTTCAAAGCTGACAAGGTGTACTAATGCTTGCTGCTGATAGATCGATCGGAGCTCAATTCAAATCCCGACAAGTACGAACAAGATCTCGTTTGGGCTAAAGCTGCTTTTCCCGACGACTACCAGAAACGAAAACCAGGGAAAACTGCGTTCCTCGATGGGCAACTATGTGGAAAGTGGAAGGTGAGCTCAGTCCTGTTCGAGTCGCTTGACGATCGTGGAGCTGATCAAGTGAAGCGAGACACAGGTTCTTGACGACTTACTCAAGCATTGGTTCGAGAACAAGGACAAGGTTCTCATCTTTAGCATGTCTCTCAAAGTCCTTGAACTCCTCAGGGAACTTATGGAAACGACTCGCTACGAATACCTCGTGCTCGACGGAAATACTGCTGCTGAATCTCGTAAGCTTCCCCCTTCTCCTTTCTGCAGTACCTCTCAAGTAGCTGACACGTTCTTTTCCCTCATTTTTGTAGGTATGCAACTGGTCGATCAATTCAACGATCCTGAGGGGGATAAGTTTGCTTTCCTCATCTCGACTCGAGCTGGAGGAGTCGGCCTCAACTTGAAAGCTGCGAACAAAGTAAGTTGTATTCGCTCCATCTTTCCGCCATCTTCTCTCGCTGATCTGCTCACGTGTTGCAGGTCGTCATCTTTGATCCGAACTGGAACCCCTCTCACGATCTCCAAGCGATGGGTGAGTCGAGAATTCTTCTCTTTTCTGAGAGTTTCATCTGTGCAGCAACTGATCCTGACTTTCCTCTCACAGATCGAAGTCACAGTTCGTGGATCTCTCTCTCGACGTCTGAGTTTCTGGCCCACGAGCTGACTATTTCCGCCTTTTCTTACAGGATTCGGTCAAACGAAAGAAGTTGATGTTTACCGTCTAGTTGGTGCCGGAACGTTAGTTGCGATCCCTGTAGATATCCTGAGTGGAGCTGTGACTGACAGCACTTGGTTCGTTCCTCCTAGACTCGAAGAGCTCATTCTCAATCGTCAACAATACAAGCGTGCTCAAGCTGGAGTTGGTTGTGAGTGTCAATTCCCTTCCTACCTGAATTCTCACTCTTTCCTGATTCTCATCCCGTACTATTCTAGACGATGCTACTTCTGAACGCCGCCTGTACTCTGGAGTTCAAGGTGAAGGGAAAGACTTCGCTGGAGAGCTTTGGGGAGTCAAAAACATCTTCAAATTCTCCGAACACATTTCGCTCACCGAAAAGTCTATTCGTCAAGTCAGTATTTCGATCCTCACCTTCATGTTCAGCTTCTCCCGAAAGCTAATACTTTTCATTTCGTTCTCAGATGGAACTTGAGGAGCGAGAATATGCTCGAATCGCTGAAATCGACGACGGAGACAGCCCTCCCCCTGTTCCTGACTATGCCGATGAAAGCAACGCCAACGGTATCGTAGCAGAAGTCACGGGACTGAAGGCCAAAGATTCAAGTCGCAAGAGTTCGTTCTCGCTTCAACTCTTGTTCTCCTTTCCTGAGCTGATTTGCCGCCTCTTTGTCCGCAGAACTCTCACCTGCACAGCTAGAAAGTCTTCGTCGCCACGAGGAGGAGAAGGCAAAAATTGCAAGTATTCTCGGAGGAAGAATTATGGTTCAGAGTGATTCAGTTTTGGGAGGATCGAAAGTTGAAGAGTACCGTTCTCGAGAAGCTCTCAAGGTGAGTCCTCCTCCAGTCTCTTTTATTGACTCAGGATCATGCATCGAAGAACAAAAGCTGATCTCCCTTTTTCGGCGATGGGGGATTCAAGGCTGTAACGGGATCGAAATCGAAACCTACAACTAAAACGATGAAACTTTCTACTACTGATCGTCCTCCTCCTCCAACAACTTCTCGAATTCCTTCGATGAAACGAAAGTCTTCTACGAGCACGAGACGACGAGGAGGAGACAGTAGTAGTAAGAGTAGCAGTGACGAAGAAGGAAAAGATGGGGGAGAAAGTGCGATTTATGATCCATTCAGAAAAGTCAAAAAGAAGCAGAAGCAGTAGCTGAGAGCAGGGTAGGAAGTTCTTGAGTAGTTGTAGGAACAGATTCCGTTTTCGTTTCTCATTTTCGTTTCTTTGTGTGAATTATTGTTGTTGATTTTTACTACTCTTCTAGTTTTTGTAAACAAACTCTCTTTCTCTACTCTATCGTCCTCCAAGTTTTCGCTTCGTGAGCGCACGACTTGTCAAGAATTGAGCATCGTTTTATTTGAGCTCAATCTCGCGATGCAGAACGCGATGAGAGATAGAGAGAGTTTGAAGAGAAACTACGTTTTGCTTTTTATTTCCAAGCGAAAGAAACTAAACTGCATATCACTAAATTCGTGACCTAGACAAAAAAGAACCAATAAGGGCAAAGCAGGAGGGGGGACAAATTTTAGGTACAAAAGAAAGGTAAAAACAGGGGAAAAATGATCGTGATCAAAGTTTTGCGCACCAAGTCGAAAAAGAGCGAACACGACGAATCAAGCACACGCACTAGACAGCGCTCACCAAATTAAATATCCTAAGTTGTTTCGAAGTAGAAAACGAGGTCAGCGTTAAAGTTCCGTTTGAGAGAAAAAAAAGGTTGATTCAAAAGTCGAGAGAACTCACCTCCGTCGACGTAGTTCGAGGAACCGGTAGTGTAGGAAGAGTATTGAGAGAGGAGGAAGACAGCGGGAGCAGCTTGTTCGTAGACCTGGACACGAGGGGAAAAGAGTTTGATTAGTTTTCGTTCTTTGACAAGACGAAAGAGTTGTGGAGGTGACTCACCTCGGAGAAACCACCAAGAGGTACTTCTTTGCATTGGTTCTCACGCAAGTTGGCATCCATGTGGTTCGTTTGATCCGTCTTGATGAATCCAGGGTTCAAATTGTTGACTCGAATTCCGTGAGGTGCCCATTCGGCGGCAAGGCAACGAGAGAGGTTTGCCGTTATACCTTCTCGAAGATGCGGAGAGCATCATTGACCGAGGGAAACGAGCGAGACGGAACTCACCTACGGCGTCCGAAAGTCAAACCTTCGAAGTTGCCTCGAAGAATCAGAGCTCGAAAGGTCAAGAATGAGCAAGGGAGAGTCATGAGCCTGATCCAGAGCGGGTGAGTGCTCAGAGCATAGACAGTTTCGAGACTCTTGGCCGATGATCTCCAAAGCCAATCGTTTCATTCTTCGCAAAAGTCCAAAAGTGAAAGAAACAAACTCAACTCCCTTCCTTCTCGTTCGTCGAGACGAGATGCCAAACTCCACATCGATAGAGGTGCTGACTCAACGACTAGCCAACTCAACAGGGGACGGATCTAGTCCAAAGCCTCCACATTGGCTTACAACCTTTGATTCCCAACCTTTCAGCTTTCTCTGATCGAGTTTCCTTCTTTCCGTCTTCGTCAGTTGAGGAAGTTTCGTGACGAGTTACGAGTAGAGAGTCGATATCGGTGTCGATGCGGTAGAACTGAAGTAGGTGATCGAAACGAGCGGGAGCGTCGGGAGGAACCGAAGTGAGACGAGATTGATCGATCGTGAGAACTTTGTGAGCTGTCGTTTGTCCATCGTCGTCGTGATCTACGGAGGTTTTGAGAAGGATAGTACCAGTCTTACCAGTCGAGACTGAAGAGGGGATAGGGAACGAGACGGGAACGAGAGGGTACTCGGCTTCTTGTTCGTTGTAAACTTGTTCCTGAGTGTACTCTTGAGCACTAGCGAGAACGAGACCGTACGGGCGAAGGAGTGCTTTGACTTGCTGTATGAGCGAAAGCGGTTGATGAGCCACTGAGCGAAGAACTGCAACGAAGAACTTGGGAAAACGGAGAAAATCGCAAATTACCTTTTCGTAAGCTGCGAAAACTCCCATGACTCCTCCAGTTTCCTCTACCCAAGTGTTCCAATCGTCTGCGAAATCGTAACGAGCTTCGTACCAGCTCATACGGGTCTCGTAGAACGAATCGGGCATTCCGAAACCTCCGTCGAGAAAACTGACGGCTTCTTTGGAGAATTCGTCTTCGGCATCTTCGAGTGCCGAATCGACTAGCTCCCGTACGATACGATTCCATACTATAGCTGGGAACATCGAGGCTCGTTTGACGGAAGAGGAGGACGAAGGATCGAGCGAGAGAGCTTCGAAACGTCGTTGAACCAATCTGATCGTGTGGAGTTGCCTACGAACTCGAGATCTAGCTATCGCAGCTATTGCGAGGTCGATCGCTCCTACCCAGATGCCGTAGAAGAGTCGAGTCTCGTTCAAACACATTCGAGATGAATCGAGACTTGGAGTTTGATCAGGTGAGAGATGCGCGTAGGATGAGATCGTGAATTTGCTCGGGTGTGCCTTCTGAAGGTGTTGTCGTGAGTCGTGCTATCGACTGTGAACGGTAGAGAGGAAAGAGCGGACGAGTTTCCTTTCTCCCTTCAACTCGTCACTTTGACCCCGATTCGACACTCGATACTTACTCTAGACTCACCAGGAATTGCTCCAGTACCTCTAGGACGCGTACAGCACTCGTCTAGCTCGATTCCCGGTCTCTTTCCTCTTCTCATCAAACTTGTTTCATTCAACTCGGCTTACACGCCAACTAGAGCTGGGGAGATACTACTAGGATCATTGTGAGTACTATCCCATCTCGTATCAACCCAGTTGTCTGTAACGCTGATCGTTCTCTACCTTGAGAAGCAGAACCTCTTCGTTTCCTTGAGTCCTCTGATCGACAACCGACTTTGTTCCCTCTTCCTACGCCGCTACTCAACCGCAGTACGATGCGGCTCTCAACTCGAAGTCAACCTCGAATCTCTCAGTGGAAAAGCGGGGTCCGACTCACCTTTCGCACCTCGATTTTTCCGACATTCGGCACTCTCAACCGTATCTTTACAGCACGACTTCGACCCGGTCACTCGCTCTCGGAAGGTCGATCTGAATCCTTGGGGAGCGTGGGAGGACGCACTCGTCTCGCTTCGAGCTTTCGGCAAGCTTGTCGACTCCGTTTCCGCTAGCTTTTTTCTTCGGAGACAATTCTTCTACTTCGGCAACCTGTCTCCATCGACTAGTTGCCTACACTTATTAACCCTAGAATCATACTGAGTGATCAGACTATCGTGCTCTCGACTAGTTCGCTTTGAAGGAAATCATCGCTTCAGAAACGATCCAAAGAAATTCTCTCGACTCGCTATTCGTTTTCTTCGTGATTGCTATTCTTCGAGGATAGTCGAGGATGACAAGGATAAGGCAGTTCAACCTCTCAGTAACAGAGCAAATCGAGCGCTCACCGAATTTGGGTGCATTTGTGAGTTTTTCTCTCTTTCGATCGTTTTGGTTAACTTCCTTATTCGCTCACGTGTCAATTGCAGAGTACATTTAGCTTCAGAGATCATTCTCGGGACAATCCTACTCACGACAGACCTCTTTCGTATCGACTTTGATCATCGATTTAGCTCCTCCATTTCTTCCCTGTTCGCCATTCCCGCTCGACCTCTAGACATCTCGCTCTCCCCAGTTTTCTCATCTATCGCTCCAACTACTCAATGGCTCCAGTCTCTTTCATTCCTCTCGCTCGGCTTTTCGAACTCACTCGATTCGATTCCACCATATTCTTCAAGACGATCTCACCTTCCTCCATCTTCCAACTTCAGCTCCCGTGCCATCCCTACTGGATTATTCGACCTCCGTTCCAGCATCGTCTCCTTCTTCAAACATCTTTCGAGGGTGATTTCAGTTTTAGGAGGATCGAAAGTGGAAGAGTACCGTTCTCGAGAAGCTCTCAAGGTGAGTCATATCAGTCTCTTTTATCGATTCAAGGTGACGCATCGAAGAAGAACAAAAGCTGATCTCCCTTCGCCTATGGGGATTCAAGGCTGTAACGGGATCGAAATCGAAACCGGTGAACAAAACGATGAAACTTTCTACTACTGATCGTCCTCCTCCTCCAACATCTTCTCGAGTTCCTTCGATGAAACGAAAGTCGTCTTCTACGAGTACGAAACGACGAGGAGGAGATAGCAGTATTAGTAGTAGTAGCGACGAAGGAGGAAGAGATGGAGGAGAAAGTGCGATTTATGATCCATTCAGAAAAGTCAAAAAGAAGCAGAAGCAGTAGCTGAGAGTAGGGTAGGAAGTTCTTGAGTAGTCGTAGGAACAGACTCGTTTCGTTCTTCTTCTGTGTGAATTATTGTTGTTGATTTTTTACTACTCTTCTAGTTTTTGTAAACAAACTCTCTTTCTCTACTCTATCGTCCTCCAAGTTTTCGCTTCGTGAGCGCACGACTTGTCAAGAATTGAGCATCGTTTTATTTGAGCTCAATCTCGCGATGCAAAACAAGATGAGACAATGTTGATGAGAAACTACGTTTTGCTTTTTTATTTCTAAGCGAAAGAAACTAAACTGCATATCACTAAATTCGTGACCTAGACAAAAAAGAACCAATAAGGGCAAAGCAGGAGGGGGGACAAATTTTAGGTACAAAAGAAAGGTAAAAACAGGGGAAAAATGATCGTGATCAAAGTTTTTCGCACCAAGTCGAAAAAGAGCGAACACGACGAATCAAGCACACGCACTAGACAGCGCTCACCAAATCAAATATCCTAAGTTGTTTCGAAGTAGAAAACGAGGTCAGCATCAAAGTTCCGTTTGAGAGAAAAAAAAAGGTTGATTCAAAAGTCGAGAGAACTCACCTCCGTCGACGTAGTTCGAGGAACCGGTAGTGTAGGAAGAGTATTGAGAGAGGAGGAAGACAGCGGGAGCAGCTTGTTCGTAAACCTGGACACGAGGGGAAAAGAGTTTGATTAGTTTTCGTTCTTTGACAAGACGAAAGAGTTGTGGAGGTGACTCACCTCGGAGAAACGACCAAGAGGTACTTCCTTGCATTGGTTCTCACGCAAGTTGGCGTCCATGTGGTTCGTTTGATCCGTCTTGATGAATCCAGGGTTCAAATTGTTGACTCGAATTCCGTGAGGTGCCCATTCGGCGGCGAGGCAACGAGACAAGTTCGAGACGGCACCTTTCGACGAGTTGTAGAAGACTTGAGTGATGGGAGAGTTGACGATGGTGTCGGACATGGAAGAGACTACTACGATCGAACCTTGTTGCTTGCGTTTGATCCAGAGGTCGGCAGCGGCTTGAGCAGTGTTGAACACACCGAGAACGTTGACGTCGAACACCTTCTTGAAGTCGTCGGCGGTGAGTTCGAGAGCGGGTTTGACGACCGAGATACCAGAGTTGGCAGCAACGGCGTGAATAGGTCCGAGGTCCTTTTCGATTTGAGCGAAAGTAGACTTGACCTTGTCAGAGTCTCCGACGTTGCATTGGTAAGCCTTGACAGTCTTGTTGTACTTCTTGGCGAGGTCGGCAGCGACTTCCTCGGCGTCCTGAAGGAACAAAGAAATAAACCAATTGTCAGCTTTTCTCTTCTCCCTTTCTCTTTCCCCGAATTCTTTTCCAGCATACCTTGGCAGAGTTGTAGATCATGGCTGTATAGTAAGTAAGCGAGGTGGGAAGAGAGTTAGTCAAACATGGAAGAGGTGGGAAAAAAAACAGGAGGTCCGAGAGCGTTAAAAAAAAAGGACTAACCGACGGTAGCGTTGGCATTGAGGAGAGCTTCAGAGATACCGAGACCGAGACCACGGTTACCACCAGTAACGACTACGACCTAAAAAAAAGAGATCGCAAGTATAAGAGGTCGATCAGCTGTCGATCCGAGGGACGCCCCTTTGGGTTTTCGATCTTATCCCCCCCTCGAGATGAATGATGAATGGGCTTTTACCTTTCCTTCAAAGTCGATGGTGAAACCCTTTCCGTTAGGAGAGAAGGGGTTGGGAGGAGGGGGAGCTTGAGAGACGATCTTGGTAGTAGACATGATTGAGAGTCTGGTGGGGGGGGGGAGGAGAGATTGAATGCGGTTAGCTGGATAGACTCAAGTAGAATAGGAAAGGAGAAGGGAATACTCACTTGGTTTGTAGAGTGAGAGTTAAGAGTAAAGAAGTGAAGTAAGGAAAGGAGAGAGAGAGAGAAGGGAACCGAGAACGAGTTCAAGTTGAAGCACAACCGAGGAAAGTGACGTTTCGCGAATTCCCCCTCCCCTTCTTTTCCCCAGCTTTCCTCCTCCTTCCCTTACTTTACCTTGTTGTTTTTCTTTCGTTGGAGTTCCACAAAGTTCCCTCACCTTTCTTTGACCGACTCGAAAACGTAACCCGCGAAAGAGTGCGAGAAACGTGTTTTCAAAGATTCTGAGTTACTATCCGCGCATACAACCCATTCTTCCACATACTGTAACCCTAGTTGGATACGAGCATTCGTAAAATATAGCGAGAGTTTCGAAAATTGACACGTCGATTCGAGTCGGGAGAAACACGCTTTACTTTTCTCCTTTTCTCCCTTCACTCTCTGTTTCTCTCGAACTACAAACTATGGCTCCTCCACCACTACCACCACCAAAAGCTACAGCAACCCCACCACCACCACCACCAATTCGTTCTGCTTCACCAGCACTGTCGATTCAGAATTCTAGACCTTCATCTCCCACAAACTTCTTATCTCAATCAACTAGGACTCGCGCTGGAACTTCAATTACTTTGAACTTGTCTCTCTTGTTGGCTGATTTAGAAACTCTAAATGCAAATGAAGGATTATCTTTGTTTAAAGGGAAACAATTTCAACCCTCTTCTGAATCTCAATTTGAATCAACTAGAACTAGGAACAAGAAGAAGACATTAAGTGATTTTCAAAAGAGTTCGAAAGACGGGTTGGATAACAGAGAAGATGCAGCTGAATTAGCTCAAGAATGGTTAGAAAAAATGGAAATCGTTTTAGAGAGGTCGAAAGGGATTCTAAACGATGACCGAGATAGGAGAGGTAGGATCGATAAAGTTGAAAATTGGGTATCAGATGTAGAGAAAGGATTGGGAGAGACTTGAGAAACAAGGAGAAAGTGAGTTTTTTTTCGAAAATTTTGTTTCTTTTCCTTTGAAGCTTACTCTTTATCGTTTGATCTACAGGTAGATCACAAACACAGTTGGTAATTGAGTCACATTACTTACACTTCTCGAAGAAGAACTATCCGGTGAGTGAAGAATCTCTCCTCACTTGAAATTCATTTCGACCGAGGATTCTGACTTTTGATTTTTTTCCATTTCAGACAGGCAAACAGTTGTCGGCTTTAGAACCCTGAATGATTCCGTATACAAGACAACCTTTACAACCCTTCCTCTCCACTCTTCATTTTCCACCTCTTCTCTCCTGACTCGATCTTTTATCTGGTTTCGCAAATTCTACAACTTCGTCAACGGTTAGAGGGATCTATACGGAACCCGGATCACAGCAGTAGGGGGAAGTAGGAGACGGTGTACTCAGAAAGGAGAAATGAGGGTAGTATTGGCTGCTGCTTGGAGTTTCGAAAGTCAAAGGAAAGGATGGGTTGCTTTTTCGAAACAACGGGTTCTTTCAATCATCTTTTTTCGACTCTTTTCCCCTCCTTTCTTTTTGTGAGAGGTATCTGGAATTTTTTCGCGGCAGTGCTCAATCGGAGGTCGAGAGAAAGAACCAAGGTACTCTTTTCGTTTCGTACTTTCGACGACAAGCCTCTCTTCAAGGTCTGAGAACCAGAGGGGAAAGAAACAAGATTGACAATAACTGGATATGAGAACAGCAGATATGAAAATGAATCGGATTAGTGGTAAAATGACAACATTGAAAGAAAAAACTGAACAAAACGAAAAACCGAAAAAGCTGCTCTATAGAGAAACGAATGACTCCCATCTTCTTCTTCTTCTTCTCTCGAGACCTCTATATCAATTCTACTTTACTCCGTTCCCTCCTCCAATCCCTTCCAATCTCCCAAAAAATTCTCTAACTCCTTTCAAATTCATTTCTATCGTAGCTGGAGAAACTCCTCCCGAAGAAGAAGAAGAACGAGGTGAAATGATTAAAAGGTAAGTTTCTGGAGTTAGAGAATCCAAGTGAGTTGTATAGTTCTGGGAAGAGAGTGAGAGAGATGTGAAAGGTAGATTCAATTTACTAGTATCGATTTCGAAAATTAAGAAATTAGTTTCCTTCTTCTTCTTCTGCTTCTGTAGTAAGATAAGGGGATCGAGCGTAGTTTTTGTACTCACTTGCAAGAACCTTTGAAACCTTTAACCATTGTACTAACTCTCTCAAACCTTCTCTCTTCCCAACCACTCACTAACCTCTTCTCTTCCTCGTTCATGTCTTCTCGTTTCTTCGTCACAGAAGAGATCACTAAGAAAGTTGTACGTTCGAACAGGACTAGTTCGAGGGAAGAAGTGAGGGATAGGTATGTCGAGAGGTGATGTCGGAGGAGGGAGAGGGATGGCATTAAATGTGAAACTACGATTGACCATGCCTACAAAAGCGATTCGAAAGTGTAAAGAAGTGAGTACTCTCGACAGCGGGTAAAGAGTGCTGATCTGATTAGGTAAAAGATTGAGGAAGAGAGAAAAGCTTTCGAAAGGTACGATTTTCGAGTTTACGAAACAGTCGAAAACGTAAGAGCATTTGACTCACTCTATATAAAGTCTCGTTCCAGATACTAGTAGCCATAAACTTGATTCCACCTTTCCAATTCCCATTCTCTCTCGCTTTCGTACCAACTTCTTTCTCAAACTCTTGAAATTTTGATTGTTGTTGTTCTAAAGGTACTAGATCCATTTTGTGTAGTAATACGAATACCATTGGTCCTGAAGATTCTTCTTCTCCTGTTGTTGTTGTTGAATCGTTCAAAGTCGAAGTAGGAGCGGAAAGGGGAGTAGAAGAAGCGGAAGAAGTGGAGGAAGTTGGATTTTGAGTTGAAAGAGCTGAGAGACATTTCAGGAAATAGTGAGTGTCGTGAGTGAGGAGATCTGGAGATTCTGCGTCAAAGATGTAGATCAAAGAGTGAACGGATCTGAAGACGGTTGAAGATTGAGCTGTTAAATGTGAATCCATGAAAGCTAATTCCGAATTCGATCTCGTGTGTCAGCTCGTTTCTAATCAGGAAGAGATTATCGAGAGTACAGTTACTCACAATCTTGACCACCACAATCCCACAGATCTAACCTCAAACCACCCAAGAAACGAATTTGACTCGATTCGACATCGATAGTAGCGCTCAACCTCCTCGTATCCGCTGCCAATTGTGATTTGAAAATAATTGCACGCATAGAAGTCTTTCCACTACCCGATTTACCCATCAATAGAAGCTGGGAGGACGAAGGAGAGAGAGAGAGAGTTGAGTTCCGAGTGGTGCTCGACTGGAAGATTCGGAGAGAAGGGGGGAGAGAGCTCACCTTTTTCCGTGATTTACTAGACATGATCTTGAATGAATTTGTGAGGGTTCAAGGTAATTGTCAGAGTCGAGTGAGAGATAGAGAGCAAAGAGTTGAAACGAATCTCTCTCGCTTTAATCATCATCTCGCCCAGCTTGTGAAGCGTTAGAGTCATGCTCAGACGAACCTTACTATCTCGGACAATTCAACAGGCTCAGCTACAGGGATCTGGACTCTATTCCTCCGTCTTCTCTACTCGTCATCAATTTCTCTCAACTTTCCTCCTCTCTCGACCTCTCTTAACCTCCTCGAACCTGTTACAAGATGTAACAGTACGTAAACGAACTCCACCGAAACCTAGAATCAAGAAAGCGTTACCAGAGTTGGTCGAATCGGAATTAATCGAATCTTTCGTTCGAGGTAAACTTTCAACCCCCCCCTCTCCCTTTCTCTCGCCTGACTGAGAGCCGATTCCGTAACCCTGTTTGTAGGATCTGGACCTGGAGGACAAGCAACTAATAAAACTTCAAACGCTTGTTCATTGATACACGAACCAACTGGAATTAGAGTCGTTTGTCATGAAACTCGTTCGAGGGAAACTAATAGGAAATTAGCTAGGAGGATCATGAGGGAAAGAGTGAGTTCACGTCTCTTCTATCTGTGCGAGAGTCGGAGAGGCTGACTTTCCCGTACGTTGTAGTTGGATCAGTTCTTTAGTCCTCCAGGCGAATCGAGGAGAGATCAAGAAGCAGAAAGGGAGAGGAGGAAGAAAGAAGCGAAGAGGAGGAAGAGTAAGAGGAAGGCTGCGAACAAGGCGGGAGAGGAATTGAAAGAAGCAGAGGGAGAAACTGCAGATTGAGGAATTCGTCGTCGACGAGGTGAGTTGCCGATTTTGGTTTCTGATCGTCATTAGCTCATCCGTCGTACATTCGTCTGACAGAACTGGCCGTCAGGTAACGACTGCACAACTAGGCTGAACTCGAGCGTCGGACCTGCTCAGCTCGACTCCAGATTCTTCTCAATTCTTGTCGATTTCGGTCCTTGCGCTTGATCACCCCCGACTTCGTCTCTTCGGCTTCGATGCTTGGTCTCTACCAGAAGCTTCTCCTTATCGATGAGAGATCTCTGTCAGTTGTCGAGGTGAGTTCCCTCAGAATTTTTGTATTTTTTTCGATTTCTCGCGAGAACGCAGACTTTTCGAAACTCTTGAACTTCAGATATTCAGCTTCCTTTCTCAAGCTCGCAAGCTGAACCGTTCGGGACAGAGTAGCACAACCTACTCTTTGAATTGGCAGAACTTCAGCAGCTACCGTTGATCGATCGCAGATAGAGAAAGGGTTTGGGGATTTCTCTTCTCTTCTCTCTTTTTTTGGTTCGCTCGTAGCTTTTGAGGTGAGTTTCCATTCATCCAAAACAATATCTCCTGTATTTCAAGTCGGCGCTGATTGCCAAACTACAGCTCATAGGTCCTCCGAGGAGCTTTTTACTCTTCCTGAAAAACGAAAAAGTCAAGTATATCAGTAGATTGTTCTTATCGATACGGGAACTAGGAGGGAGAAGTCTTACTTTGGACAGACTTTCGTCAGGACTGTGTGGCTAATCCATAACTTCTTCTTGTTCGATTTCTCCAACGAGTTTGAGACAATCAAAATTGATCGGAACTGGAGAAAGGTCCGCATTGATCAAGAATGAAACTAGATCTTTGAGGAATCGTGACCCCCAAACCTCCTGAGGAGTCCAAGATCGAGAATGAGAGTCAGGAGAGGATAGAACCTTTAAACAATACGAGGTAACGAAAAAAAAAAAACTTACTCGATAAAATTCGAAATACACCTCTTTCGCAAACTCTTTCGTTCTTGCCTCCAACGCTGGCTTCTTGTCTTCGTGATCAGTAGGAGTCAATTTGGAGGGGTCGTCGAAGGAGGAGATCCAGAGACGAAAGCGGGGATTCGAAAGGAGGAGCGAAAGTTGTTCGAAAAGACCCTGCAATTGACGAAACATGAGCGAGTAGGAAGATGCAACGCAGACAAAAGAATTCAGACTTACAGATACGAAGGTAGGTGGACAACCGATCAGATTTAGAATCTTCTTGAGAGTTGAACAGTGATTCTTCGAAAACCGATTTGGAGCTTCGTTTTTGTCTAGGAAGCTGTTCACTTTCTTGGTTGACTCTCCGCTATGTCTCCGAGAGTCTACGTTGTCCTCTTTATCGCTACCATCTCGAGTCTTGCGAGAGTCAGGAGGAATTTCGATTTGGTGATCTTTCATGTGAGTTTCGTATTGTTCGAGGTTGAATGATTGTTCGGTAGGTTGAAGTGAGAACCCATTTCTTCCGTACCAGGATCTTCGAGTCGGACCATGAGAGTAAACTTGCATGATTTGATTCATGATCTGTGACGTGACGAGAAAAGGCACGAAAGAGATGAATGAGATTTGAGGGAAAAAGATTGAAAAAGAGAATGAGGCACTGACGGGGAAAACAACGTAATCTTCAAATTTGTTATAGGAAGTAGTGGCCATCTTGTGCTGTTTCGCAGGATGAACTTGAAGCTATTCGGAACGAAAAGCGAAAATTTTCAGATTCAGGTTAAATTGCAAAAAGGTCAAAACGAGAAAACTTACGATAAAGTTGTCGGTCTTCAGAGCTTGCGAAGCAGTAACTTTTCCTCTTGATAACGTCAAAGGCTACGAGAGAGGGAAGATTAGCGATAAGAAAGACTAGGAAGAAAATGTGAAGAAATTTACCGAAAACCTCAACCACGGAAGGTTGAGCGCCTGATCAAGCTCCGATTTCACTTCCTCGTTGGAAGGCTCTTGAACGAGATCGAGCATTGTCTCGAGAAAGCTTGAGAGAGGCACACCGCTGAGTGGTTCTGGTTTGTTTGAGAGACCGAACGAAGGACGAAGAAAAGGTCCTTTAGGCTTCGATTTGGTGTCGGTGAGCTTGATAAGAGCGAGTAGGAAACCTTCGATTGAGATCTTGGAGCTGACGAGATTGTCGGCTTCCGTTTCTTCGTCTTCGTCTTCGGAATCAGTTTCCTCTTCGTCGTCGTCGTTTCGTTCGAAAGGGATGTTGAAAACTTCATCAAACGTGATATCTCCGGCACTGGTAGCGTTCAACCGAGTAGAAGCAACTTGAGAAGCAGCGACGATATGTTTGAGCGAGAGTGAGAAATTCGATTTGTTGAGGGTTAGGGTTAGGGTTAGGGTTAGGGTTAGGGTTAGGGTTAGGGTTAGGGTTAGG